>JACEFZ010003352.1:0-408851 GCA_014155875.1 Cepaea nemoralis | reverse complement strand
AATTTTTGTGGAGGATTCGAGCTTATAATGATAATGGCATTTTTAACTCTGTCTGCTTTTCCATGGGACGTGAGATTGTATATTCACTGCTCGGAACGGAGCAAAATGGGGCAACCCTTTGCTATGATGTTAGAACCGCGACCAACTAACTAGACAGATTCCAGCCAAAAAAGATGCTGACAATGGATAGGACACACATTAAGGAAACATGGTAAAAGTATAACTAGAAAGTAAACTGAATATAGGAAAATAGATACAAAACTCCAACATGTACAGTAGTATTCTTGTGAGTCTGACTGGATGACCACAAAGAAAATTGCCTAGGATTGGAACAGCATTACCCTAACACTAACTAGACAGATTCCAGCCAAAAAAGATGCTGACAATGGATAGGACACACATTAAGGAAACATGGTAAAAGTATAACTAGAAAGTAAACTGAATATAGGAAAATAGATACAAAACTCCAACATGTACAGTAGTATTCTTGTGAGTCTGACTGGATGACCACAAAGAAAATTGCCTAGGATTGGAACAGCATTACCCTAACACAGGGACAATAATAAAAGCAGAATTGTTTGATATTTATTAAATCTGCACGTCTGAATAAGACCTGAAAAATGATTTCCGACACCTCATTAAAGTCCGTATGTCATTTCTAAACCGAGATATGAAGATATTTGTGTCAAGTTATGTAATAAAGTTAATGGCCAGCTCCGTGGTGAAGGGGTTAAGGATGCAGTTTGCAATCCCGCATATCCGCGTTCAAAACCCAGTTGTGTGGTTTTTGTATGAAATGGTGTGGGTGCCGGTCGTTCAGAAAGCAATGGCAAACTTCTGAACATAAACTTGCCCAGGAATCACGCACAGCCAAAAGATGCTGGAGTTGACTGCTACATCCTGTAAAGAATATGCAACTTTTTAATGTAATGAAAGGAACGTAGAGGAAAATACTGATTTAGCAAATTTTGACTTGCTGCCCAGAAACAACAATTGTTTAAAACTACAACAACTTGTTTACTTCTGAGAAATCTTCTTAACAACCATATATTTGTGTGTTCAGAACAATGAGGTACAGGGTGATCCAAAAAAACAAAGAAACAGAACCCATAACAAGTTTATTAAATCCTAAAAAGGTCAAGCACATTTCTTGAAATTTGGTGAACATAATCTTCAGTCTGTGTACTATCATTTCCAAAATTTTCAGTTACCTTGGTCGCTTTACATAAAAGTTATCTTCTTTCCAAAATATACTTCAAATGGCCTCCGCAGCATTGGATGCACACTTGCATACGTTGCGCTAAATTTTCAATTACTCGACCACATTCCTCTGTGGGGATTTCCCTGATCTTTGCTATGATTACTGCCTTCAGTTCACCAATCGTTTGAGGGTTGTTCTGGTACACATTATCCTTAAGATACCCCCATAAATACAAATCTTGGGGGTTCAAGTCAGGTGAATGCAATGCCCACTCCAAGTCACACTTCATGCTGATCAGTCTCCCAGGAAATCAATCTCTCAGCCAGGATAGCGAGTCATTTGATGTGTGTGAGGTGGTCCCATTTTGCTGGAACCACTGTTGATCTCGATCCAATCCTCTGTGTCGTCCCAATGATGCCCAAAAATTTCTCAATTATTCAAAGATTTGTTGGTTCCGTTTTTTTTGGTATCACCCTGTATTATACAATGTGTCATTAACTTGGGTGAGCAGCTGAGTGCTACCTTGTTTGTCTGATCATGACTCTGGAATCTGAGACTGGAGCTAATCATGTCTTACTGGGAGGGCTATCTTCTAATGCATCAGCTTTTGTGTTTTTGGTACGTGGCATTATACACTGTTACTCCACATGCATTGTCTCTCATCCCTTTCTGAAGTGTAATATTTGTAGAAGATGTTTCCAGACAGCCTGAAGTATTTTAGCTGCACCCATTTAATCCTTGTAATATACTCTTTAGACCTGTCAATCACTTTGTATTCAACATTTCACCTGGGTCATTTTCTATTGTGTCATGTGTTTTCCTGGACTCTGCCTTGTAATTATTCTTGTGCAACAACATTCCAAAATAAGTCAACAGTCATCAGAACTTATTATTTACGTGTTCGTGGTTAATCAGCAGCAACAATGTTGTCTTTGCCATATCACTAGCCACAGGTAGCTGGAGCCAGTTTGACTGCATTGTTCTCTCTGTTGCAACTTATCTAAACTTATTGCCACCTTAGGAGATAGTATACTCATTGTTGGTGAGAACAACAGATGCTGTCTGAGACATATTTGTCTTTGTTTGAAACTGTTCAGTGTGTGTATTAGTAGTTAACAACTTCAGCTGCATTGGTTTGTTTGTTTTCTGAACCATGCATGGCTGATTTCAGGACAGGTGAAATAGGGAACTGTACTGCCAGCTCATTATGCCATGACATAGAATACATGAAGACTTCGGACTGAAAACAAAGATCTATTTCTGCAATAATATAATTAACAACAATCAGCAGCTCTGTCTCACTGTACATGGGCCATTATTGTCATCAACAAGACCAATATTGTTATCATAATTATCTACCACTATCTACCATGTTGTTTGTCTAGGGGAGAAAAATCCTGGTCACCATGGCACCTGAAATGTTTACCTGGGGTCTGAATTTTCAGTTGTTTAGTTATGCATATGTTCGCATCATAGAATATAATTTGTGTGTGAATTACATATCATAATGTTATAATTTGTGTGTCGATTACATATCTTAATGTTATAATTTATGTGCGAATTTCTAACAGACCACTATGGCAACGGCGAATTCCAAAATATCCAGTGTACACGAAAGGAGATCCCCAACTCCGTGTGTTTCTCCCCCAGTTTTGGATGAAAATACTGAAGTCCGAAGATCCTATTCCAAAGAACCAAGTTCATTTTGAAGTTCATCCACAGTGAGTTTTGCTATAATGTAGTTTTTTGAGTCCTTTCTATTTCCTCTTCTTCTCCTCCTCCTCTTTCCTTGAAATCGGCCTATATCTGAAGTATGTGTTTCCACCATGAACTGCACTGCTTCCAGCAGATCCTGAAGGCTACCATCGAGTTTGAACATCAAGGGTTGTTTCATCTGGCCATGGATTAGATCTCTCTGTGCAGTATTTGATAGAGCCTTGTAGTATCTTCTCAACAGCCAGGTGCTAAAGCTGGGTTGACTTATGTAATACAAATCTACCAGGGTAGAAAAATCAAGGACACCATGGCATGTGAAATGTTTACCTGGTGCATGAATTATCAGTAATTTTCTTAGCTCATATTTGCTGAATATTTATTCTGGCTCCTGAGAAAAAAGGGACTGGCTCGTTAATCATGTTTTGTTTTTCTAAATCTAATATCAACAGTGATGAAACTACTGTATATTGACATATGTAGCTTTAATGTGCTTTGTTTTATTCTTTTTAGCAGATGCTTTGATTTCATTTCAAAGTGTTCATATTGATTATATTCAGAGTGTGCCCTCTTCTGACATGGGTGGCAATATCTCATCAGAATGGTTGCTTACCGTATTTGAACGTTCAAAGTGTGTCATATTTTGTCAGTTCCTATAAGCGTTTTAAACTTGTTCATTGTTATATTTTTAGTGACACTCGAGTGGTTTTTTTGTGTTTTTTTTTGTTTTTTGCGCTCGCTCGCTTTGAACCCAAGCTGAGTCCATACTCACTATTGTACAGTAGCGATGGACTGAATTTTTTGTGTTGATTAGCTTTCCCTCTTAACAGTGTCCCTCGCCAACAGGCGAACCCACTCCGACTTCAGAGGTACTTGTAATTTATGTTCCCAAGTCAAGGACGACAGGTCAACATTTTAGTCCAGCTGTCCGTTGTAGGGGTTGAACCCCTAACCTTGGCATCAGCACACCGATTGTTTAAGAACACACGTTCTTACCCATTCGACCATGCTGACCTGCTACTTGAGTATTTAAATGAGAAGAATCTCTCTCTCTCTCTCTCTCTCTCTCTCTCTCTCTCTCTCTCTCTCTCTCTCTCTCTCTCTCTCTCTCTCTCTCTCTCTCTCTCTCTCTCTCTCTCTCTCTCTCTCTCTCTCTCTGTGTAAGTAAGTAAGAGAGAGAGACAGGCAATGAGTCCTGTCCTGTCATGTCATTTTAACCCCTTATTTGCTACAAGAGTACAACTTGTGTGATTGGCCATTCTTTGTGTGTAACAATAATTGTGTCATGTATGCTTGAAGGTCTTCAAGTGTACCAGTTATTGTGTCATGTGTGATTGAAGGTTGTCATGTGTAACAATAATTGTATCATGTGTGATTGAAGGTCATCATGTGTACCACTCAACCTGTTATGTGTGAATATGCTTCCTAATTTTTTAATCAGACTGACCATCTCACACGATAGAAAATATAAATCAACATCCGGCCAACCATGAACTGGCCTATAAAGGGCTTGGCAGGCATGGTTGTGGGCCTATTCTGCATTAGGAGTCTTAAAGGAAGAAGATACAAAAGAAATCTGACAAGAGTATCTGTGTGACTCTGGCTTATGTAAAGTAATACACTTGTGATCTCATTGTTTTTAATAAATATCGCCCAGTTTGGCAGCTGCTGTAACATTCTATGACTGGGAGTTTTGTGTGTGTGTGTGTTCCACTGATTTGAACAGAGTATAATCCATACTGGACTGATTTGTGTGTATGGGCTATCTTTCCCTATTACCAGTGTTCCTCGCCATTAGGCCATTACCCATTCAGCCCTGCTGACCTCATTGAGAGAGTTCATTAATGGCTGGTTCACAGAACAGTACATGCCCTAAAATGTGTGTTGGCTATTAAACTGCTGCTTCATGGCATCTGTTGATTACTTGTACCTTTCTGTTGTCATACTACAGACCAGGTCTGAGACGTGCTCGTGTCATATGACAAACCATGGCCGTTCACGCTTATCAGCACGGCTCATGATGATGATGGTGATGATGATTGTTTTGTGATTGGTTAATGTGTGATACAGAATCAGCAAGATAGAACTTTGTGTGTCTTTCCCACCATCAAATGTTGTAGGGTGTAGATCCTGATTCTTTCAGTAACTAGCTGGTTGGAAGCACTTTAGATTCACATCCATCCCTCTCTGTTTGAAGTACACTTGAATCCACACTCAAGCATCATTAAATGGGTTGCATTGTTTTTATCTTGCATTCATTGTTATGATTACACCGACAGACAAGTTCTCGTGATGTTGTCAACAGTTTTCTGGAGGTCATCTTTCATTGGTTGCATTGTCTGTTGCTGTGTCTTCACTCAGCAGCCATCATCATCATCATGTGCCACTGCCGACAAGCATAGGTGGTCATGTATCACCACAGTCGTGGATAATCTTTGTGTTCATATCTGGACCATGTCATGTGGTCAAGCCATCCAGATATTTACTTCTCTGTCCTCCCTTATTCTTTTCCCCTCAATTTTGCCAGTTGTCACCAAGTTCTTTAGTTTATGTGTTCTCATAGCGTGCCCAAAAATGTTGACTGTGTGTGTCTAATTTCTCTAATCAGCTAACAGTTTTCTTGTAGGACTTGCTCATTGGTTTTTCTGTCTACCCATGATATTCTTTGCAATTTCCTCAGAAACGACAATTCCACAGCCATTAGATGTTTTTATGTTTTTCAGCTTGTCTGCTCATTGTTCATGTTTCACATCATTGAAAAATACAGGTTCCATGGAGCTTTCAACACTATTTTCTCATTGCAATTGACATCTTGTTATTGATCAGTATGTTTTTCATCTTGAAAAAGGCTACCTTCGCCATGGTGATTCTTGTTCCAATCTCTTCAACCTCCCATTAGATGTCATGACGGTTCCAAGATAATTGTACCGATTCACTTGTTTAAGAATATTACCATTTACCCTGATATTACATTGTGGTATTTCGTTCTTCTTAGTGGTGACCATCATCTCTGTCTTCTTACAATGTAATTCTAACCCTAGTTGTTCACTGTGTACAATAGCTGTATCTACTCAGCAGTCACTTGTATGTGATCCTTAAACTATCTCCCTGATCCATAGTTAGAGAGCTAAATCTGGTGCTCTTGAAGTTAGTAGATCAGCTGGTTCATTGCATTGACCTCCAGCATGACCCAGACATTAAACCCATGTAAGTTGTTGCAAGAAAGACATGACAATGCTTAGCATCCACTCATGCTTCATTTATCCATGGTTGAAGTTTACATAGTACAGACCACAACATCTTGTTGTGTTTTCTGTGTTATATAAAGTGGCATTTACTTTGTGATATTTTATATTGTTTACACAATACAGACTAAGAGTTGTGTACAACAACTGTCCTGTTGATTGAGTTGTGTTTGTTTTGATACACATTCATTGTTGGTTCATTCTGGACAGAATGACTGATATTGACATCAAAAACTACCTGGAGAAAATATACAAAGTGCCTGTTATGTCATTGACAACCAAGCTAGTTAAAGGTGAGTTCTGAATTTTATGTAACTGTCAGTTGTCATCAGAGGTCTTTGAAACAATGAAACAAAATAAGAAAACCACATACCTTATGAAGTCATTGACTAGATCAGTGGTTCTCAACCGGTGGGGAATTCTCTCTCTCTCTCTCTCTCTCTCTCTCTCTCTCTCTCTCTCTCTCTCTCTCTCTCTCTCTCTCTCTCTCTCTCTCTCTCTCTCTCTCTCTCTCTCTCTCTCTCTCTCTCTCTCTCTCTCTCTCCCCCCCCAACCAGGGGAGAATTTTAGGGTTTCTGGGGGGGGGGGGGGTATTAAGACCACATATTGGCAGACTGAAACTGGCTTCAGGGCCACTCAAAACGTGATGTCCCTCTTTCTTGAATTATGTGTGAGTGTGTGTGTGTGTGGTGGCAGGCGGGCGGTTGGGTGGGTGTGTAAAGGGGTGGTAGAATGAGATTTTGGAAAAGGGATGGGGGGTGACATTCTGAACATATGGTGAAAGGGAGCATGGGCCAAAAAAGGTTGAGAACCACTGGACTAGATCAATAGGGCACAGCTACGTGATATGCAGTTGCACACATAGTTGCACTGTTTATAGAATGGTGGTTATGGTGAGCTATAGTAGTAGTCAACCTGCAGGACATGTGTCATATGTTCATGAAGACTGAGCACCTCTGTGGGTTTGCCGTAGTGAATTTAAGTCTTATCTTCATACAGTGACTAACCTCTGAAGATTGACTTAGTTGATGACCCTGAATGGCTGTATTTATATCTACGTGTAGTCTGTGTTGCTACATGTGTGTGTGTGTGTGCACGCCCGCATGCGTGTTTGTGTGTGTGCATGTGCGTGCTTGTGTGTGTGTGCATGTGCGTGCTTGTGTGTGTGTGCATGTGTGCACGCTTATGTACATATGTCATGATGGGCATGCATATGTTGAGATATTAGTACTTAAGGTGCGTTGTTTTCTTTCTGACCCAATTGCTTCTGGGTTATCTGTTATTGGCAGCCCAGAGTCATTCTTATGAAAGTGCAGGTCCTCCATAGCTGTTCCAGGCACCCACAGAATGAGCAACTGATAGAGACTGTTGTAGTGGCACTTAAGTTTTGTTGTAGTGGCACTTAAATTTTGTTGTAGTGGCACTTACAGTTTTAACTGTGAAGTTAACCTCAAAGGGATGACGGTGCTATCTTGCTAAATAGCTAGTGAATTTGCTTAACAGTAGAAAATTTGTATAAACATACTTTTGGTCACTAGATATAAACATATAGTGTCATTCAACCCCTACAGTGGACAGCTAGACTAAAATGTTAACTTGTTGTCGTTGACTTGGGGACGTTAATTACAAGTACCTCTGAAGTCGGAGTGGGTTCACCTGATTGCGAGGGGCACTGTTATTAAGGAAAGCTAATCTACATGCAAAATTCAGTCCATCGCTACTATAAATAGTATGTATGGACTACACTTGAGTTCAAAGCGAATGAGCGGGAAAAAAAACATAGTTTGGTATCTATGAGGGGAAACTGGAATGCAGATACGGTGTCCATGTATGATAAAGGTGATGTTTTACAAATGAAACCAATCAATATTTAATTTCTCTTGATGACAGTAAAATACAGGTAGGATAACATAATGTATCTGATAATACCATTAGAGCTGTTTCTGTGAATCTCTTTCTCTCATCCTTTCTACTTCATTGTCTTCTTTCATCTCTGACACTTCATCAAATATTATCATCATCATTAAGTGCCAGGCCAACTGGAGTGGGCGATCATGTTTCTCCACATCCCATGACCTCGAACATAAGGTAGGGAGTCTCTGTGGAGAAGTGGTCAAGCCGTTTGACTCGTGCTCCGAAGGTTGTGGGTTCAATTCCGGGCCGCGTCCTTCAGTGTACTAGTTAAATGTTTCGGAGACTCCTGTGGGTCGTCGCTAAAAGCTACGGAGTTCGTGCTTTGTGCGACGCTTTCCGTGCTGCGGAAAGAGACCGAGCCGTATGGGAGGAAACCCGGTGCAATGAAGTCAACCCTGTCGACTTTTAAGTGACTTTTTTTAAGCGACATAAGGTATCATTTTGTGTGCTGACATCTTTCCATGCCATGGTGGAAGACAGTCAAGAATTTTCTTTTGTCTTCTTCCTCTATCTTTCTTTGCATAAATCTTTCCAATTGTGACAGCATGTTCTAATTTTTCTCTTTTTTTTTTGGTGCTCGCTCACGTAGAACTCAAGTGTAGACCATACATATGCTACCACTTCTAGTGCACTGGACTTATTTTTGTGGGTTGATTAGCTTTCCCTATTACCTGTGACCCTAACCATTAGGTGACCTCCCACTCTGACTTCAGAGGTACTTATGTACCTCCCCAAGTTAAGAATGAGAAGTCAACATTTTAGCCCAACTGACCGGTGTAAGGGTTGAACCCGCTATGTCAGCATCAGTACACTGGATGTATAAGAACGAGCGCCATTGTCCATTCTCCTGCGCTGACCTCCATTTTTATTTTCTCTCTTAATGTGGCAATATGGATGTGTGTGTTTGTGTGCATGTGTTTGTGCACTTGTGTGCATGTGTTTGTGCACTTGTGTGCATGTGTTTGTGCACTTCTATGCATGCGTTTGTGCACTTGTGTGCATGCCTTTGTGCACTTCTGTGCATGCGTTTGTGCACTTGTGTGCATGCATTTGTGCACTTCTATGCATGTGTTTGTGCACTTCTATGTGTGTGTTTGTGCACTTGTGTGCATGCGTTTGTGCACTTGCATCTGGAGAGAGATTAGTCACAAATACGAGTGAGCTTCAAATGAAAACCTTAAATGTTTGTGTTCTGTGTGGTGAATATATTCTGAAAAAGAAAAGAACAAATGTATCATTTTTCGATGTTGTCACCACTGCATTCAATGCAATTCTTTCAGCGCCAGTAAAATGCTTGAATTCCTGTAGAAAAAATTCTCTTTGTCGCATGTGCTGTACCTCTTCATCGGACCAAAAAGTCTCTCACAGAATTAATTAAGGCGGTCATCTTAACTGTTCTTATGACGTCACCATATTCGTCAGGACATCCTTAACAACAGTATTGACAGGTTACAAAACAATGACATGGTTATTGTAATTTCTATCACACTTTTAAGATTTTCATTTGAAGCCTCCTCGTATATTGAATAAGCAGCCTTAGACCAACACTGGTGGTGCTCATTGAAAGGGAGCGAGTTAGTTGGTAAGGCAGCCGTCTCTAAAATACCTCACAACTCTGTGACATGGCCACCTGTGTCTAAGGAGATCCATACACAATCCCTTCTCCCCTGCTACCGTGCAGGATTTATCATTTTAGAGAATGGCTGTCAGAATCAAAGGAAGCCGCGGTAGAACAGTGACTAGGATACATTTATTATGTTGACTTAGTTGGTATGATTTTGATCCCCCTTGAGATGAGGATGTAAAAACAAACGTGATCTGTGTTCCCAGGTCGACACAGCCTGAATTGAGTACCAGGAAATGTTGTGGGAAATAAAGGTGTCAATTGTGGTGTTGTCTACATCAGCCATCAATTCTGACTGTTTATAACTTTCACATATTCTGTGGGAAACTGAGCACCTATAAGTTTACCCATAGTGAAATCTTGTTGGTTCTTTATTTATAATAGTGCCGAGCGATCACAACGAATAGAAAGCATGAAGAATTGTGATCATATGTGAACTGAAATCATCTAACCAAAACAAGAGATATCACAGAATGTGCTGATCAGTAATGTGAAATAGACATAAACAAGAAAAGCAATCTGTTTATTTATATTGATGGCAACAAACTACATATCTGATAATGGAACATATCTGATTATATCATAGGAATTCTTTCTCCAAATGTCTTTCATTCTCTTCACACTATTGCCTTTCGCTCATTCTCTTCACATTATTGTCTTTGTTTCATTCTGTCATGGTGTGCTGTAGGAGACTGATCACATGTTTGTTTTCTCAGAGTACAACTCCCATGGCAGATCCAGCCGTCGTGATGTGAAGTGTTAGGTCTTCACATATTATAGGTCATTACATAATGAAGTGCAGTGGCAAGTTCCCTTGTTGTTCCAGGCAGAAGATTCTAAAAACTGCCTGTTATCAATTTTTATGAGGCTGGACCAACCCCAGGACTGGTTGTAAAACTATATCCTGCAGGTTCATAGTAATTGTAATCGTATTGAGACACCACAATCAGAGATTTTCATACCCGTGCCCTTCAGCCAGTCTCAGGTGTAGCTCCATCCTCACAAAGGAGAAATAGACAATATGAGACAGCTAATATAAATGTGATCACATCAACAATTGGAGTGTTCCTTGTATGGTACCAGAGGTTGCCCCTGGCTCTTCCATCTATACAACAGGTAGAGAACACCGGCACTTAAAATAACACCCAGGACAAGAGTGCCAATAGCAATGCCAGCTACAGTGCCTGGTGAATATTTGCCCTGGGAGACGTGTGATTCGGTGGCCTTATCCATGAGGGCAAGTTCTGTATTTGCAAGTGTTTCTTCCGAGTAGTCCAATATGTAAAAGGATTTGTGAACCATGAATTCCTTAGAATATGTTGTGTATTGAACACGGAAAGTTATTCCGTTGGAGATTGCCATTGCAAGGTCTTGTTTGACTTGACTTATGGACTTTTGTGCGACACCATCAACAGCAGCAGCACCCAGAAGGGTGAATGTCACTCTGGTGGCGTGTTCTTTTGTGTCATTGAAGTAGTCGGGCCCTAGAGCCAGATTGCTAATGTGCAAGAGGGAGACACTCATTCTCTGAGCAATGGCACTTCGTAATGTGTTGGAAAACCCAACAGAGTTGTGGAGAACATCCTCACAGTAGTTAGCTTTGATGACCAGCAGGACTGGGCTAGTCTCCTGCTCCATGTAACAGTGAGACACCTGGAAGTTTGTGGTGTCCAGATGTAGAGGACTGTAGTGGAAGACATTGACCATTTTCTGGGATATGTGCTGATCCAGCACTCGCTCAAGTTGCAACCCCCAGGCCAGTTGGTCTCCAGTAATTGTTGTGAATGGTGGCTTTGGGGGAGATGAGGAAGAGGAACTGTTTTGGGAATCTTTGCCATCAAGTTTGATGTCAGACTGGAAGACTTCTTTGAAAATCTTTGGAAAGTCCAGTTCGCCAACAACTGTCCTGTTCTTCATGAACATCCCTACCATAGATTGGAAGGGGTGTAAGCCAAGCTTGGGAAGGAAGTATACTTCTACGGAGATGCCATCCTGTTCCATAGCCCAGACATCAACCAGCATTCTCCTGACTGTGGTCTGTCCCTGTAGATGATGATGCAAAGAAATTGTTTTTGTTGCAGCTTAGTAGTAAATGTGCCCACGGTGATAGTGCTACGAGTAATAATAGTGTCTGGGGTGGAAGAAACAACAGCAACGATGTTAGTGGTAGTAGCTGGAGTAATGGTTACAGGTAATGGTAGTACCAGGGCACATACTGAACATTGAAAGGTAGTCCCAGGACATTGAAACTGAATTTGCCACTCTATATTGGATTTGTGGACTATGAAAAGGTCTTTGACAGCATTGATAGGAAACGTGAATCTCTTTGGAAATTTATCAGGGACTACATTATCCCACATAATCTCATTAATTTAGTAAAGGCAACATATAAATGTATGAAATAGAGAGTTCTTCTTGAGGGAAAACTAACAGATACATTTGAAATGGGAACAGGATTGTGACCGGCATGCCTTTTTTATTCTTACCGCCTGTAGATTGGATTATGTAGGCAACATTAACTGCCACAAGAAATGGAATTCAGTGGACTAAGACAGTAGCATAATGAACTGCACTTCGCTGACAACATTGCTGTCATTTTCACACAAAATAAAATGCAGGTTAAACATATTTGATCAGAGATTATGGTGGTCTTTAAGGAGAAAGAAATACCACAATATAATATCCAAGCACTAGGGACAATTCTTAAACTATCTTGAAAGTCATAACATCTGATGGAAGATGCCTTAAGGAGAATCACTATGGCAAAGGTAGTCTTTGCAAGATGGAAAACATGCAGGCCTATAAAAAGCTGTCAACTGTAGTGAGAAAAAGTGTTAAAGTGCTAAATACAGTCTACTGTTATATGCATGTGAAGCATGGACTATCTGAGAAACATCTATAGGCAGTGGAATTGTGGTTTCTGAGGAAACTGCAAAGGATACCATGGATCGGCAAAAAAACGAATGGGACAGTTCTGCATGAAACTCATGAAAATAGTAAATTCGTTAGAGAAATTGGACGTAGATAGTTAGGATGTTTTGGTCACATATTGAGAAGAAATAAACTAGAAAATTCTATGCCAAACTTAGAATATTTGTCTCCAGTGGTCGGTCAGTCCAGCTGTATGGATGAGAATCATGAATAATAACTAAAACAATTGCTAATTAACTACAAACAATGAACTGGTGTGTGCGCAAAATAATGGGACTAAAATGGTATGACAGACTCACCAAAGTGGAGCTCATGACGAAAAGTAAACAAATTGCAATGAATTGAAAGGTGAGAGAATGACACTGGTGCTAGATAGGATACACACTGAGAAAACCTCTCAATGGGACAACTAGAAAGTCCTTCCACTGAGATCCACAAGAATAAATAAATTAAAGAAAAGGATACCATGAGAAGAGAAATAGAGACAGATGAATGATATTGGGAGGATATCAAGCAAGCTTCAGAAGACGGCAAACAATAGGCTGACTTGGCGTGAGTATGTTCAGGGAAATTATGGCAGAAGAAAAAGGCAGCCAATAGAGAAGTAACAGTAGCACTGGCAGTATAATGACTTGACACAGTTGTAGTATTAGTTGTGGAAGTTGTTGTTTGTTTCCATACCTGGTACGTAAACTGGTTGTTACCATTGGCGACTGTGAATAGACTCTGCCCATGTGCCATAGTGGGAGCTGTCAGAGAGGGGTCCAGTTTTCTGATCGCGCAGGTCATGTTTATCTGTGGGTCAAATTATAGTTATATCAGAATATTCATACACAACTTGTCAGTTGTAATTGTTTACTCCTGAGCAGTTTCTGCAATGAGCAGGTCTTGTTTATCTGTGGGACATATTATAGTTAAATCAGAATATTGGGTCACAACTTGTCAGGGGAAGTTGTTTACGCTTGAACATTTTCCTGATTGAGCAGGTCATGTTTATCTGTGGGACATATTATAGTTATATCTGAACATTCAGACACAACTTGTCAGATGAAGTTGTTTACTCTTGAATGTTTAAATGCACATGCAACCTCCATTTTATCCTGGGATTTCTAGCAAGCATAAAGCCTCCAGTTTTATCCTTGGATATTCTGCTTGCATTCAGATCATCCAGTTTTATCCTAGGATTTGTAACCTGTGCACAGTAACATAGACTTTGAGCTAAAGGTGGATGCTGACTTCTCATCCTTGACTTTGGGATGTAAATTACTAGTACCTCAGAAGTCAGAGTGGGTTTGTCTGATTGTGAGGGACACTGGTAATAGGGAAAGCTAATCCATACGCAAAAGTTAGTCCAGTGCACTAGAAGTAGCAGCACTTGTATGGACCACACTTGAGGTCAAAGCGAAGAAGTGCCAAAAAAAAGTGGATGCTATATTTGAGGGTGTAGGTTGATGTCATACTTCCACGTCACAGACTACTAGCTGGGTGCAGAACGTTGCGACAGTTTGTGTTGTGCCAGATGTAACAGACTGCATGTGAGGCATGTAAGTTTCTCAACCATGCACAGGTTTACTGCCATAGCAGCCAGGGTTCAGTCTTCAGTGGAGGGAAGTTAGCTGTTCTTCACGTCTGATCATGGCTGTTGGGTTGGTCCAGCTTCAGATATCTATCTGAGAATAAAATGTGGTGAAGAATGGAGCTAGATTCCCTGCTGATAATGCCTTGACCTGGTGTATTACCTGGCATATCATTTCATACCCTTTCAACAGTGTCTCTTGTGTGACTTCCTTCATCTATGAATGAGTTGAGTCCAGAACCAACATCGCAGCACTCATGGCATTCCCACGCATGCTCTGTCTTTATTTTCAACGGCCAGCAGAGTCCCAGTACTAATGGTTCCAGTTTGTCTGATTGTGTGTCCGTCTGGCTTTTACTTTGGAGCCTGGATTAGATCATAATTGTTTCATCTGTTTGTTAACAAATGACAAGTGTAATCATCATAATCACGTAGCCTGGTTACACTGAGAAGTAAAAGTTATATGAGGTACATTACCCATTCTGTGACATAGACAATACCGCTGTTGTAGTCCTTGACCACACTTCCAGAGATGGCAAAAAGGTTATCATTGTCAGCCTTGACCTCTTCCTTGTGGAACCTGGTGGGGATTAACCCCTCCTCCAATACCATGGTAACGGTTGTCTCTACCAGCTTGTGGTTGTAGTCGTACAGGACATATTCCTCCCGTGGGTGCATGTTATTTCCTGGTATCATGATCTGGAGATGACAGGAAATAAACTTATTAGACATAAACAAGGGAAGTTAATAGAATGTGAGGATGGAGAGAAATGAGGAACTGTTGCGTATAGTATCATCTTCCCTGTGGGCGTTGGACTGGAGTCAGTTTACACAGAGACACTTAAAGCTATTGAATATAGTATTGCCAACCCCGGCCTACTCCCAGCCAGTTCCTACCCGCTGTTCTGAATCTTGACCTAGTTACATATATCCTCATATGCCTCTCCACAAACAGTAGGTCCTATGTTATGTGTTGATCATATTACCTTCATCACATCCCAAGTCAAGTATTTGTGTTTGTTTTGATATTTTGTATTTTGTTTGTTTGTTGGTAGACTGATTGAAGCATTTGCCTTTATCTAAATGTGTGTTATCCTTTCATTGAGCTTCCTAGTTATATTCTGTGCTTATTTGACTATATCTACTATCATTATCTTCTATTCTGACCTCTATTTACTAGTTTGTCATGCTTAAATGTGTACACCTATTCACTAATTGATCTATCCTTCACCATTGAATCTATCTGGTACTTACCTACTGTCAGGGTCTTGATCAGATGACCAAAGGCTCGTGTTCACTAACAGGCATGAAACACTCTCACACACATAATGAGGGTACAAGAACGGCGATATCACTCACTCACTTTAATCGCACTTCTCAAAACGCAGTCACTTGAGGCATCGCTCAAACTTAGCGATAATGCCATTGTCGGAAACATATAATGCAAGATATCAATAATAGCATAAATACAAATGTATATATCACTCACGCAATCTTCACTCTACTCAAACAAAGCATACAGGCTTTCTTCCATCAGACTCGACTCATACACTGCAACACTCTTTCATGTCCGTCCAGTCTCGCTGTCCTCGGCTGTCTGCGCTACCCGCAGTGATTCCTTCGTTGGCCCTGCTTTCCCTCACGTGGTCTGCGTGCACCACGCTGACCCTTTCCAACCACTGCGTAGTAACTGTTAAGCAAGTTCATGGTCGTCCCTGGTCGTTTAGTGCCAGGCGCTGGAGATGATGACTTGGAGATTCTGACACCTACCTATCTTTAAAACATATTTCTCTCACTCTGGCTATCTTGTCATGGAAGAATTGCCATACAGTGATCTATATGTGTATAAATAAACATATACCTTGTTTTTTTCTTGTAAACGTGTATATTACCTCCATGGATATCTCCAGTTGATCAGGTATAGGAGGAAGGGGCTTGTTGTCACTTCTGCCACTGCACACAATCCCAGCAGGTATCTGGAACACCTCTTCGTTGAGTATAGGCCCCGCCCGGAAAGATGTAAACTCGTAGACATTCTCAAAGATGTACCTGTATTTATGTGTGGGAATTGGGGTTGAATATACAAAAGTAAATGTGAAGGATCCATGTGATGTTTTGTGTGGTATAGTAATTGTTCATGGTGAGTGTCCAGTGTGTGATGAATTGCCTGGTATAGTGTTTGTTCACATTCTCATCTCATCTCATCATGTTCCTCTTGTACCTTGCGGTGCCGAGGTGAAGTATAAACATCGTGAGAGTGCCCGATTATGGGCTTCATGTATCGATATTCCCATGGACTTTGCTATTCCCTCCGTCCAGCGTAAGTTTCCTCTGTTTCCATCTGGTCTGTACATCATTGCTTGTTGTGGTATGCTGTTGAATGGTAACCTACTTGCATGGCCAAACCATTTGACTTGCTGCCTTCTAATAAAATCTAGTGCTGCTTTAACCCCCACTTTAGTCCTGATTTCTTCATTTCTGATCTTATCTCTTCTTGATACATTGAGTATTCTTCTCAGGAATCTCATTTCTGTTGTGATTTTTCTTTTCTCTTTTTCAGTCATTGTCCAGGTTTGGCATTGGTAGCATAGAGTTGGTTGTTCACAATGGTTGTTTCAATTAGTGATGAATTTCTTGGTATAGAAAAAGTTAAACTCTGAATGAAGAGAGTACTAGTGAACAATGAAGTGGGTGAGGCATTAGACCAGTGTTTCCCAACGTGGGGCCCATGCCCCACAGGGGGGCAATTCGATTGTTAAGGGGGGCAATTCGAAAATGGAAGAAATCGGCTGAATATAACAGAACGGGCAGACTTGAGACTGAAGTTAACTAAACTGGAACCTGACATAAAATCTCTTTGCATCAAGCGCAAGGATCTCACTAAATTTAAATAATTACTAATAATTAAAATAATATAGAAAAATCTTTCATTAAAATTATTTTGTACTTGAATTTCAGTTCTCCATTATATGTTTTGAAAATTTACTTACTGTGTTTGCTCAATAATTTCCTAGCGATTATCAGTCCTTTGGCTAGGATCGGGTATATTTGCTGCTCTCCCCCCAGTAGTGCGCCTGGTCTGGTCGGGGGCTGGTATGATCAAATAAAAACCCATCACATATCTTCACCTTAGATGTGGGTCTGGTGGACCACTGTGGGCAATAGCTCACAGTGAGACTAAGGGTCCACACAAAAAAAGGAGGAGGCGGGAGAACCAGCTTGTCTGGGGTAACCGCCAACCCTCCCCCCCCCCCCCCCCAAAAAAAAAATTCACCCGACTCACAGCTCTGGCCCCTCTGGGAACCGTGAGCCCTTCTAACAAAAAAGAAAAAGAAAAAATTCAAGTTTCTTTGGTGCACATTTCAATTTTTGAATATTAAAAATGAAGCATATGTTGGGAGGGGGGAGGGAAGAGGGGGGCATAAGAATTTTAGAAAGGCTTAGGTGGGGCATAGCACAAAAAAGGTTGGGAAACACTGCATTAGACAGTGAAAGTACTCACATCCTTCCAGGGACGCCGGCTGATCCATTGAGAACGGCGCGAATAGGGATCTCAGACATGCCTGTGGCCGTAGTGAACTCCGGGTCAGAGAAGTAGTAGTCCATCTGAAACTTGGCACCAAACTGGCTCCAGTTCTGGTAGAAGAACGAACGAACGAATGATCTTTGTTTTCAAATGGTAAATTGGGCTTGCAGGCCCATCTTACATTCGGCCCTTCACTCATCTGTCATTCATCAATTGTGCATGTTACATTCACATAGGAAAAATACATTGTCAAATGGATTTTGTAAACATAAACAATGCATATTACCATGTTATGAGACAGGCACACGCACTCATACCTGCATACATACATACATCATTTGCACAAACTCACAATTATGCACACTCAATAACATACAAATATACACTCCCTCGTATACACTGCATGCATGCACACATACCCACACAAACATATACACATACATACACGAACATACATACACACACAAACGATAGCAAAAGAAGATGTCAAAACAGATAGCTAGAGCCATGTGTTGTGGCTGTACTTTACAGCATATGACTTGGTGTCACACCCACATACCAACAAAAAACAATACATACCACCAATAAGAAAGGGGAGGGGGTGTCATGTCTCTAGGGTGAGAAATGCTTAACACTGTCTCCCTGTCAATTATTACTTTAAAGTAATTATATGCTGGGTCTGAAACAACAGTGATTGAGTGGGTTAAACAACCCTTTGATGTGCAAGTTAAAATAATAATGATTGAGCTGCTTAACATAATAACAGTCCAGGAGTTTAACAGGTGTGAATTGGTTTCAGTTGTAACAGGTGTGGAGTGATTTCACTTGTAACAGGTGTGGAGTGGTTTCAGTTATAACAGGTGGGGGAGTAATTTCAATTGTAACACGTTTGAAAAGTAAGTGTTACACACCCATATATACATATTGGACACAGTTCTGGCTAACTCCATATTGTTATACTTCAAACAGCATGTGAGGGGTGATGTCATCAACATAGCACTGGTCGCCTTTACTTCCCAACACAATTCTTGGTACATATTTTAGGCTGGGTTGACATGGAAGCCCTTCAATAAAAAAAAATCCACCTCAGTGGGAATTCAAACCCTTGACTACCGAGCCAGCAGGCTAGCATGCTGGTCACTGCAGCTGCCAGTAACATGTCAGGTACAGTGGTTATGATAACACATGTGTAAAGTAGGTTAAAGTGGCAACTGTCTGGAGAGGTGTAAATGTTACCTGGCAGGAGGTCCAGTGATTGACGCTGATCCCCCGCACTATTTCCTTGCCTACATAGCTCATGTTATATTTGGATCCAAAGTGGAACACGTCGTTGACTGGTGCCATGATCGGTCTGTTCTCTTTGTTTCTGCTGACCATCCCCATGTAGTCGATGCTGGATGGTCGGGTGTCGCAGGTACCATTGGGGTAGATGTCATATCTGAAGTGGGAAAACTTGCACATGTAAAGATCATTCCATTACAAATACAGGTGTTGTATGGGTATCATTGGATGGGGATGCTATGTTGTATCTGGCAATTTCACTCTCTGGACTACAGTTTACCAGGGTCTTTAGTACTGACACTTTCTGTACTTGAGTTTCCAGAGGTATCTAGTGCCAGCACTTTCTGGACTTGAGTTTCCTGGGGGTACCAAGAGCTAGCGCTTTCCGAACTAGAGTTCCCAGGGTATTTAGATCCGAAACTTTCTATACTTAACTGGGGTACCTAAATCCCTTGAGTTTCCTGGGGGTACCAAGAGCTAGCGCTTTCCGAACTAGAGTTCCCAGGGTATTTAGATCCGAAACTTTCTATACTTAACTGGGGTACCTAAATCCCTTGAGTTTCTTGGGGATACCAAGAGCTAGCGCTTTCCGAACTAGAGTTCCCAGGGTATTTAGATCCGAAACTTTCTATACTTAACTGGGGTACCTAAACCCAACAGGAATGAACTTGAACAAACAGTGAGTAACATTTTCTCTCACACCCGCATGCCCTGGCCAGAAAATCCAAGTTATGCTCTTGACCTTCATCTTTTCAAGCAATGCAAGCCTCTCCATCCAGAACATTCCGGTTTATATTTTATATAGTATGCTATGTGAATGTCACAAAAACTATACAGGATAGTAATGAGGAAAATAAACAAAAATAATAGAACTGGACGCTGACATGAATGTTGCAAAGACTGTGAAGAGGTCACTACAGGCTGGAGGACTGCATGAACTGACAGAGGTCTTGAGTTACATTAGGGGATTTAAATGGCAAACATCAGACATAACATCTTAATTCATATCATGGACAGACATGGCTTTTACCTTTGACTTGTATTGAAGTTAAATATGGACACAACCCTAGTCCCGTTACGGGTGATACTGACAGAAGCTCTTTGATTGACACTGTCGTAATGCTCCTCCACTTCCACAGACTTTTTCTTCCGTAGAACATTTGTCTCCACCTGCAACAGAGACCATCAAACATGGCAATTGTATGTAGATTACAGTTAGACAGGGTCACAACAGATGACAGAGTATCATACTTTAGTCATTTGAAATCATACGGGATATAACCTATGCATTCATTAGAGTTAATTGAACGAACGAACGAACAAACTTTATTTTTAAAGGGTTAAGAATTGGGCACGCAGGCCCATCTAACATTCTGCCCTTCTATCACTCTCTTTCGTACATTATTTCATTCACACATCATTCAAGGCTTGAAAGTATTCTAGATGTATGGCAGTGTTCCATTTATGATGTGTTGTTGTTTGTCCATCAAGAATGATGATGACCATTCATTTCATCCAGTGGGGTTTTAGGTATGGAGCCGTGGGTTCTAAGGTGGCGATAAGGCCTATTTTGGCTCGAAATGTTCTTTGACAATGTGGGCAAAGAATGCTTGACGTTTCTGGAGGAAGATTTCCTGCAGTGGTTTTTCTGTCCTGCCTTTTCTTCACAGCTCTTGCAGTCCTGGTTGCCTCACATGAATTTTGGTCTCTAGCTGCAGCCTCCCAGGTGTCTGGCCACCTTGGGAGCGTTTACCACAACGCAGTTCGCTGTAAAAAATTCGTTTAAGGAGCCTGTGATCTGGCATGCGAGTCAAGTGACCAGCCCAGCGAATCTGATTCTTCATCAGTAGAGTGTGGATACTGGGCATGGAAGCTCTTTCTAGGACTTCACTGTCTGGAATCTAGTCTTGTCATTTAATCTTCAGTAGCTTCCTTAGGCAGACTGTGTGGAAGTGGTTTAATTTCCTAGCGTGTCGCTGATAAACAGTCCAGGTTTCACAAGCATATAGCAGTGTGGATAATACAACTGCTTTGTAGACTTTTAGCTTTGTTTGCAGGCTTATTCCAGTTCTGTCCCATACATTCTTGTACAGTCTGCCAAAGGCCGCACTGGCCTTGGAGATTCTTGCATTCACTTCGTCATCAATTGAGAGCGCAATCATCAGCAAACAGGAGCTCTCTGACGGTGTCGCTGTTAATTTTGGTTTTAGCTTTCAGCCTTCTGAGATTGAATAACTTTCCATCCATACGGTAGTTGATGTCTATTTCCAATGTCATCGTTCTCGAAGGCATTCATCAACATGGCTGAAAACATGAGGCTGAACAGTGTTGGTGCCAGGACACATCCTTGCTTCACTCCATTGGTGACAGGAAAGGGTTCAGACAGTTCACCATTTTCCTGTACTCTTGCCTGCATGCCATCATGAAATAGCCGCACTATTTGGACAAACTTTTGTGGACAGCCATATTTTGCCATAATCTTCCACAGTCCTTCTCTGCTGACTGTATCAAAAGCCTTGGTAAGGTCAATGAAAGTGAAGAACATTTCGCAGTTCTGTTCCTGACATTTCTCTTGCAGCGAAAATCATGTCAACAGTTCCACGTTCTTTTCTGAAGCCACATTGACTCTCAGGAGGAAGACCTTGATCGAGATGGGCCGTGAGGCGATTGAGAAGAATTCTGGCGAGTATCTTCCCTGCAATTGAAAGCAAGGAGATGCCTCGGTGGCTGTCACAAGATTGGCGGTTTCCTTTACGTTTGTAAAGGTGGACTATTGACGCGTCCTTGAAATCTTGTGGCATGGTCTCGTTCACCCATATGTTTGTAAAGACTTGGTGAAGCTGCTCTGTTAGGACCGGCCCACCTGCCTTGTATATCTCTGCTGGGATGAAGTCAGGACCATGTGCCTTGCCGCTGAAGAGTTGCTGGATGGCTTTGTTTACTTCCACTATGGTTCCCAGGTCATTAAGTGTCTCATTGGTGGGAACTTGAGGAAGGCAGTTGATGGTTTCATCATCGAAGAAGGAAGTTGCATTTAAGATGTTGCTGAAATGCTCTGCCCAGCGTTGAAGGATTTCTTTCTTATCGGTGACTGTCACATGCCTGTGGTCATAGACAGTAAGGTGAGTGACCTGGCTACGAGGAAAACAATCAACCCTCAGAAATAATGGGGCGGATATGAGTGGAAGGCCCCAGGGGGGATGGGTCGAAAGACAGTTGTGTGTTGTGTGAAGTGAGGAGACTGAAAAGTCAGTGAGAGAAGAGACCGACTGCGGGTCAGGTCGTTTAAGAGAGAGTTCTGTGTTGTGTTGTTGTTCTAGTTGTGAAGACAGGCCTGAACCCAGAGTGGGTTCTGTATTGAGTGTAGGCCTAAACCCAGAGTGGGTTCTATAGTTGAGCAGTGGCTCCAACCCAATGTGTGGGTTGTATTGTGGGAGATCCAGCCGTGGATAGTAGCTGGATTACCTGTCTTGTGGATTGAGATTAGAAGCCGGCCGTGAGAAGGCATTGATGTGTGCTGGTTAAATTGTGAGGAGGATATTTATATTCTATGGATTACGTTATGTTTCTGGATGTATAAACCTGTTCCGTTTGTCCGTCTTATTTCTGTAATAAAGGATTATGTGCGCCAACGGAATCTTGTTTAATGCCTGGTGAATATGCACTGCGGGGGTGAGTTACATGGCAAGACAGATATCTCCATTGACACACCATGAGTATCGTTACCTAGACAACGACCATCACACAATAATATCATGAGCATATCATCGTAAGAACTTCGTGATATTATCATCAAGAACGACGTGTGACATCTGAGGGCTACGTCCGATTAAGAACATTATAGACAGTGTTGTCACTCTGAGATGTTTGTGGGCTCTTCGCGGAGAGAGGGTGGACAGCGGAGTGTGTCCACCGTATAAACACTGAGTTTTTCTCCGTGCGGGAACTGATACAGACAGTTCACGTCAAATCCACTACAGGTGAATTGGAACCAACCATATCGCTGAAGCGAGAGGGGGTGATAAAGACACGCCATACAGACTAACCGGGAGAGTCCATTACGGTGACAGGTAAATTTGATACCAGGCAGGAGGGCTGAAACTAGCAGACGCGGCAATGAAAGACGAGTGTTGAATCCAGAGTGGCGAGGGCAGCGTGTGTGTGTGTGGGACGTCGCTGTCGGTGATAATGACAGGATTGGGAACCAAAGATAATTGACAGGTGTGTGTGTGCTGGAGGCAAGCGCACTGTGTTGTTGCAAGTTGACTGGTCAAGATTATTCGACGCAGTAAATAGGACGGGTGGGTACACCAGCGTCCAGGTACTGGGGAAGTACATGTTTGGAAAACAGAGAAAAATTGGCAGTCGCTGATTTGACGGACAGTTGACTGAAGGGGATAGTAACGGTACCCCTACCGCAGCCGGGTGGGGCTGTCAAGTTTGTGTGAAAACTGGTTTACGGAGGAATTTTTCACTGAGAGTGATAAAGAGAAATTAGGTTGACCTTGGAAGGAAAGGCTGTTTAACAGTAAGCAGTCACTGAGGAAATTTCCACGGCCTAGTGTGGTCAAGATGACTCATTGTGAATGAACAAAACAAGGTTGTTTTGAAAGAAAGCCAGATTTTATGTTTCGCCTTTGTTGAACTGTTCTATTGTTGTCATCATTATTCTGTTATGAGCAAACAGTTTTAACTTATCGTCATCGCAACCATGGTTGTACTTCTTTGCCGATAAGGATTTATATACCCAAATTTAAAGCGCTGAACATTGGCTGCCATTCTCCTTTTCTTTTTGGTGAATCTTGTCGGGTAACGGAAATCCATAACATTAATGATACAGCGAAGCGCCATCTCCGCAACGAAAGTAACAACATATCGAGAGAACACTTTGGATTATTATTGTGGTACCACCACGTACAGAGAAAGTACAATAACGTTACGGACTGTGTCGAGACAGAACAGTTTAAATATTACTATCATCTTCAACTTTTGTCGACAGGTGGAACTGGTGATCACCACGTGAATTCACGAACCACTCAACAAAACAACAAGTCGCTTTGAAATTTAGCGTCGTAATCATTTCGGAGAATGTAACACAGACATTTTCAGCATATTGTGAAAAACTATTAACAGCAAAATAAGAACTTTTGGCGACGGATTAATAGGCCCATATTTGTCGGCCAACCAGTTACACATTATTATTTTTTATTGTTTTGCTCCCATCGTCATATTTATTGTTGTCGGGTGTTACGCAATTATTTGTATGTGGTCCAGTGTTTGTCAAGAGTAGGGGATTTTGTGTCGCCTCTCGAAGGCCGGGAGGCGGGGCGAAAATTTATTTTCTTACTGTGCACCATGTGTTTTCTGGGAAGTAAATCGTAAGGTCGGTTTGTTTGATTCTGCAGTGAAGCAGGGTGGTCCGAGATTATATACCGTGCCTTTTGGGTCTAACGTCAGATCTGTGTATATTTTCAGTATATATTCCTTTTCTTTCTCTCTTTCTTTTCGTTATATTTACATATAATATTTGTTGTGTTCGGATATATGTTTGTATTGTGATCTTTCGTCATTTCTGCTGTCTAGTGGTCTTGGTCAATTTATGTTTATATTTTACGCGCACTGTGGGTGTCTCTACACAAGCTTGTGGTTGTTACTGTGGTTTATTTCTGTGTCATCATCGTCTCCGTGTACTCAGCTTGTGAAGTCTAGCGTTGGATAGTCATCACTTAGTGTTATCATCCATTTGTTTGTATATGTATTTATATGTATGTTTAACAATATTTCCAGGGACTTTATGAACTTGTGGTCATAGATATATATATACGAGGGAGTATAGGTGATACTTCCCCCCTCACTACCTAGTGCTTATAGAGTGACTGGGTGAGTACAGAGTGATATTGTAGCACTACGGATTTACGTACACAGGGAGTGCGGGTGTACTTAGGGAAGTGACACAAAGACTAACAGCAGAGTCTGTACATTTATAGTTGGCTGATTCACAGCCACGTGTCCACAAGTACAAGATGCCTACTTTAATGGATTATATTGAAGCAGGTGAACGAATAGGCCTGAAAGGTAAAGAGTTACAGGAGTATGCCGAAGCAAAAGAGCAAAAGCAGACGGAAAGAGAGGAGAGGCAGAATGAACGCGAGGCAAAGCGTCTACAGGAAGAGAAAGAGACACAAGTAAAACTAGCTGAAATGGAAAACAAGCGTCTACAGGAAGAGAAAGAGACACAAGTAAAACTAGCTGAAATGGAAAACAAGCGTCTACAGGAAGAGACACAAGTAAAACTAGCTGAAATGGAAAACAAACGTCTACAGGAAGTAAAGTTAGCTGAAATGGAAATTGAGAAAGAGAAGATTAAGTGTCAGATGCAAACTGAAATTGAGTTGAAAAAACTAGAACTATCTTCGAAGGGTCAAGGTGAGGAAAACAGAAGACCTTCACATCCCTCACAGCAATCGAAACTGCCATACTTTACGGACCGGGATTGTCTTGAGGCCTATCTTTCGAGATTCTAATCATCTGTGAAAACTCTAGGGATCCCGGAAGCAGAATATGGGATGCGACTTGGCGAGTTTCTTACGGGCAAGGCACTAGACACCATGTTCAATTTACCTGTAGAAGAAAGGAACAACTACACTATCTTACGTCAACGTTTGCTGACAAAGTTCCAACTCACTGAGCATGGATATAGGACAAAGTTTAGACAGTTAGTGCCAGAGACAAATCAAGATTTCACAGACTTTGTTAACACAGTCAAGAACACATTTAACAAATGGATGGAGCTTGCAGAAGTAGGGAAAGATTTTAATAAATTAGTAGATCTAATGTTAAGAGACAAGGTAGTATCTGCATGCAATTCTAATTTAGTGGCGTTCTTTGAGGAACGGAAGCCAAAGGACATAGACACAATGTCTCAGTTAGGGCAAAACTACATGACTGCACATCCTAACGTATCTATTGGGAAACTAATGAGTGAGGAAATAGTCTGTGCAGCGTACACTAAACAGGACCAGAATCCGGTCATCAGACCAAGGGCGAAAAGTGTGGATTCAGCACAGAAAGGTGAGCAGCAAGAACTTCAAGATAATGGTTTCCGAGGAAACAATGTTGGTAGAGTAGGACGGTACCCATATAGAAGAGGGAACTTCCAGAGACGTCAAAATTATGCCGGATGTTGGAATTGTGGGAGCTGGAGACAAGGCAGCACAGTGTGATGCACAACCATCAGATGGACCAACGAACAACACTAAAAGGGAGATTACTTGTTTCAAATGTGGAAAAAATGGGCATATCAGCCATCAATGTAGGATGAGAGAAACAGAGCACTCAAATGCAGCGCAAGTAATTGAGACGCTGAACAATGAAGATTGTAGTGGGTGCAAACCTCTTTTTGAAAAAGACAGTCAGCCAGTCCTAATATGTGGTCATACAGTGAAAGCAGGATCAGCAGTACATGAAGGAGGAAGTTTGAAGTTGCATCAGGGATTTGTCAATGATAGACCAGCGTTAACAATTAGGGATTCCGGATGTACGTCTATCGGAGTGAGGAGAAGTTTAATAGATCCCTCGGATTATACAGGGAAAAAGATTAGATGCATAACATTCAACGGCACAGTAGAGTTCTACCCAGTAGCCATAATAACAGTAAAAACACAGAAGAAGAAGTAGTTTATTGGGACCGAAAATATAGTGTAAGCAGTAACGAGGTAGGTACCACAAGAGAACCTAAATTAGAGAGTATAGCTGAGGTAGGAGAGGCACTTGAAGTAGACACAGGAACTCAGGACAAGGATAGTACAGCGGAGCAGATGAGAATGGATCCCATATATAGTGCTAGTGAATCCCAGAGACAAGATACTACTCTGAACAAATGTTCCCAAGGGTGTAGGAGAGTAGAACATAGGCAGTCAAAGAAAGGTAGATGGTGCTTCGAGAGGAAGAACAATGTTCTCACTCGCAGGTTTTCAGATAGCAGAACTGCACGTGGGCAAGGAGCAGTACCTTTAGCACATAGAGACCGATATACTAGAACAGCTCAGGATAGTGCATGGGCAGGGCACATAGGCATAAGGCGTATGCAGCAGAAAGCAAGGTGCCAGATATATGGGCCAAGATTGAATAAAGAGTTCAGACTAAACAGAGACTCAAGTGTAACGATGCAATATGCAGATAGGAAAGTTGAGTCAGGTCAAAAGAGTTTTCACGACATTACTGACCCAGGGCTAGGGATAGCAAACAGATGTTGTAATTGTAGAGGTACCATGAGTCATGGGTACATGAAAGATAGACACAGCATCGACAGGGATCAGAGGAGGGTTAATGCAAGAACAGAACCGCCTGATATAGGGTCGGTACACAAATAGTATTGTGGGGTCGTGAAGTAGTAAGAGACCTGTGGGTACATAAGTATAATGCTTTTTTATGATGTATTATTATTATTATGTGATGTATTAGTTCATGCATTGGTACACAAGATAGAAAGTTGTTTGTATTTATGTGTGGGGAAAATGGGAATGTACTATGAGCATTTGATGTATTATGTAGTGTGGTAGCGAGAGTAAGGTGCAGCCATACATAGGGCTACCCAGGCAATGTGTCTGGGTCACATATTTAATAAGTTTTAGTCTCCCAACATTTGAAAACGATGTTTTCTTTTGAGGGTGGGGTAGTGTCACATGCCTGTGGTCATAGACAGTAAGGTGAGTGACCTGGCTACGAGGAAAACAATCAACCCTCAGAAATAATGGGGCGGATATGAGTGGAAGGCCCCAGGGGGGATGGGTCGAAAGACAGTTGTGTGAAGTGAGGAGACTGAAAAGTCAGTGAGAGAAGAGACCGACTGCGGGTCAGGTCGTTTAAGAGAGAGTTCCGTGTTGTGTTGTTGTTCTAGTTGTGAAGACAGGCCTGAACCCAGAGTGGGTTCTGTATTGAGTGTAGGCCTAAACCCAGAGTGGGTTCTATAGTTGAGCAGTGGCTCCAACCCAATGTGTGGGTTGTATTGTGGGAGATCCAGCCATGGATAGTAGCTGGATTACCTGTCTTGTGGATTGAGATTAGAAGCCAGCCGTGAGAAGGCATTGATGTGTGCTGGTTAAATTGTGAGGAGGATATTTATATTCTATGGATTACGTTATGTTTCTGGATGTATAAACCTGTTCCGTTTGTCCGTCTTATTTCTGTAATAAAGGATTATGTGCGCCAACGGAATCTTGTTTAATGCCTGGTGAATATGCACTGCGGGGGTGAGTTACATGGCAAGACAGATATCTCCATTGACACACCATGAGTATCGTTACCTAGACAACGACCATCACACAATAATATCATGAGCATATCATCGTAAGAACTTCGTGATATTATCATCAAGAACGACGTGTGACAGTGATCAATGTTCCCCCATCTGCACTGAGGAGGAGAACTATGCCTGGTGGTGTAGGACCATCGACCGCTTTTAGTGAGTCGTAGAAGTTTTTCATATCATGTCTGTCAGGAAAGCCCTGAATTTCATCAGCTTTGCTGCTCAGCCAGGTGTCCCGCATGTGCCGAAGTTTCTGCTGCACTACTCTCTGAATGTTCTTGAAGGCATCTTTTTTTTTTATGTTGACTTCGGATCATTCAAATGTGCCTTGAGGAGAAGATGTTTCTCGGCCAGCAATTGGTTGATGTCTTCGGAATTTTCATCAAACCAGTCTTTATGCTTTCGGGGGGCTGGACCCAGGATTTCCATAGCAGTGTTGTAAATTATGTCCTTTAGGGCTCTCCATTCTGTTTCTGTATCCTGTTTAGCTGCAGCATTGGGCTTTAGGCGGTCTTCCAGCATATTTTCAAACGACTGCTGCATTTTCTTGCTGTTTAGGCGGGTGACATTTAGCTTTATGATAGTCATTTAAGGGTTGCTGGGATTTAGAATGACATGTGACCCTGCAAACAACAGCCAAACCCACAGGCCTCTCTGCTCATTGGTTTCCTGTCACACACACACAATGTTAACGTGTTAATGATGATAATGAGGATGAAATACCCCTCACCTTCATGCTGTACTGCAGGGGGAGGGTTGGGATTGGTGGGGCAGGATCAAGTCCTGTAGCAGGGGCATGGGTAGACTCACAGGTAGAGGCTGGGGACATCCAGGTGAAAGCCTGTGATTGGACAAACAGAAACATGCACAGCACAGACAAGATTCCCGCAAGTCGGCTCCATTCATAACTGCTATGTTCCATTGTGAAGGAGTTGTCTAACTTGTTCTGATTGTCTCCACTTGTGTCAGTTGGTTAACTAGAAACAAACAAAAGTCTTCAAATGTATGCATACAAAGAAATCTTCATTATAAAGGTGTGTTGCTGAATGATAATGTGAATGGTGTGAGGAAAGAGTGAAAGTAGGAAATACATGAAGTGCAGACAGAAGGAATAAAAATATAAATACTGGCAAGCTGATAAAAACCATCAAAATATTGAGTAATAAAGTGAGACTGTATGGATATAATGAATGTTATAGATAATCGCACAGTGTATAGTTACTATACAATAGGTATTGACAATGTAACACAATGTTTAAATAACGTAACTCAGTCTAATCATGATCAGTGTGAGTAGTCTAATCTTTCTCTTTACCTCCTCCTCCTCCTTGTTCTCTGTTGTTCTGCTGATGTCTACACAAGAAGTCTAGTTGTGTGGATGCATGTTGCTATATTTGAGAACTCTAAGCTCCCAAATAGTTTTGCATGGCTAGTGATATATTTTGAGCTCTAGTGTGACTGCCTCATTGCATGTTTATACAGGATCAATTTGTGCACCTTTCTGAGGTGGGAGGTGTGCTCTCTGGGTGGCTATCTAGTTGACCTCATAACATGGGTTCTGTCCTTAATAGAACTGTAAAACACATGGCTGTCGGCAACTGGCCTATTATCACATCTCTGACAGGTACAGTAAGGGCATTACTTTGCTGATCCAGCAGCTTCTGCAACTTGTTTTGTTCCAGATGTATTGGTGCTACCTTTCCTCTTAAGTAAAATAGACAGGCCGAGAGAGGGATCATGCTACATGGACAACACATGGTCTCTAAATTCAGCCCAGGCTTTGTGTTATGGAGAGATGTAACTCCTTCCCTCATCCCCGCTATGGGTTGTAGTTATCATAGCTTTTTTGAAGCACAGTGTTACAATCGTCTGTCAAGGTGCCAGTAGAACACACAGCTACAATAGTGGGTGTCTAGGATCCCAGCAGGCCTTGGCCCAGTAATAAAGATCTCAGAGAAAGAGAGAGAGAGAGAGAGACTTCTACTTATATGGCAATGTCCTGTAATAATAGTGGAAAGAATGTTTAGCTGTTAGCATATGACACTCTATCCCAGACATACCACCATAGAGTGGCCGGCTACTCCTGCTGTGGTCACAGAATGTTTCTACATATATCAAGTGTTTAGTCATGTAGCAAGCAGCATCACCATCATCATGTGCCTTGTGTTAAGCTGGGCAATTGCGGTTCATGTCATGTCATACAATCCTTGGAATCTCAAACCAGGTGTTGTTTGTCTTGTTATGCCAATTGGTTGAGTCAGGCAGGATTTTCCTTCCTTGTCCTTCCTTTGCGTGGGTTGGGGGATGGGTGTGTAATGGGTGGGGGTGGGGGGGGTGTCTGTGAATGGAATATGTCTGTGTGGGTGGGAGTGTGTGAGTGTGGATGGGGTAAATGTGAGTGGGTGGAGGATGTATGTGTGGGTGGTGAGGATGTTTGTAGATGGGGGATGTGTGTGTGGGTGAGAGATGTGTCGGCGTGGATGTGTATGAGGAATGCTTGTGGGGGGATGTGTGTGTGGGTGGGGAGATGTGTCGGCATGGATGTGTATGAGGAATGCTTGTGGGGGGATGTGTGTGTATGTGGGGGGGGGGGGGGGGGGATATGTTTATGGGTGGAGTTTTGTGTGGGAGGTGTGGGATGTGCAGGTGGATGACAGATGTATGTGAGGATGGGGGATGTGTGTTTGGCTGGGTGGTTGGGGTGTGTGTGGGTGGTAGGGTATATGAGAGATGCATGTGTTGATGGGTGGGTGATGTGTGGGTGTTAGTGGTTGATGGATGAGTATGTGAGTGGGTGGATGTGTGAGAGATGAGTGTATGGTTGGGGGATGTGTGTGAGCAGTGGGAAGATGTGTGTGAGCAGTGGATGTGTGTGGGTGAGGGATATGTGTGGGCAGGTGGGGAGATGTGTTTGTGGGTGTGGATGTGTAGTTGAGAGGTGGCGGATATTGGGTGGGTGAGTGGGTGTAGATTGGCTGATGTGTGTGAGGGTGGGTGGGGAACATTTTGAGGGTGCAGGATGTATGTATGGATAGGTGTGGGATGTGTGGGTTGACGGGGGTATGTGTGTGTGGTTTTGTGATGTGTGTTTTGCTGGGTGGTTGTGGATGTGTGGGTGGTGGAGAATATGTGGGTGGGTGTGTGTGTGTCGGTTATGGGGTGGGTGGGGAATGTATGTGTGGGTGGGGGATCGGTGGGTGGGTGGCGGTATCTATGTTGCCTGAGTCTGTGTGAGTGCATGGGGGATGTGTGGGTGGCTGAGGGATGAGTGGGTGGCTGTGGGGTGTGAGGGTGGATGGGGGATGTGTCTCACAACATTGCAATATGCACTGTTTATGTTTACAACTTTCATTTGACAATGTTTTTTTTCCCATATGAGTGTACCATGCGTAATATGCATTGTTTATGCTTACAAAATCAATTTGACAATGTTTTTTTTTTTCGTATGTAAATGTAACATGCACATTTGATGAATGAAAGATGAGTGATCGAAAGGGCCGAATGTAAGACGGGCCTGCGTGCCCAATTTGTTACCCTTTTATAATAAAGTTTGTTCGTTCGTTCATTTGCCATCCACTTCAACAGTTGTCATGTAGTCTATGTACAGTTGTTGTCTGGCTATTGAATGAGTTGAGAAAACAAGAGATGTGTTGCATGAAGAGAGTAACTGATCAGTGTGTGGTGGTTCGCTTCATAAAGCAGAATGTTATGAAAATAGTGTGTGGTGGTTCGCTTCATATAGAAAAAAGTTATGAAAATAGTGTGTGGTGGTTCGCTTCATATAGAAAAAAGTTATGAAAATAGTGTGGGGTGGTTCGCTTCATATAGAAAAAAGTTATGAAAATAGTGTGGGGTGGTTCGCTTCATATAGAAAAAAGTTATGAAAATAGTGTGTGGTGGTTCGCTTCATATAGAAAAAAGTTATGAAAATAGTGTGTGGTGGTTCGCTTCATATAGAAAAAAGTTATGAAAATAGTGTGGGGTGGTTCGCTTCATATAGAAAAAAGTTATGAAAATAGTGTGTGGTGGTTCGCTTCATATAGAAAAAAAAAAGTTATGAAAATAATGTGTGGTAATACAGAGGGTAAGTCAACAATGTAAAGTGAGTCATCTGGTATAGAATGAGACAAAGGTCCCAGTACTAACACAGAGATCTAGCAGACATACACACAAACCTGGACAGGGATAAGAATCCAAAGACCAGCAGTGCGCAGCTGTCTATGGCTGCCCTACAAGATGTCCTCCCTTTTATGTGGCTATTTAATTACAGACTTGTGTTCACAATCGCTCAAGCATTACAGCGGTAAGAACACAGCAATGAACCAGAGACACATTCACCTAGTCAATTTGGCACAGGTTGTGGTTGTATTGTTTTGCTTCAATACGTGGCACAACTGTGCTACAGATAATTGCCACGTGGCCCTGGCACAGTGGCTTCCCCCACTCTTGTGTCTTGTGAGTCAAGTGAGGGTCCCTTGTACACACCTTCAGGTACATGTGACACATGTTGCCAGGCCCATGTTTGTATAGAACAGTTGGTGCTCGTAGGCGATGTGGTCATTGTGCTGGCCGCCTTTCTTCCCAAGTAATTTCCTGGTACCCCTGTTAGCCTGGGTTACACTGTGAGCCTAAAATATTTTACATTTAAATCCACCTTGATGCAGAATTAACCCCTGACCACCGGGATAGCAAGTGAGTGGCTAGCCACTACGCTACTGCAGATGTTGTGGTCAGATGAAAATATGCTTGTGCCTGTGCTAATGTATGATAGGTTTTAAACAATAATAAAACTTGATATCTTTCTATTTATTTATTGATAAAACGTTTAGAAGACTTCTGAACTCGTTCTCTACCTACCACTTGAAGAAAACTGCCTCGATTGTACTAGCCACCACTAAGAGTGGCTCAAGCGGTTGAGATCATACAAGTCTAGATTTAGTCTCACTGAGTGGCTGAAGTGGTTGAGATTGCACAAGTCTAGATTTAGTCACACTGATTGGCTCAAGTGGTTGAGATCATACAAGTCTAGATTTAGTCACACTGAGTGGCTCAAGTGGTTGAGATCAGTCTAGATTTAGTCACACTGAGTGGCTCAAGTGGTTGAGATCATACACGTCTAGATTTAGTCACACTGAGTGGCTCAAGTGGTTGAGATCATACAAGTCTAGGTTTAGTCACACTGATTGATTGATTTAGGAACCAACATCACAGCATTCGGGGCATTCCCATAAGCGCTCCGTCCCCATCCTCAGCAGCCAACGAAGAGTTCCAACACCAATAGTACGAGTAGCAATCTGATTATATGTCCATCTCGCCTTTCCTCTGAGCGTCGAGCGTCGGCCAGATCCCATCGTCACTCATCACTGTTTTATTCTTGCCAGACCATGGTGATCCATTTGCTCCTCCGAGATGTGCACGTGCTCCCACAAGGATGCAAGCACGACTGCCTTGTCATGCATCAATACTCCACGATGTTTTGCAGAGCCAACCAATCTGTCTGCCTGTTCATTCCCCAGTACACCGGCATGCCCCAGAGAAAAGATCCAGGTGATGCTTGCCACCCGTGACCTCCGAAGCAAAGCAAGCCACTCTGCCCGAAGCTTGCCTGTCCTCACCTTCCTTAGCATGCTTTCTGAGTCAGTTACAATCATGATGTGTGTGTCATATTCTCCATCCAGCGGAAAGCTGCACTGACCGCCTCCACCTCCATTCTTAAGATGGATGTTGTGGTATCATATGCCAGGCTCTCCTGCACCAAACGTCGACCATTAGCTTTTGCTAAGAACCCTCAGGCACTTCTCCTACCTCTCAACACCGACCCATCTGTGTAGATAATCACATCACCCGAGCAAGCATTATCCTGAATTAGTTGCTGGATTTCCACTTCTGTAGCCCCGGCTGGCCACTCCCTGCACTCCCGGCTCAATGTGATTATAACTCTGCACAAGTCTGACTGCTCCGCTGGCACTCTGAGTGGCTCAAGCGGTTGAGAGCATACAAGTCTAGATTTAATCAAACGTAAGGCTGGTACATCACTCCACTATTTCTATGAGTCACTTCTAAGTAATCTGTGAGTTGACATGTGGTAGAATGTTCACTTATAAGTGGATTTTTAGCAGTGAGCTCAAATTATCATTATCAATGTTGACCTGAGACTTATTCACGAAACTGGACTTGTGTAGTGATGATTTGTGAGCATGTACACTAAGGAATAGTAGTGAGATCCATACAAGACATGACATGAATATCAGTGGTGAGGATAATGTAAACAACCTGCCCTGTGCTGATGACATGGTTTTGGTCACTGAAAATAAAACATTTACAAGAAATGATATAAATCATTGCAACAGAAAGTCAAAACAAACAATTTGAATAACCAAAAAATGCTAGTAATGGTAAAAGAAAAATTGTATACCCAAATGCAACATCATTGTGAAAGGAACTAATCTGAAACTAGTCAATGCATTTAATTATTTGGCTTCTTTAACAACAGCAGATGGAAGATGTGTTCAGGAAATTAAATGTGGAGTAACACAAGCAAAGGCAGTGTTTCATAAGGTGAAGGTCTCTGTAGTTTATCTTCGACAATCAAGGTGAGGACAAGAGTTCTACAAGAGTACTGAGCCAATCCTGAATAAGCGAGGAATTGTATGGAAGCTGCAGAGATATGGTTTTATAGAAGAATGATGATAACACCATAAATGGATAGAAAGAGCAGAGAAGATATCTCTGTGAAGTTAACTCACAAAGAGAACTGGTTACTTGCATCAGAATAAAACAGTTCACATTTTTTGGGCATGTCATGAGAAGGGGAAAGCTGGAGTATGTCGTCACAACGGGATGACTGCAGGGGGAGACCAAGAGAGAAAATGATGAACAGTTTGACATGGCATGGAGGAACATAAATCTTGTAAATTATTGCTGTTCAAGAGATGTGGATGTGCGTGATCACCAACGCCATGTGCATGGACTAAGAAGAAGAAGACACTAAGAATTAAAGTGTAGTAACAATTCTTTCTCTTTTGATGCAAACTATATTTTAAGTTGTTCAGTAACCTAAGTTGTATGCAAATACAGTACCTATATTCTTTGTGAAACACCCTTTTTAAAATTCCTGTTGCGTGGTCGTTACTACAGCAGTGATGCAGTTGTGTTAAGCAAAAAGCAGTATGTATGGATGCCTTTTGGGTTGCACAGATTGTGTTCATATATCTTACTATCTGTTATTATACTGACATTCATCATCTCTCAACTGGCTATCTTTCACGCTTAAGATTGTCGTAAGGTCAGTGACAGCATGTTTATGTCAGATGAAACTCCTTCACCTGTCCACAAGTGTTGTCATTTGTATCAAGGCTAGCAACCATTAATTCTCAGACCTTCTAAAATTGTCCTGACTAATCCAGCAGTGGTATAAATGCCATAATGATGTATGTGTCTTCAGAGAGTGTCAACGCAGACAGTTGGTTGTCAGTGCAAGCATTATAGTCTCAATCAATCATGTGCCATGCCATGACTCGCCATTTCACTCGATCACCAGAGTCGTGGATCAGCTCAGTGTTCCTGTCTCGTCCATGCCATGTGGCCAAGCCATCCAGGTATTTTCCTCTCTGTCTTCCTCTTGGTCTGTTCCCTTCGATCTTGCCAGTTGTCACTAAGTTCTCCAATCCATTTCTTCTCATAACATGTCCAAACAATTTTGACTGTCTTCGTCTAATTTCTCTAATCAGTCTACGATTTTCATTTGTCTCCTGTAGTACTTGGTCATTGGTTTTTCTATTATAGTCTACCGTGACTGTAAATTGTCCAGACAGACAATAGGTTGCATACACAGACAATAGGTTGCATATACAGGCAGTAGGTTGTCTGCCCAGACTGTAAATGTCAGCACAGGCAGATTGTGACACAGTCTAACGTGACTGTAAATTGTCCATACAGACAGTAGGTTGTCAGTGGAGACAGTACAAAATCTACCCAGACAGTAAGCTGTCAACACAGACAGTAGATTGCCACACAGACAGTAAGCCGTCAGCACAAACAGTAGTAAAGTAAGTAAAGAACACTTTTTACATGCATTAAGGTGCATTGGGCATATTTGTAGAGACAAATCGCTCTGGGTCTCTTATCACAAACAGCAGTGTCTGTATTCATTCAGGTGTATAGGCTGCTGTCACTGTTATGAATTGATGGGTTTTCACACTGGAGTGTTGTTGAAGAATCTGATAGGGTTGAGTGGCAGGAGCATTGTGTGCTTTCAACAGCATGATTCTTCACGGGATTCTCACGGTGCTCAGCGTTTCAAGTGTTGACGCGTGTGATTGTTGTTTAAATACACACATTCTGCCGGGCAATTTCTGTAGCTTGTTTGTTCTGTTTCCCTTGTGCTCTAGCCCGTACAATATGTTTTATGATTTGACATGTTAACAGATATTATGTCAGTCAGTATGTACGTTTCCTGTCTGTATGTGTTGTTAAGTATTGTCTTGTTGGGTAGCCCTGGGGTCACCACTGTAATCAATTGTTGTTTGTCCATCAAGAATGATGATGACCATTCATTCATCCAGCGGGTTTGAAAGTATGGAGCCGTGAGTTCTAAGATGGCTGATAAGGCCTATTTTGGCTCGAAATGTTCTTTGGCAATGTGGGCAAAGAATGCTTGATGTTCCAGGAGGAGGATCTCCTGCAATGGATTTTCTGTCCAGCCTTTTCTTCACAGCTCTTGCAGTCTTTGTTGCTTCACAAGTGCAGTCACTTGTGAAGCAACCAGGACTGCAAGAGCTGTGAAGATGTCAATATCAGGACTGCACCCTTATGTAATGATGTACGCCACAAATTTCGGTCTCTGGCAGCAGTCTCCCAGGTGTCATGAATTCCAAAAGCTTTCAGTGAGATTTTCAGTGTGTCTTTAAAGTGGTTCCTCTGGCCGCCTTGGAAGCGTTTGCCACAACGCAGCTCGCCGTAACAAAATTTGTTTAGGGAACCTGTGATCTGGCATGCGAGTTAAGTGACCAGCCCAGCGAATCTGATTCTTCATTAGTAGAGTATGGATACTGGGCATGGATGCTCTTTCTAGGACTTGGTGTCCGGGATCTTGTCCTGCCATTTAATCTTCAATAGCTTCCTAATGTAACAGGAGGAAGAAAAAAAGGATCAGGAAGACATAGTTTCCTATACTTAGGTGCTCAAAGGTGAAGAAACGCAACACTGACTTCTAGTAGGCCAGAGAAGAAAAGGATAATAGAGGGAAAGAGAGCACTTTATACATTTCTCTCCCCCCCCCCCCCAATTAACAAGAAAAAGGATAGAGAGTTAGAAAATTCCAGGATTTCTTAAGGCGGGGAGCATACTGTTGTATACCCCAGACAAAAGATTACACTGTTGGACTGTAACAGGATCAATGAGTTTGCACAACAGGCTATAAACTAAACAAAACAAATTAGAACAACAAAATTAGACTTTTATTGACATGATTCAGGGACAAACAGACGTCCTGACATGAGACACAACTGACATATACAGAAATGGGAACCTACGTTCCCACATTGGAATTCACTGCTGCCTAACATCGCTATGAACATGACTGGGTACCAGCAAGAACATGGCAATAAAGAAGCCTCAGTGTAAACAACAACGGTAACAACAGGTATGGACCCTCTATTGTTATCATCTCAGGACTCATGGACAGTCGGTACCTATAGAAATGGGAACCTGAAATCCCACAGCTAGAGATAACTGTTGTCTAGCACCGACTACAGGGGTGATCTCAAAATGATAGTGAGACCTCAACCATGTGCAGTTGAGTCGACACCCGCATCACATGGGCCGACTGGGACCAGACACAGCAAAGAGCCATGATGTAACCAATAACAGAACCATAACCCTAACAGCAAAGATATGGCCATAAACTGTGATATAAACAGATATACGAATGAGGTTGTGAGTGACCCAGAAATGACATTAACCAGAGCTGGGGCTCATGTTTGCTCTAAAAACAACAATCATGGCCAAGGGTCACTACCCAGAGTGGGCTCACACATTGCTAATTAGAGTTTTCATGGATTTATTTGGGGCTTGTGTACCCCATCGACTGTGCTGTGGACCACACAAGCCAGTCTTGGTTGAATCTAGAGGCATTAGTGACTCCCTGCTCTGGGCCAGTGACTCGGGAGGGCTGGTTCAAGCCTCCCTATTTGATGGTATCTGCATAATTGCTCCTTCGGTCATGGTTGTTACAGTCGGAGAGAGCGGGAAACTGACGGGCACTCCCGTTATAACTTTTCCAGAGCAGCTGCCCATCATACCCCAGGGGTACTGCAAGGGATGCCGGTATTTGTGACACCACTATCTTGTGTTGCACCAGGCGATCACACTAAGGCAGACTGTGTGGACGTTGTTTAATTTCCTAGCATGTCACTGATAAACAGTCCAGGTTTCACAAGCATATATCAGTGTGGATAATACGATAGTAATCAATTAATAAATGTATAGATGCTCACATATTCGGTTAATAAACTTATAATCACACTGTCTCTTAATAACTGTATAGATATTTATTGGTGCATATAGACCAAGAAAGAATAAGGGTGTGTTACTTGCATATCCTGTCAAACTCAGCATTTTTGGCTGTATTTTCTTGGCAAGTTTACATTCAGTAGTTTTCATTTACTTTCTCAACGATGGAACCCATACCATTATATGAAAACCAGTGCAAGGCAGTCTGCTTCCTAATCACCCGCAACTGTCTTGAATGCGTTATTGCTTTTTGTGTTCATAACCCTTCACCACAGCGCCAAAGTGTTTGACCTTCACATATTCTAGGCCATAACATATGAGGTGGGGTGCCAGGCCCTCCCTTGTATTCTTTCCTTCCCAGACAATTCTCTGACAATTCTCTGCTGCCTATTTTAGAGATTGAACCCGAACCACTATTGGCAGGCTAGCACACTGGTCATTACGCACTGAAGCAACTGGTCATTGTAGACAAGAGAAAGATTTCACATTTGTAAGGCTGGTCTAGGCCACCAGGTCGCCTTCAAATGTGTCAATCGAGTGATGGGTTTGAATCCAGAATGCCCAGCTCCTTTCCCATTTTTCTGTTGTCTTTGTGCCCTCTTAGTCCTGTTTTCTTTCCTCTTGCTTGTACTGCTTGCTGAATGTCAGTCATTGCAGTGGGAGTAGTAGAATGCTGTAAAGTGCTGCCTTGGCTTATCAAGGGAATTCCTCTTTTGATGTTAAATAATTGGGAAGCACATACTTTTATGTTGTCTTGCAATCTTGAAGTGAGAATATGCAGCCGCAGTGGCATGGCACAATACAGAATAGATGTGTTTACAACAGAACGCCAGTGTTTCATCACTAGCATAACAATGTCAGATTCACTTCGCCATCACCAGGAGACTGTTAACACGCAATAGGCATTCATGTATTTATTCAGTTATATATACATGTGTCAGGTGTTGGCCCACTTAATAACTGTCACCCACTGCTTTGTGAAGTGTTCAGCCAGAGTACAACAAGATTCCATAATTACTCCAGTCTGGGCACCTGGACAGACCAATCACAAGGACATTTGGCTTCTGTGGCTAGGGTTGAGGGTTCAAGACCTAGTTATGGATCACTTTACCACAGCGAGTCATTAAATAGGTGTTAAAATATGAAGGGAAGTAATTAACAGGATTTTTACAAATAACTTGTTTACTAGTGTGAACCAGAAATTGTGCGTGTGATTTCTCTTTCCCCCCTTTTAGATAGGCTTCCCTGAGTCTCTCTCTCTCTCTCTCTCTCTCTCTCTCTCTCTCTCTCTCTCTCTCTCTCTCTCTCTCTCTCTCTCTCTCTCTCTCTCTCTCTCTCTCTCTCTCTCTCTCTCACACACACACACACACACACACACACACACACACACACACTACACACACACAAAATAACGCTTCTTTCCTCCACAGTGCAAGTCAATAGTGGGACAGCCATTTTGTTATCGCTATTGAGCAAGCACAAACTGCTCAAATCATTTCCCTCATACTTGAGTATTGTTCTGCCTATTTACATGCCATAAGACATATTGGGGATAAGCTGAAAGGCGCATGATACTCATTCCCAAACAGCATACACATAATAGACTATCTGTACTTTCCCAGAACTCTGGCACTTGTATACCAACTGGCAGGGTTGGATGTTGTCTTCATTCATGACATGGCACCAAGTGGTCAAATAGATGATGGACTCACAAGTCTTCATGTAAAGGAACTGGTCTTTTCTTCTTCTTCTTCTTCTTCTTCTTCTTCTTCTTCTTCTTCTTCTTCTTCTTCTTCTTCTTCTTCTTCTTCTTCTTCTTCTTCTTCTTCTTCTTCTTCTTCTTCTTCTTTTTATTCTTATTCTGCGTTCATCTAGAGTGTTTTTCCAGTCGTAATTGCGGTGTGTTTGGTTAGGCAGGACCCTTGCGCTGAAGCCCTTAGGCCAAACACATCCGACTTAAGCATGCATTTTTTTTAACCAGGTTAGCTTTCCTGGGGGAATGGGTCATACCATCTACTTTGTGTACAATACGTAGAGTTTCAGTAGATCTCTGGTACTTTCAGGGGTGCATGCAGCAGTGGTGTAGCGGTTAGGTGCTCACTAGCTGTACTGGTAGTCTTGGGTTCAATCCACAACATGGAGGTTTCACATTTTTACATTGGCCTGGGGTACCAGGAAATGTCTGAGGAAGTAAAGGTGAACTGTGTGATACTGACATCAACCACTGGGTGCCCCGACCACATCAGCCGCTGGGTGCCCCGACCACATCAGCCACTGGGTGCCCCGACCACATCAGCCACTGGGTGCCCCGACCACATCAGCCGCTGGGTGCCCCGACCACATCAGCCGCTGGGTGCCCCGACCACATAGCCACTGGGTGCTCCAACCACATCAGCCGCTGGGTGCCCCGACCACATCAGCCGCTGGGTGCCCCGACCACATCAGCCGCTGGGTGCCCCAACCACAGCCGCTGGGTGCCCCAACCACAGCCGCTGGGTGCCCCGACCACATCAGCCACTGGATGCCCCGACCATATCAGCCACTGGGTGCCCCGACTACATCAGCCGCTGGGTGCCCCGACCACATCAGCCACTGGATGCCCCGACCATATCAGCTGCTGGGTGTTGTTTGGTCCGTGCAAATATGGGTTTAGCTCCGTATGCTCAGTTTGCCTGAGGCATATTACAGGGACCTTGACGTGTTAATGTTGCTTTTACTATACATACATATCTGCTGTATGATGATGATGATGATGATCACTGCGTTGTGTTGTTTCTTCATTAGGCGATGACATTAAAGATATCATCAAGCAAACTGTCGTGAACAGGCAGCCAGACAGAAGGTTGGCCTATCTAGTTTTGGTATGTAGGATGGTGTTACTGGATATCTAGAGTTAGAATGACATTGTCTGAGTGGGTCTGAGTGGTCTCGAGGTATGGTGTCCGCCTCGAGTGCTGGAGATCCCAGGTTCAGGCCCCGGTGAGGACCAGGATTTATTTAAAAAATCCACCGGGACTTCCAGTAATTTCCCCTGGTCTCTGGGTAGTGAGATCGGACGCCCGTGTGTATTTTTGCGCACGTAAAAAATCCCTTGGCAGCTGGAAATCGAAAAAGAGTAGCCTAACGGCGCTGCCCGGGCAAAATTTCGAGTTAAAAATCTACCCAAAGTATTTTCAGGATCCTCGCCGATGCAACGGAGTTCGTGCATTGAGCTGAGTTTCTCCAAACTCAGGTTTGAGTTAGGAGGAAAACGGAGCACTTATGGGTTAAACCGTGTGCCGCGATGTTGATCCAACGACTAAAACAAAACAGACTAAAACTAAAACAGAATGACATTGTAAGAAAACAGATTATGTAGGATGTGTTCATTGTACACAGTGGACCAAGAGGGTTAGAATTACATTGTAAGAAATTGGAGATTATGTAGGATGTGTTCATTGTACACAGTGGACCACCAGGGTTAGAATTACATTGTAATGTAAGAAAACAGATTATGTAGGATGTGTTCATTGTACACAGTGGACCAAGAGGGTTAGAATTACATTGTAAGAAATTGGAGATTATGTAGGATGTGTTCATTGTGCACAGTGGACCACCAGGGTTAGAATTACATTGTAAGAAATTGGAGATTATGTAGGATGCTATTACTGTACATAGTGGATAACCAGGGTTAGAATTAAATTGTAAGAAAATAGAGATTATAGTCGTCTCCAAGAAGAAAGAAATATCACGTCCCAGTAAATGGGAAAATTATTGAACAGGTGAATTGGTACAGCTATCTTGGAACAGTCATAACATGTGACAGAAGATGCCTTGTGGAGATTAGAATAAAAATCACCTTGGCAAAAAGTAGCCATTTGCAAGATGGAAAACAGCAGTAGAAATGCAAAGATAAAAAGTGTGTTGCAGTGATAGCTAGAAACTATACTGTTGTATTAAGGTGAAATGTGTACAAGAAGCAGACAAGCTTTGAAACATTCCTTTACAGTAACAATGAAAATATTAAGTGCAGTTTCTAGTGTTGTAAAAAGACATGCATGCCTTGCTGTTTCCATGCTGAGTTTTAATCTGTCTGTACATCTTGCTATTTGCATGGTTCAGGACATTTGAAGAGGTGTTTTTTTAAACCAATCTTAGTATCTTGTATTGTATATTTGTCTCTTTGCCGTGCTACACAGTTTTTATGTGATTTGTGTAGAGGTATGTATTTTTCAAAATAGGAGAGGTCTTCTGTGAAAAACGGGGAATTTTCGAGTTTTAAATGTTTAGTTAGTTGGAGTGAATACTGACTACAGCGGCGGGAAATTTGGGAGTTTTATTATTGGGAGTGAATGCTGACTACAGCGATTTGATTGTGACTGTAAGCTGCAAGGGCTGGTCTAAATCCAGTCATAACAAGTTTTTTTTCCCCTGTGGCTTATGTAACTTAAAAAAAAAAAAAAAAACATTCCCTGAGCAGGACCCAACTGTGGCTATGTGAAGTGGTAGGACCTGCTGTGGTTATGTGAAGTGGTAGGACCTGCACATTTTGTAGGCCTGGGTGCACGGAGGGATAGGTGGTCAGTCTTCTCTCATAGTGAGTGACGAGAGCTGATATAGAAACCTCATCGAACCATGCTCATGGTATTGAGAAGCATAATGTCCTAACCATTATACCGATGCATTTGTTTATCAAACTAAAGTTGTTAATGATTGGCATGTATATTAAAGTTTTTACAAAAATGTGAAGTATCGCTATTCATGGCATGGTACTCATTATCATCATGTGCTTGCCAAATGGCAGACATTCATATCTCCCCACAGTCTTCTGATGGTCTGGATCAGTTCTGTTGACATTTCTCCATGTCAGTGTCTTTGACCTCCCAGCAACATTTCTCCATGTCAGTGTCTTTGACCTCCCAGCAACATTTCTCCATGTCAGTGTCTTTGACCTCCCAGCAACATTTCTCCATGTCAGTGTCTTTGACCTCCCAGCAACATTTCTCCATGTCAGTGTCTTTGACCTCCCAGCAACATTTCTCCATGTCTGTGTCTTTGACCTCCCAGCAACATTTCTCTATACCAGTGTCTTTGACCTCCCAGCAACATTTCTCCATGTCAGTGTCTTTGACCTCCCAGCAACATTTCTCCATGTCAGTGTCTTTGACCTCCCAGCAACATTTCTCCATGTCAGTGTCTTTGACCTACCAGCAACATTTCTCCATGTCAGTGTCTTTGACCTACCAGCATTTCTCCATGTCTGTGTCTTTGACCTCCCAGCAACATTTCTCCATGTCAGTGTCTTTGACCTCCCAGCAACATTTCTCCATGTCAGTGTCTTTGACCTACCAGCAACATTTCTCCATGTCTGTGTCTTTGACCTCCCAGCAACATTTCTCCATGTCAGTGTCTTTGACCTCCCAGCAACATTTCTCCATGTCAGTGTATTTGACCTCCCAGCAACATTTCTCCATGTCAGTGTATTTGACCTCCCAGCAACATTTCTCTATACCAGTGTCTTTGACCTCCCAGCAACATTTCTCCATGTCAGTGTCTTTGACCTACCAGCAACATTTCTCCATGTCAGTGTCTTTGACCTTCCAGCAACATTTCTCCATGTCAGTGTCTTTGACCTCCCAGCAACATTTCTCCATATCAGTGTCTTTGACCTCCCAGCAACATTTCTCTATACCAGTGTCTTTGACCTCCCAGCAACATTTCTCCTTGCCAGTGTCTTTGACCTCCCAGCAACATTTCTCCATGTCAGTGTCTTTGACCTCCCAGCAACATTTCTCCATGTCAGTGTCTTTGACCCCCCAGCAACATTTCTCCATGTCAGTGTCTTTGACCTCCCAGCAACATTTCTCCATGTCAGTGTCTTTGACCTCCCAGCAACATTTCTCCATGTCAGTGTCTTTGACCTCCCAGCAACATTTCTCCATGTCAGTGTCTTTGACCTCCCAGCAACATTTCTCCATGTCAGTGTCTTCGACCTCCCAGCAACATTTCTCCATACCAGTGTCTTTGACCTCCCAGCAACATTTCTCCATACCAGTGTCTTTGACCTCCCAGCAACATTTCTCCATACCAGTGTCTTTGACCTCCCAGCAACATTTCTCTATACCAGTGTCTTTGACCTCCCAGCAACATTTCTCTATACCAGTGTCATTGACCTCCCAGCAACATTTCTCCATAGTCAGTGTCTTTGACCTCCCAGCAACATTTCTCCATGTCAGTGTCTTTGACCTCCCAGCAACATTTCTCCATACCAGTGTCTTTGACCTCCCAGCAACATTTCTCATGGCCTTTCTCTACCTCTTCTAGCACTGATCATTCCTGTTGCCACGTTTTTCTCTTGCATCATGTCATGAATGACCAAAGAATACTGTTTGTCTCTTCCTTATAGTTGCATATAATGTTCTACTTCTATTCAAATAGAAAAGCCAACTTTGTGCAAACAAAAAGACATGATGGTCAGTTTAAAATTACCATGGTAGGCAATTCAAATTACTGTGGATATATATGTTATATATTTTAGCTTGAAGGATTTATCCTATTGCTTTAATTATGTTGTGTGAATTCTGCAGTGTACCTGATGAGATGCAGCAAAACATGTCAGGCTATAAATTGTGCAATCCATTGTTTGTGTCTTCATTGTTAAAATCTTGTGATTTGTTGTGGAAGATGGCAGGAAGGTACTGTGCAACTAATATCATCCTTTGATGGTTTATTTTCACAGGCAGAAGGGCATGAGTTCACATTTCCTGAGATCTTCAAGGAGAAACCGGGACAAGTAGACAAGGAGGTCAAAGAAGCAAAAACAATTCAGAGAGCTAATAAAATTGAAGAACAGAAGAATTGGGAGAGAGCCAGTATACCTCCTTGGTTCAGATTTTAGTTCATGTATTCATGTGAACACAGTAGACATCGGACTTGGATTGTATGAATGTTGGATGTTGACATGTTGTATAATGCATTCATACATGTATACATTCAGCTTGGAGGATTGTATATTGTAAACGTGTAGGAGTATTTGTGTGTGTTTATCTGCGTGCATGTAAATGGTAGTGTTTGCTTGTATACATGCTTGTATGTGGTTCTGAAAGTTTGCTAATATGCGTGTGTGTTGTGTAAGATGGAGATAATGCTTGGATGTGTATGAAATTGGGAGACCCGTGCTTGCTTTTTTTATATGGTGATAGGCAAATTGAGATTTCTGCTTGTATTTGCTTGTTATTTATGCAAAGCTGGTTTATGTAACACAAGGTGTAAGTTGTCTACATGCAGGAGTGATTGAAGTGTGTAACAAAGATAAGTCAGAGAAGAATAAAGAGCAGATATTCACACAGTCTGTGTTGTATTTCATAACAATAGTTGTAATAACTAGTGGTATTCATTGATTGAATGTTTTAGAAAAATAAATTTGTGTTGCTTGTATCTGCCATTGCAATCATTCTTCTTCTGCTGCTGCTGCCTTTCATCTCCCATTGTAGCATTGGTACTTGACCAACTCGCCAAGCTCTTTCTAGATTTGTTCCTGGTTGATTGAATTTTGCAGCTAACATTTTCTATAGAATGAGATAGCTAGTCTCACACTAACCCTCCTTGGAAGCCTCTTATGACATAATGACAGGTTGCCACATTGCTTAACTTTGCTTGCTGTATGAGTCCTGGTAACACATGGTCAGTATCAGTCTGTTAAGAGAGGTGTGTCACAGGGATGTGGAATGTCTCCAGATAGTATTTCTCTGTATAGTGAACAGATTATTCGAAATTTAGAAGTCATGAGAAGGAATCACTGTAGGAGGACATAACATCGAATGAATGAACTTTATTTTCAAAGGGTTAAGAATTGGGCACGCAGGCCCGTCTAACATTCTGCTCTTCTATCACTCTTTCATACATTATTTCAATCATAATAATACATCAATAATATTAGATATGCAGATTATATAGTATTGACTGCAGACAACGAACAGGATCTGCAACATTTACAGCTGATCCACGACTGGTGATCATGTGAGATGGCGAAACATGATCGCCCACACTTGTTGGCATGGCACATGATGATGATAACCTGGACCATTGCAGTAATGATGTCTCCAATAAATAATGTGACATTGATTTTGTTATTAATTTGTTAGTAAATGTAACTGCTACTGCTGGGTACTAACTGTAGTATAATTCTTTATGGACCTAGTCAAGCTAGATGACTCATAAATGTATGTGTTGTACTACAGTGGCTAGCACACTTACCTTCTTTGTGTTGGGCATAAGTTTAAATCTCCCCTTGAGGCTGAGATTAGTTAGTTATCTGTTGGGTTACCATCCTTGCACTCCGGACATGTCCATAGGTGCTCAGATCCTCCCAGCATATACATCGTCCAGTGACTAATGGTGCCAGTTCTGTATTGGTTGACAAGACCCCTCATTCTCCAGATATGCCTCTCGTGTCTGGTGTGCCAATTCTTACTCCCAAGTCCCTCATTCTAGACAATGATGTGGATTCACTGGCATCACATTCCTCCACTCTGCACATCTCGCTAAGGGAATTAAAAATATTGGGGTGATCCATCTGCAGGGGGTGCAGGGTCAGTTTATCAGCTCATTCATTTCCTGCATGTTCCAGAATGAAGGTGAAGGTGACTGAAGCTGGGTTGTGTGACCACATGGCTGTGAGGTGGACCCAACCTTACAATTGATGCTAGAATCTGGAGAGTTAGAGGCAGTGGTTCAGTGCTGATCACATCACCCTTTGAATGCCAAATTGTTTAAACATATGAGTGTAGCAATGTACCACCAATACATACATATACACACACAAGCTGAGAAACATCTGACAGCTGCAGAAATTTGATTTTTGAGAGAAATGCAGTAAATACCAAGATGGAGAGAAAAATGAACAAGGCAGTCTTCCAAATAGCAGATGAAAACCGCAAATTGATTATGGAAATTGTATGTAGAGAGTCAAGATTTTTGTTGCTATGTTATGAGAAAAAATACGCTTGAAAACTTAGTGACAACTGGCAGACTTGATGTCAATATAGCAAGTGAAAGAAATGCTGAGATAACTTGGGCACATGACATTCGGAACAAGAACACACAAATGCTTTCAGACTGGCGATCTTGTGAGTTGGCGAAGCACGATCTCCCATGCTTATTGTTTCTATCTTATGTTTGTGATAAGTTGTCTTTTTATCTTAACATCTTTCCAAACATTTAGATTCTGATTTTAGATATCCAGGGTGTTCTCAGCATTCTTCTGTAAAAGTATATCTCTGAGACCTCATGGGACTTTTGTACTTGTTTACTAATTGTCTGAACCCAGAGGTGAAGATAAGACGCTGGCAGCAAACATACATTGATAAAACCCGAGAATAGTATAACTAGACAGTCTGGAACCCACAAGACACAAGAAACAGAGGAAGACCTAAATACTCATGGAGAAGAGAAGTAGAAATGGAAATTAACAATGTAGGAAGGACATGGCAGAGCTGCATGGGATCATACAGTCACAATGAACAAATGAAATGTAACATGTCGAGAGAATTTCTACTCTCTTCAGGCTCTAAGAATCCTACATGAAACTGAACATATCACACAAAATAAGGAAATCACTAACTCACTTCACCCGAATGTGGAAGCTTTCACTGCTTGTTGTGAAAGTATAGGCCAGCATAGCCATTATTGAAATAGAATTGTCACAGAGTTTTAGATAACAATTTTGTTTTTTAAAAACATATTTTTCTAATACTGCCAAAGTGGCATTCATTATACAACAGCCATTCCTTGATAAAAGTTTGGCGTAGTTAACATGGTAATTGATTGAGCACTTGTATTGATGAGATCCTTTCATGCGTTGTTTACTAAGGCCACTGCTAGAGTTATCAATACATGGTTTTAAAGAATATTGAACGTGTTAGGATGCTGTGTTGACTAATTAGCCATCTTAGAACTATGTTGCTGTTGCTATCGATCTAAGATTCTGCCCTTTGGCTTAGTGCCATGTAGTGATACATACAAGTGTTCATCAGCTGATGTGTTGTTCCATGTAGTGATACATACAAGTGTTCATCAGCTGATGTGTTGTTCCATGTAGTGATACAAGTGTTCATCAGCTGGTGTGTTGTGCCAATAATGATACAAGTGTTCTTGAGCTGGTGTGTTGTTCCATATAGAACACTTCTTGTATCTGATATTGCTGTAGTCACATCTCCCTGACATCTACAAGAGCTGGACATTCAAACAGGTGATGATGTTCAACATTATTGTAAGGATATATATATATATATATATATATATATATATATATATATATATATATATATATATATATATATATATATATATATATACACACTAGCTGACCCGGCCCGGCTTCGCCCAGGTCCTGGCGGGTATCTATCTATCTATCTATCTGTCTGTCTGCTTGTTTGTCTGTCTGGCTGACCCGGCCCGGCTTCACCCAGTCCCTGGTGGGGAGCATCTCATTTAATTCATATAAGTAGTCATAAGCTCTCCCGTTCCCGACTATCTGTCTGTCTGTCTGTCTGTCTGACCCGGCCCGGCTACACCCAGTCCCTGGTGGGGAGCATCTCATTTAATTCATATACGTAGTCATATAAGCTCTCCCGTTCCCTACTGTCTATCTGTCTGTCTATCTGATCCGGCCCGGCTTCACCCAGTCCCTGGTGGGGAGCATCTCATTTAATTCATATGCGTAGTCACATAAGCTCCCGTTCCCGACTATCTGTCTGTCTGTATATCTGTCTGTCTGACCCGGCCTGGCTTCACCCAGTCCCTGGTGGGGAGCATGTCATTTAATTCATATAAGTAGTCAAATAAGTTCCCGTTCCCGACTATCTGTCTGTCTATCTATCTGACCCGGCGTTGTTTCGCCCAGCTCCTGGTGCACAGTAACTTAAAAGAATGTCCTTCCACACACCATCCATTATTTTTAATGAAAACTGTTTATAATCACCCACATGACAGTTGATAACTTCTTTAAGCAGAAAAAGATGGGTTACAATGTTATGCATTATTTTTATGAAAACTTTGAAAATGCCTTAAAGTTTATATCATTATTTATTATAACTCATATGCCTGTAAATAACTATAGAGAAATAGTTTAACAATAGTGCATGTAAGTCCAACAATATGACTATAAAGTATATAGAAATGTTATTAAAAGTTATGCCCCTTGAAATAACTTTTCTAGAGTGAAGTCCCCCTGCTATATAGAAATTATATAATGAAAAATTTAATGTTATTAAGTAAGTAGCCGATTTTACACTAAGAAACTATTACAGTCGGTTGTACAGGAATGAAAGGAAGACGTGTAGAAAATTTCATCTCAATCAGATGTACCGTTATCGAACGCATCCAATACATAGCCAGCCACCCACACACATACACTCTGTTTTATATATATATATATATCCCTCGAACAGGGAGACTGGCGGCGAAATTAGAGAAGGTGAAAAGTGAAAAAAGTGACACTGTGATAATCATGGGGTATTTCAGCGCGAAAATTGGAGTTAAAAGAACTGAAGAAGAAAAACAGGTAAGAACCCCATTTGGTACAGAACATAGAAGTGCTTGAGGAAAGAAATTAATCTACTTTTGGGTAGAACACATTTCAATCACAAACACCCAATATACTCAGTCTCCAAGAAGGCTTTACACTTTGACTTCACACCCTGTTAATTACAGACAGTGGTGAACTGGCCAAATGTGCCCTGTGGAGCCCTGATGAATTGGACACCCCTGAAACATTAGACAGTATGTTTAAAATGTTAATGTTCGTTTAGTAGTTTTGCCTCCTGGCAACCAAAATTTTTAGACAGTCCGCCACTAACATTTAAAACATATATTGCATACCCCTTACAGGATGTTGCAGTCAACACCAGCATTTTTCAGCTGCTGTTGATGTACTAGGCAAGATTAGGCTTAGTAACCGAATCTCGCGCAGCTGCGTTACTCACGAGAATATACGGGATTACGGAGAAAGACGTTAACTCTTACGCCAGGGAGACGGCCGCTACTAACTACAGGAACTAAATTGATTACATCTTACTACAGCACAGATTGGGGGGGGGGGGGGGGCGCATACATAACATCGATTTTTTAAAAAAAAAACTCCAAAGGAGCAGACTGTGGCATAAACCACACATGGCTTCGGGCAAATTTAAGTGATTAAATGCCAAGGGATGATTAATTGTCTTAAGGTACTTCCCGTATCTGCCGTGGGCAGAAGTATTGTTACTGCGTTACAATAAATAAACACACATAGTATTGTTTGGCGCTCACAGAAGGAGAAGAAGCAAGTAGAGACTATAGGAAGCATTAGACAACATAAAATCTGAAAGCTGTAGTTACCGACAGGGATTCGAACCTGTCACCTCCAAATGGCGGCAGCGCCTCGCTGCAGGAACAAGTATACTTCGACGCATGACCAACTAGACACTCCAAAAAGATGAGTGTCTTCATTAGTCATGTCTATCATACACATGAACCTACAACTATGGAATGCGGACAGAATTCGTATCAAACCATAGAAATATAAGCACCATGGGTCTCATAATTTATATTAAACCAGCAAACACATTGGACCCGTAATGCTGTGTCGAGTATTAACAAACATTGATTGATTGATTTAGGAACCGACATCACAGCATTCGGGACATTCCCATAAGCGCTCCGTCCCCATCCTCAGCAGCCATTTAACATTTAGTTAGTCGACAGATCATCCTCATTCCACATCATTCATTAACCATTCAGTCCATAAGTGCTCGCACCCCCCTCCTCAGCAAATACCGCAGCGTGTAGCGGCTAAAGACACCGGTTCTGTGTTGGTTTATCAATCTTCTTTGGCTTCCTGCGTAGTGTTCTTGTTTGGCCACCCCTCTTTTAATTTGCTTTTCTCGCAGTCTGGCCATGGTTGTAGATTCACAGTCATCACTTGGTTCTCGCAAAAGTCTCACTTCTCGTAGAGCATTCAGAATATCAGCCTGGTCCATGGCGCGTCCTCCACAGTAGCTTGTCAGCCCGCTTATGTCCTTGTACTCCCGCATGCCCTGGCACGAATATGAAACTAATCTTTGCCAGCCGAGACCGCTCCAGAGACAGCAACCATTCTCTTGAGCATGCTCGTTGAGTCGCTAAGGAAACATGCCCTAGTGAATGTCTGTGTCTCGAGCTATGTTATTGCTTTACTTACTGCCTTGACTTCCATAGTCAGGCTACTTGTGGTCTCAGCAAAAGCACCAGAGTCTTCCTTCACAATTCTCCCTCCGGCCTGAGCCGTAAAGGCCCATGAGCTTCTCACATGTCGGACGACTGATCCATCTGTGTAAATGGCAGCATCACCATCTAGCGAATTCTCGAAAATCAACGCTTGTACTTCCGCCTCCACAGCAGCCGGATTTTCTTGTCTGAATTTTCTGTCTAGTTGGATGCAAACTGAAAAGGACATACAGAAATCTGTTGGCACTTCTCGCCAGGTTCTAAGTCCTCAAGTGAACACACCTGTTGAAGAATGTCTTCGGCTTGACCCAACCACGACCGTCCTCTTTTTAACCTGCTGCCCTTTACCTTCATAATTTCACTATGCAGTGGATGTTGTGTGTTTGCGTTAACTCTGAGATAAGCGCGTGCTCTGCAAATTTGTATTCTGTCTTCAATGGTTGAAAAATCAAGAAGGTAGTGCATCTCCCTGCATGCTGTATCTCTTGTACATTCAAGAATAATGCGCATAGCTTCGTTTTGTATCCTTTCCATCCTTTCTATCTGCTTACGGCTGAGAGTCAGGATTGCCATTGCATAATCAAAAACAGACATGACCAGCCCCTCACATAGAAGACATAGATGGTGCTGCTCACAGTTTGCTGCCGCCATCACCCGCATCGCAGCCAAACTCCGCTTGGCCTTTGTTATCACCTGGTCTATGTGCTCATTATAAGCAAGGCTTCGATCAAAACGTATCCCCAGGTAATTCATTACCTGCGTTCTTTCCACCGTCTCTGAACACAGATTAACAGTTGGTGTTGGAGTGTTGGCAATATGATTATTCAACGAGAACCATGTCACTGTTGCCTTTGTTGGGTTGACAACTGCCCCACTTTCAACACACCAAGTACTTATGCGACTGAGTTCGGTTTGTAGTTCCACAGCAACCTGATTCTTATCCTTCCCCTGACGATACACTAAATCATCGCCGGCATATGACAGTGTCCTTCCCGGTCCAGTGATCTGCTCGTTGGTGATTCTCACAGTGTAGGCGTTGAACAGTAGGCTACCGGCGATAATGGTGATCCCTGTGGTAGGCCAGGATATATTGTTGTTGGTTCCGAAGTCCAACTGCCACATCTAGAAACTACTTTCTTTTGGAAGAGGCTGCAGTGATCCAACTAAGGAGGAATGGACTTATATGGAGTTCAAGAAGCTGAAGCATTAAAAAAATCCAATGGTACTCTGTTGTACGCCTCCTTAAGATCAATCGCTGCAGCAAAGATTTCAATGCCTGAGTGGAAACCTTCATAGACGACATGGGCAAAAACTGCTGCATTGGTCCAGGTTTCTCTTTCTGGACGGTACCCACTCAGGGTAGGTGGGAAAACACCTTGCCTCTCTAGCTGGCTTGATATTTTTCTGGCAATTAACTTCTCCAGCATTTAACAAACATTTAAAGAAGAGAAATGATTGGTCGGTTCTAATGCTTTCACGTATAACACAGAAATCAATTGAGGAACCCGTTGAGGCCGCTGAGACAGTTACATAAACAAACATAGATTGTTTGGCGTTCACAGAAGGAGAAGAAGGAAATAGAGACTAGAGGACGCACTAGATAGCATAAAATCTGAAAGCTATAGTTACCGACCGGGATTCGAACTTGTCACCTCCAAATGGCGGCAGCGCCTCGCTGCAGGAACAAGTGTACTTCGACGCATGACCAACTAGACACTCCAAAAAAAAAAAGTGTCTTCATTAGTCATGTCTATCATACACATGAACCTACAACTATGGAATGCGGACATAATTCGTATCAAATGTCTATCACACACAGCTTTAAGATAGAGTAAGACATGTCAACATGGTGGATATGTTTGCAGATCTACAAACTGATAGGGAAAACATTAGACTTCTAAAAAAAAAACATATATTGGAAACAACAAGCTGCCATAAGGATTGATAATGAAGTGGGACAATATCAGCCTATTAATAGAGGCGTGAGACAGGGATGTGTAATGTCTCCATATCTTTTTTTCCTATACAGTGAAAATATTTTCAGAAATGTAGAAGATATAAATGGAATCATCATTGGAGGACGAAACATCAATACCATTAGATATGCAGATGATACAGTATTGACTGCAGACAATGAGCAGGATCTTCAACAATTAGTAGATTCGGTTGTTGCACACAGTGAACAACTGGGGTTAGAATTAAATTGTAAACAGACACATAATATGGTCGTCACTAGGAAGAAAGAAGTACCACAATGTAATATACAAGTAAATGGGAATATTCTTCAACAAGTGAATCGGTACAATTATCTCGGAACAGTCATAACATCTGATGGGAGATGCCTTGAAGAGATTAGAACAAGAATCGCCATGGCGAAAGTAGCCTTTGGCAAGATGAAAAACATACTGACCAATAAAAAGATGTCAATGAAACGAGAAAAAGAGTGTTGAAGTGCTACATAGAGCCTGTGCTTTTGTATGGAATGTGAAACTTGGACAATGAGCAGTCAAGCCGAAAAACATCTGATGGCTGTAGAATTGTGGTTTCTGAGGAGAATGCAAAGAATGCCATGGACAGACAGAAAAACCAATGACAAGTACTACAAGAAACAAATGAAGATCGTAAATTGATTAGAGAAATTAGACGTAGACAGTCAACAGTTTTTGGACATGTTATGAGAAGAAATAAATTGGAGAACTTGGTGACAACTGGCAAGATCGAAGGGAACAGACCAAGAGGAAGACAGAGAAGTAAATATCTGGGTGGCTTGGCCACATGGCATAGTCGAGACAGGAACACGGAGCTGATCCACGACTCTGGTGATCAAGTGAGATGGCACAACATGACCGCCCACGGTTATCGGCATGGCCCATGATGAATGCATATCTAGGATTCAGTTTGATTTCTGATCTGAACACATTCACCATCAAGTGCCTTGTCGACTGGCGTTGGCGATCATGCGTCTTCACATTCTTGTGATCTCCTATGGCATGCATAAATTCGTATACAGTCTCTTTTCCGTGCCTTGACACAAGGACATGAAAAGAATTTTCTCTCTGTCTTCCTTCATCTCTCTTTCCACAAATCTTTCCTTTTATCCAATACACCAGGGAAAAGTGTAATGTGTGTGTCCTGGGATTCCGGCGACACAGTGATCTCATTTAGTAGTATAAGTGTCGTTTTGTATGTGTGAACTGACGAAGTCTTTCTAGCCACAACGTCCATCCTGTCAGTTTATCATACATTTGATTTGTTGTCGATCGACTCGCTGTATTTGTTTACAGCCTACTACCGGCAGGTCAACGCAATTCAATAGTTTTGATCACCACCGTAGACACGTACCTGGCACACACCTGTCGCCTGCGCTGACTGCTGGTTTCTGCTGTCGACTGGGAGTTGAATACATCATCAACAGGACTAACACGGGTGAAACGTTAAACTTCAGGCACTAACACTAACAGGTATGTACATTATATTGATTACAGATTAGGTGTACACACAAACAGCTTCGTGTTGATGTGGAGAATATCAATAAATGAAATTTACAGTTTCAGTTTACATAATTCAAGAGAGGAGTTCGGCACTGAGTGACAGCACTCTTCCGAATATAAGTTATAACGGATAACGGAATTAACGCCTAAAGGTCCCAAAATTATTTATGGCAGAAGCTATACACAAAAGTTTGTGTATAGTCCGAGCCGCTATACACAAAAGTTGGCACTCTTCCGACAGACGGGTCTAAATAGTTCTGCAGTGAATAATTTTATATAACTAACACTAACCCTAACCCTAATCACTTATTCACTGCAGAACTATTTAGACCCGTCTGTCGGAAGAGTGCCCAAAAATTTATGGCTGTTTATTCGGCGCAAAATTATGTGAATAGTACGAGCCGCTATTCACAAAAATTTGAAGAATCTCTTTTCTCGTCTGTCTTTTTTTTTTTTTTTTTTGCAAGTTCTTTTTCTTCAAACCTCACAAAGACAATATTTGTCGACAAGGACACACTCTACGTACAGTGATATTTTATTTGGCAAATAAAATTCACGTTAAACAAAGACATCTATTGGATTCATCCAAGACTCGATCACTCCAGTCGTTGCCTGGGGGATGCGCCCCCCGGCAGCTACCACAGATCCATAGAGAACATTTTATTCAGATGCTTCAAGTTTCTCAGTTCTATATTTTAGTTCCTAATGTGATAGCACGAAGATGAGAGATGAGAGAGGAGGAGAATAAAAGGTCAGAGAGGGGAAGGAAGAGAGGGGTAAAGACTAAATAGATAAAGATTGTCCGTCTTCCGGTCGTAGAGATAACCGCTGATGTGTGATTACCCTTGGTTTTATCTACCAACCTCACAAGTATACATGTATGCAGGTCACGAATACAACACTACCCTAACCGACAATAGTACAGGCACTCAAAAGAATAAGCTAACACTGAATCAAGTTTATTGGCTTCGCAAAAGAAATTACAAAGTATCGTGCTAAAAACAATTCAAATTACTATGGTAAAAAAAAAAGGCTGTCAGATAACTGGCATCAAGAGAATACCATCAAATGAATATAAGAGCTAAGGAATTGCAATTAAACCAATAACTAGTCACATATCAATCAGGGGAATATAATAAGAGAGTACGCAAATCTGACAAGAAAGTATATGAATCTAATAAGAATGCACACACCCAAACTACCACCGTGAAATTACCGCCCACTAATTTTTTACCCAGGCAATCGATCAAGCGACAACGTAAGAGTCCTGCGCCCGGTTGTATCTAATCACCGCTGTCAATTCCCCTATCTCGCCTTATAGTATTAAAGACATTTAAGCCTTTTATTCTCGATTCTCCGTGAAGGTCTGAACCCGCGACTTTTAGGTTGTACTGCTAACCAGTTGTATGCTCTATTTTCTCCGCCGCAGTCTGACCCCGATTCAACTCTACCTGGCCAACAACAATACAAGCACATTCCTTCATCTGCAGGCTTGCTCCAAGTGCTGTCCATTCATCCGCTGTAGTCACCTGGCCTCATTGTTTGGTTTGACCTAGTGGTCACGTCTCGTACCCGCACTACACCTGCCCTGTGTGTTTACATTTCTATAAGAAATAAATTGGGGACTTTTGAGCCCACTAATAATGTTCACACCTAATTACCACTAGTATGGTTTCTGCGCTCATATTCCTATTTCATAATTAGCCACTGCGAATTTTGGTTGATTAGTTACATGTTCTTTACCTCCTTATAGAACGTCGCAGTCAACCCCGCTATCGGCCAATTGTAGTTTGCCAATGCTGCCTGGTTTAGACTGGTATTATAGTTAGCTAGCTAGTTACGGGTCCGTTACAGGACGTCACAGTCAAACCTAGCTTTTACTGACTGCTCATGGTTCCTCGGTATATTTATCCACGGTAGTTTGCCATTGCTTTCTGAACCTAAGTACCATTACCCGCGCCCTGACTACAGACTAACAGGTTTCTAATTAAACTTAACCAACTTACGTAAAAGTCCTGTCCAGTGGGTTTCATCTGTCTCTGTCCAATCAATCGCTTGTCGTGGATCCCACTTGACCTTTCCGTCCTATCTGACTTTAGTCTCCTGTGTGGTTCCGACTACCTCGTCTCCTCTCTGGCTAATGTACGTCGTGTGCGACTTTTAGCCATTCATTACGACCAAAGAGCGGTTCCTTTAGCTAGTTAGACGTGGGTCCTTCGCAGCAATCAATATATTATTTTGGGCGGCACTTTTTCCAACACTTAAGTCCGTGCTTCCTCTGGTCCTCAGGTATATCTGCCCGACCAGAGTCCCTACAGCCTTCTTGGTCTCAACGGCCCTTGAGTATCTGCACTCGGCTGCCATCTCAAACCTGCTTATCTTTTCAACTGCTACCTGCACTGCGTATATATATGCCGCTTAATTTGGCGGTTCTTTCTGGCATCACGTGACGTCGCTCCTCCTTGTCGTGAAGGGCTACCCAATCAGATTTTAGCTATACCGCATAATTAATTCACCTTAATCCGCTTTATTCTAGATCCTTTGACCCCACTAGGTTGCAGCTTGAGGTTGAAGACCTTATCTTCCCGCCATTGCCTGTTTTGGGTCATAGGGCATGTCCGTCCCCATATATTCGCCGCATCCTTTGTATTTCTTGCCCATCCGACAGTTCCCGACAAAGCCTATGCTAAGTTTGGCTTCATGTTTCCTGAATTTCTTATTTCACTAACAACGAAAGGTAAACTGGCGGTACCCAGTCAGTGCCCGGCCACTCACTTATTTTTGAACTTATACTAGTCGGTGAACTTTCTGTTTCAAAATTATTCCAGTCAATGTCCTCCGGTAAACTTAGGCGGTTTGTGAAAGCCATTTCCCAAACCGTCTCACTAATACAAGCAACTAGAAAAAAAAGAAGCCCTGGAAGAAGCTTAGAAGTCCTGGAGATGTGAATATACAGACGAATATGTTGTATTTCATGGAAACAAAACAATCAAATGCAGAGGTTCTTGAAAAACTGGGAATGAAGAGAGAGAGAGTTGACGGAAGAAATAAAGAGGAGGCAAGGAAATATTTTGTCCATGTTATTGTTAAAAGACATGATACTCTTATAAAAACCATACTGGAGGGCAAGGTTGAGGGCAAGCGAGCAAGAGGTAGACAACGATACAAGTGGGAAGATAACATCAAGAGATGGATGAACATCAGCCTGACAGAATGTACAGCCAAGGCGAAAGACAGACAGTGTTGGAGATCCATTGCAGCCAACCTTCATTGTGGAGACGGCACCTGATTGACTGATTAAAAATTTAAAAATAAAAAAAAAAATTGCTAGCGGGGAGTCAAACCCCAGTCTCCCGCGTGACAGGCGGAGATACTAACCACTACACTACAGAGAACACAATGATAGTTCCACAAACATTAATTATGTAGTCAAAAGGAAGTAGACATCACGTGACCAGCCGAATAATCATGTGACCAGCCACAAATTTTTGTGTATAGCGGCTCGTACTACTCACAAAATTTTGTGTATAGTCACTCCGATGTAAAAAGCATCCCTTACAGGGCCTCATTAGTTGATACAATTAAAAATATTAATCACTACGAACTAATATATAGAACTGAGAAAATCGAAATACGTAATACGTACCAATAATATTTGACAGTTATATGTGGAAATACGTACATACAATACATAATTTGGTGCCGTTATTTATTAGGGAAACTTTATTACCAAACGTATGGTAATAATTCCGTACAATATTCTCAAACTTCCGCCGTCGATTGGCTTCAGAAGACTCTATTATTCTCTCTTCTTGTCTGTCTTTTGTTTGCAAGTTCTTTTTCTTCAAACCTCATTAACCCTTTACAAGGCATAGCGTCCGTTACCGGCCGATCTCTAAATACGAGCGTAGCGTCCGATTCCGGCCGATACTATTATGCATTGTAAAACGCGATCTCTCGGTTTTCCGACACTTCCGTCCGCTACTGTCACTTTCGCCGATAGCTTGACAACGTGGCCGCCATTTGTAAACGCGCTACAATGACTTTGAACAGACTTTTACGGACTTGTTTTGATAGTTTTTGGGAGTTTTACGCTGTTTTTCAAAGTGGATTTCGGCGATTCTTCAAGTGATAGCCGAGATTTCGCTCTGTTCAATTCAATGACATTAAAGGGCACGAAGTTGATTATTAATCGGAGGTAGATATCAGTGCAAAGCTTTACTTTGCATTAGCAGTCGTGAGTCGGACTTTAAAGAAAGTGATTATGATTCTGAAAATGTGTTTGTAAATTGCCATATAGATGACAGAAAATCACAAACAACATGCCGTATTTCGTAAATATTTGTGTTCATATATGGATTACCGGCAACAATCACGTGAGTAACATATTCTGCATGCTTTTCCCTTCATTGTGTTGTTTATTTAACTAAAATGGTTGACTAACACCTTATTTGTGATGTTTTTACTAACGCGACCCGAAATTTTTACAGAACCTGAAAAAATCTTGCCCGTTCAGGGCTACAAAACAGGACAAGTGTCTGCCCTGTAAAGGGTTAAGACGATATTTGTCTGGTGGTCTGGGTGCCAGCGACATGGTTACAACAAGGTTTAACAGGCGAGAAGACATATTTCTGCCGTCTGCCAACAGTGTTCACTGAGAACGAACTCAATAGCTCCAGCGACGACCTCCCGAAGTTCTTCCAAGTTCTTTTCCTTCAAGCCTCACAAAGACGATATTTGTCGACAAGGACACACTACGTACAGTGATATTTTATTTGGCAAATAAAATTCACGTTAAACAAAGACATCTATTGGATCCATCGATTCCGACACTCGATCACTCCAGCGTTGCCTGGGGAAATGCGCCGCCCAGCAGCTTCCACAGATCCATAGATCACACTTTATTCACAAGCTTCGAGGTTCTCAGTTCTATATTTTACTTCCTAATGTTTAATATTATTTTTATTAAACACTAGCTGACCCGGCCCTGCTTCACCCAGGCCCTGGCGGGGATCTGTCTGTCTGTCTGTCTGTCTGACCCGGCCCGGCTTCGCCCAGCTCCTGGTGGGGAGCATCTCATTTAATTCATATAAGTAGTCATATAAGATCCCGTTCCCGACTGTCTGTCTGTCTGTCTGTCTGTCTGTCTGTCTGTATGACCCGGCCCGGCTTCACCCAGCCCCTGATGGAGAGCATCTCATATAATTCATATAACTAGTCATATAAGTTCCCGTTCCCGACTGTCTGTCTGTCTGTCTGTCTGACCCGGCCTGGCTTCGCCCAGTCCCTGGCGGGGGTCTGTCTGTCTGTCTGTCTGTTTGTCTGTCTGTGTATCTATGTATCTATCCATGTATCTATTATCTATCTATCTATCTATCTATCTATCTATCTATCTATCTATCTATCTATCTATCTATCTATCTATCTATCTATCTATCTATCTATCTATATCTATAGCCAGGGGACGTAACTTAAGATATAGCAATGCTACTAAAAGTTATGTCCCTTGTTTTATTTTTTCTTATGTTGAGTCATGTAATTACAAAATTAAATTTTAGTAAGTAAATAGATGATTGTACACTAAGAAACTATTACAGTTGGTTGCACGGGAATGAAAAGAAAACATGTAGAAAATGTCATCTCAATCTGATGGACCGTTATCGAACACATCAAATACATCCCCACCCACAGACATACATTGTGTTTTACATATATATAGATTTAAAAAAAAAATCTCTGGCTGGGAGACGAATGCCAGTCTTCCGCGTATCAGGAGTAGATACTAACCACTACATACCGATGACACGATAATATTTTCACAAAAATTAATAATGTAGTCAAACCTAGGTCAATCCCGAACAAATGCTTGTCGAAATCGGATGTACTGAGCCACAGGCTTGACAAAGAAGTGCAACGTAACTTTATCATTTCATGATGCCACAGATGAAAATTAATCGTTATGGTGCTAATCCCGTGAAGTCCCATCAGGCGGTGATAGTGCCGGGCCCCCTGCCTCGAGGGGGTCCACCCATGACTACTGGTGGTCACCTTCCCCTGTGCTGTGGAGTCAAGGCACAGAGGAGTAGGTTAAGAGCTATTGACCAAACACCCCGGACTCTCAACATACTACAATGGAATGCCGAAGGAGTTTATAACAAGAAAGCCTCCCTAACACAGCGTCTTCATAAAGATAGAATAGATGTGGCATGCATTCAAGAGACACACCTCAACGCCAATCGCACATTTTCAGTCGAGGGATATCAGGCCACACGTTTCGACCTTGAAGGACACAAAGGAGGAGTTGTAATACTTACACGAAATACAATACCTTGCAGCGAAGTATCTGTGATCTCTGACAACCAAACGGAAATTATAGGTGTTGATATAATGATAAAGGACGTGAAAATAAGAATCTACAATCTGTATAGCCCAGCAGATAAGGATCTTACACTCTCAAACATGAAAATAACTGACACAAATTGCATTGTTGTCGGAGACTTTAATAGCCGCTCAGAAAGATGGGGATACCCAGATACTGACAAAAGAGGAGATGAAGTGGAGGACTGGGAAATAGACTCAAATCTCCATCTACTCAACAAAGCGGATGACACACCGAGCTTCTACTCCAGAAGATGGATTACCACTTCTACTCCAGACTTAGCTTTCTGCACAGGAGACATCCTCCACAAAATCGATCGCCATGTGCTTGACCAATTAGCAGGTAGTGACCACAGACCAATCAAGCTTGTAATAAATATGGAGTATGTTCCACAGGAGCAAAAGCCTTTGCCCCGCTGGAATTACAAACGAGCAGATTGGGACAGATTTTCCATACTAACAGACAAATATTGTGAAAAACATAAATACACGATATGGCAACTTGAAGCAAATGGTGGAAAGTCTAAACAGAGCAATAATACAGGCGGCCACTGAGTCTATTCCAAGAGGAGCGAGGAAAAATTACAAACCATACTGGACTGAGAACTACAAATTTTGGAGGACAAAGTTGAAGATGCCAGGAAGACAGCAGAGAGAGAACAAACAATTGAAGCGAATATCTCTCTCAAAGCCATCTCAGCAAAATATAAAAGAACAGTAAATCAAACAACAAGAGATTGTTGGAGGGAAAAAACAGAAAACCTGAATTTTGACAGGGATGGAAACAAACTATGGAAACTAGTGAAAGCCATGAACAATGAAGGACCTAGAAACAAACAAATAACAATTAAACAAGGAAATGCCTTGCTTACAGGAAAAAAGGCTGCAAATGCACTAATGGAACACTATGCAAATGCAAACCACATTGATATTACAACCGAACAGAAGAAACAAATACATCATAGAAATACAGAGACAGCAGCAGAATATATGATGGCAAATCTAACAATGGAAGAAATGGAACAGGCAATGAATACCCTAAAAAATAAGAAATCACCAGGAAAGGATGGAATCACAAATGAAATGCTAATAGGACTAGGCACCAAGGCAAAGAAGAAACTACTAGCAGTCCTAAATAACAGCTTTAAGAGAGGAATAGTCCCACAGGCATGGAAGGAAGCTATACTAATACCAGTCCCAAAGAAAGGAAAAGACCTGGAAGAACCAAATGGCTATCGACCTATCAGTCTACTTAGCTGTGTAGGAAAATTAATGGAACGCATTATCAATGGCAGGCTAACATGGCATCTGGAAGAAAACAAACTCATAACACCACACCAAGCAGGATTCAGAAAATACAGATCTACTGAAGATCAAATAACCTATATAGCTCAGGAAATAGAGGATGCCTTCCAAGAGAAAAAGCACACACTAGCAGTCTGGATAGATTTAGAAAAAGCATTTGATAAAGTATGGAAGGAAGGATTGAAAGTAAAACTGCAAAACATGCATGTTTGTGGAAAAATGTATAAATGGATCAGCCACTACCTTGAGAACAGAACTGCCAGGACAAAAGTACAAGGACAAACAAGCAAAATGATGCTGCTGGAGCAAGGTGTCCCCCAAGGAGGAGTTCTTTCACCAACATTATTCCTAGCATATATAAATGACATCACCTTTGCAGATGACCTAGCCATATGGACATCTGAAGAATATATTAGTACAGCTAACAGCAGAATACAGCAAGCCTTATTAGCGCTAGAGGACTGGTCAAAATCATGGCTAGTGAAGATAAGTGAGGAGAAAACAACATGCACAGTGTTCTCCCTCTCAAATAAAACTCAGCAACCTAAGCTGGTATTGAATGGAAAAATATTGCGCCATGAAGAAAATCCAAACTATCTAGGAGTCACCTTTGATCGTCGCCTGACATGGAAGACACAGGTTGAGAAAAATCGAACAAGAGCAAGGCAGAGAATGGCAATCATGAAAAGCTTGCTGGTACAACGTGGGGAGCAGATGAGAAAGTTCTCAAGAAGTTATATACTGGACAGTGAGGCCAGTACTGGAATATGGCATTGCAGCTTGGGCAACAGCAGCTAAGTCAAACTTTAACAAAATAAGTAGAGTCCAAAACCAAGGAATGCGAATCATAACTGGAAGCCTGAAGACAACGCCTATTAATGATCTAGAAAAGATCACTTGTTTACAACCAATGCAGGATAGAAGAGATAGCAGAGCCCAGCAACAAGCAGAAAAATTTAAAGATTGACAGACCACCCTATGTACAACAGATTTAATGGTTTTGGAAAGGGAAGACTGAAGCGTAGCAACTTTGTAGAAACTGCAAAACGAAGGATTAGGGCAGATCCTATACTTAACATAGCAACAGTCAAGCCCATACACAATGCACACAAGTTCCCAGCTTGGAGACAGCAGCAACTGCCTGAGATGATAGAAAACATTCCTGGTATTGAGAAAAAGAACACTCAGCATGAAACCGAAAGAAGAGAAATAACCCTAAACTACATAAAAGAACATTACCCAAGCAGGAATTGGACCCATGCATATACAGATGGATCAGCCAAAAATTCAATAGAGAATGGAGGAGGAGGAATTCTCCTAAATTTAAAAAATGGAGTGAAAAAAACACATTCAATGGCAACTGGAGAAGTCGGATGTGTCGGCCTAACGGCGCAAGAACGCAGCTCTGCTGTAAACAGGCACAACGCAATCACATCCGAAAAAAAACTCCGGATGAACGAAGAAGAAGAAGAAGAAACCTAGGTCACGTGACCAGCCGTTTGGGAATAATGTACGGAATTATTACCAAACGTTTGGTAATAATCACTTCATTTTTATTATGTACAGTTATTGGTAAATGTTATTGAGTGTGTTGTGGACTGGTAGACCGATCGATGGATGCAATAAATAAAAATGTTTCTGGTCTCGGAGGGCCCTCACTGTACAAGATATAGATATAATTAATATACACTCCGACGACAGTGACATTTATTGCATCCATCGATCGGTCTAGCAGTCCACCACACTCAATAACTGTACATATCGCCCCTGAATCAGCATATCGCCCTAGAATGAGCATAATCACCTAATGAGGCCCTGTAAGGATTGCATTTTACAATAAATAATTTGGGACCATTATTCGGAAGAGTGCCGAGGAGTTCAGTACCGACTCTTGTACTCATAGTCTTCGAGTCATCTCTTTTATAAAGTCAATAGTTAATAAGTCAGTAAGAAAGAGTATGTCAGTAAAGACTTTATCGACTTACTCTTTCTTATTGACTTATTCTTATGATGATAGTAATGTTGTTGGTACTTGTTAAATAAATGTTTCGTTCATCATTTAAGTAAGCTTTGTACTGTTCACTGTTCAGTTCACTAGAACTGAACTCGTTGTGTTTACTGGATCTTTGCATCATTACTGGGTAGTACGCCAACATAAACTTTCAACTTGCGGGCTGTGTTTGTTTTCTATAAATTATAAGCAAACTTATTTTATCAGGTAACTAAATTAACTAAATACTAAATATCAATAATAAAATATCAACTCAGCCAAGCAGTCAGGTCTTAGGCTAGGGTATGCATTCAGACTAGATCGTTGTTGTTAGCTCAGAGTTCAGTCTTTGGACATTGGCGTAGTGTACACTACTTTACCAATATTTTATGTAGCTAATTTTAATAAGTTTGTCAGGCCTTAATCAGATATGATTGAGCTACCGTATGACAGACGGTAGTAAGTGCCGAATTTCGGGCGACGCTCACCAAACCCGACACCCCATATTGTGCCAACAGCTTTGGGCGGAGGAGTGCAATTGGGAGGTTTCAAGCCTTACCCTAGTGCGAGGAAATGAAACCTAAAGACTAAATGGCAGATCAGGCGAGTCCCAAGCCTTGGTTGGCAACTGGTCTAGGATGGAAGCTCTGACAGGTGTTCAGAGTATTGTTTTGCTGATCCGGCAGCTTCTGCAGCTTGTCTTGTTCCAGACGTATGGTGTTACCTTTCCTCTGGCATAAACTAGGGAGGCCAAGAAAGGGATCATGCTGCGTGGGCAACACATGGTCTCTACATGTTAATGTTTCTTTCATGCTTTTGTAATAAAGCCATTGGAACGGGTTTCAAATGATCGTCCCTAATAGATACGTGGAAAGCCTTGACAGTTGAGAAATTAAAAAAAAGAAAAACAATATATGTAACTTACATAAAAAACATATAATAAGAGTGGGGAGTCACTAGGGGATAATGTTGACCTTCCTTGATAACACAGAGCTTACACCTAGTTACCTGTTTCTGAAGACATTAGTACCCCAACAATATAAAGGTGAACTGATAACCATTCAGTAGCAACAATCAAACACTTGAAGCATGTACTTGAAGAGTGACTGTTATATATAATGTCAGTGTTCATGTGTGTTCTACCATCTAATGCACAATAGTCCAAACACCTAGAATAGAAAGTCAGCTTTACAAGAACACAATCACATATTTTGCTGAGGTAAGCCTTCATCAGTTGGAAAAAGAAACAGACAAAAATAGAATTAGCATAAAATAACTACATTACGGCATAGTAATGTTATAATTACAAAGGTAAATCAGTAAATCACACATAATGTAAGACAGTTTAGAAATGGTTGCTTGTAGTTTTAAAGGTGTCATTATGTGTCATATCTATCCATCTTGATGTCTGTGTGTGGCAGAAAATAATTGCAAGTGGTCTTTGCTTGCAAGCCGGGAGCGTGTTAGCGACATTGATAGCAAACTGCACTGATAACGCCCTGACCACGGTCGGACACAGGGTCGATGCCTGGGCTTGTTACTTGCAAAAGTGAGGGAAAGATTGACTATTTCCTCCAATGTGGTGGCTCTGTCACATTACAGACCCATAGCAGGAAACTGCTTCCAGACAAATTGTTTTTGTTGTATTCACTACATTGGTATTAATGTTTGGCCAGAAAATGTGTGTCCCCTACTTGTATTTTATTATTTTATCAGATCATTGATGATGCAGCCTCAGAGACAAACCTGATTCATCACATCAGCACATTCATCACATTCATCATCATCTAGATGTGTGCCAGCCATGAGACTCCTGTTCACATCTCGCAATGTCAGGCTGCGAGTGCTATGCATACAACTGGCCATACTGATCTATGTGTCACTGATTGCCTTTGCGTTGCTCAATTACTGCAACCACTGTGCTGTGACACAGCCAAGCAGTTTGGTGGACAAAAGTAAGATGGGCAGTGCAGCCAAGAATCTGTGTGAGCTGAACTTCCATGAAATGGGTAGGTATCTTCATTTCATAGGCAGTTGACAGAGTGGTTAGTCAAAAAGTAAAGTAAAAGACTCTTGTCCACACATGGAGGCATATTGGGTGTACGGTTCTAGACCCATATTTTATAAACTGTTGGCACTGGATGAGTGATGGGGTAGATATTATGTCGGCCACGTTTACCTCTCAGGGCATGTCCTGGAGGTATTTTAGGCTGGGTCAACCTGTAATCCTACGTCAGTTTCAGTTGTCAAATCTGCCTGACTGGGGATTGGAACACATAAACACTACGCTAACAGGTTAGCATGCTGGCCACTTGGCAACCTTGGCTGCCAGATCTCTTTAGAGTGCTGCGACCAAAGGTAAACAGTTCAGGCCACATTAGATGCTTGTTGGGATTCAGGGGATAGAGTCAGTGATATGTATCGTTTTGCTTGGGACTGACAGTCAGACACCTTGAAAGAAAGTAGTAGGCTAAGAGAAGTGGTTCAGGTCTTAATCAGATATGACTGAGCTACTATGTAACAATAGACTGTAATATCTCCTCTCTGTTAGCGCCAAATGTTGGGCGGCACCCACCAAACCCGACACCTCACATTGTGCCAACGGCTTCGGGCAGAGGAGCACAAGTGGGAGTGTTCTAGCCTTATCTTAGTGAGAGGAAATGCAACCTAAGGACTAATTGTCTTTGAAGGGGAGACCAGACCCTAAGACTTGGTTGGCAACTGGTGTAGGATCAAAGCTCCAACAGGTGGACAGTTAGAGAATTGCATTTCTGTTCCGGAAGCTTCTGCAGCTTGTCTAGTTCCAGACATCTTGGCGTTACCCCTCCTATGGAGTAAACTAGAAAGGCTGAGAGAGGGATCATGCTGCACGGGCAACATATGGTCTCTACAATTCAATCAAGGCTTTGTCTATAGAGAGGTTTAACTCCATCCCTGGTCCCCGCCATGGGTTGTAATGTCTTTTTTGAAAAACAGTGTAACAAACTATTGTCTGTAAACTGGCAAGGTGCCAGTAGGTGGAGAGAACTGCCTCCTCACACTATGTGTACAAATATTGGAAAAAAAAGGGAAATATTGGTATTCTAGCAACAAGAAAGTTGGAAGCAATGAGAAACAGCAACATACCTAGAGAGGAGGTGCTCAATGGATTGACATTGTGACATAGAGAAACAATATGTACTGGAGTTGATTGGCAGTATGTGAAACATGATACAGCGGGAATACATGATGGCAAATGTCATATAGCATGGGCTGTAAGAAATTTAGTGATGATGGTGTATTTTATCAATGTTTAACTGATATATGAGTCGTATATATGATACATGCATTATAAGTGGAACACTATAAGAAGGCAATGATTTGTATGTTGACAAACTGTTGCTTGCTGGCAGTTGTTTTAAGCCTTGTATTCAGTAATGGGTGTGTTATGTCTGTGGTTATAGCGCCAATTTCCACACTAAAACTATAGACTATGAGAACAAACAAATAAACTTTATTTTCAAAGGGTTAATAATTGGGCATGCAGGCACGTCAACCATTCTGCCCTTCTAACATTCTGCCCTTCTTTCACTCTCATTCATACATTATTTCATCCATACATCACTTGAGGCTAACTGAGAACAACAACAATATATAAGATAGTAAATATAAAGGCATGGGAAATAAGCAAAAATCAATACAACATAACTCACTAATATTAATGAATGATGTGTAAACTGTTATTAGCTATCGGTAACATGCTGTTTTACCAAAAGGGGACTGTGTGTTATAATAGGGTTTTATTATTATTGTTTTATATGAGAACGAACAAACACACTTTATCTTCAAAGGGTTAAGAATTGGGCACACAGGCCTGTCTAACATAATAATAATAATAATAATAATAATAATAATAATAAGTCTTTATTTTCAAAGGGTTAAGAATTGGGCACGCAGGCCCGTCTGACATTCTGCCCTTCTTCTCTATTTCCTCTCATACATTCTTTCATTCAACATCACTTATGAAGCAACTTTTGACAACAAAAGAACATTAAAACGCATGAAAAATAATCAATAACAAATGACTCACTGAGGCAGTGTTTAACATGGGCATTATAAATACCTAAGGAGGGTGTAACGTGCCATACATAAGGGAATGTTTTTTGGCTAGTTGTCGTTTGAGATAAGTTACCATTATTGTCTTTTTTGTGTTGTTTGTTATGGGGGCATGTAGTCTGTACTAAGGTAGTGTTCAAACAGGTTGCGAATGTATGTATCATGATTGGTGGTGTCTTTGATTTCTTGTGGAAGATTGTTCCACAACTGAGCGGCAGAGTATGCTAAGCTTGTTTTCTCATCATCTCATCTCATCATGTTCCTCTTGTACCTTGCGGTGTCGAGGTGAAGTATAAACTTCGTGAGAGTGCCCGGTTATGGGCTTCGTATATCGACATTCCCATGGATTCTGTTATTCCCTCAGTCCAACGTTTACGTGGTCGGCCTCTTCCTCTGTTTCCATCTGGTCTGTACATCATTGCTTGTTGTGGCATGCTGTTGACTGGTAGCCTACTTGCATGGCCAAACCATTTGACTTGCTGCTTTCTAATAAAATCTAGAGCAGCTTTAACCCCTACTTTAGTCCTGATTTCTTCATTTCTGATCTTATCTCTTCTTGATACGTTGAGTATTCTTCTCAGAAACCTCATTTCTGTTGTTGTGATTTTTCTTTTCTCTTTTTCTGTCATTGTCCAGGTTTGGCATTGGTAGCACAGAGTTGGTAGGAAGATTGTGTTGTAAAGTGCTTTCTTAGTAGTTATTGATACATGTTTGTTCTTTAGTATTGGTGCCATTTGTCCAATGAGTTGATTTGCCTTATTGCACCTATTTTCGATCTCGTCTTCTGATCTGCCATTTGATGATATTATACTTCCTAGGTACTTGAAGCTCTTTACTTGTTTCAAGGGATGTTCGTTTAGGTGAATTGTTGCTGTTTGTTCTTCTTTAGTTATAGTCATTACCTCTGTTTTGCTTGTGCTAATTTTCATGTTATGTTCCCTACACATTTCGTTTAGACTATTCATGTGGTCTTGTAATTCAGCTTCTGATTTTGCTATTAGTGCTTGGTCGTCCGCAAACAGGAGTTCTCTAATGGTTAGATTTGCAGATGGTTCTTCTTCTGTGTTCTCGTCATGCGGTATTCTTGCTGTCTCTGCTTGGCTGGTTTCTTTACATATGTTGTCTATATATGTTATGAACAAGAGAGGGGACAGGACACAACCTTGTCGTACTCCAGATCTTATGGTGAAGGGTTCTGAGTGTTCTCCAGTTGCTCTCACTATGCATTCACTGTTGTTGTATAAACTTCTGCATAGGTTTGTTAGATGTGTACTCACTCCATATTGTTTAAGGATTTCCCACAGCTTGTTTCTATCTACCCTATCAAATGCCTTTTCTTGGTCGACAAAGGCTAAGTAGAGTGTTTCATTGAATTCAATTGATTTTTCTATAAGTTGTCTAAGAGCAAAAATGGCGTCTGTGCATCCTTTGTTTTTCCTAAATCCAAGCTGCGTTTCGCTTAGCTGGGGTTCTAAAGTAGTTCGTAATCTTTTTTCAAGAATTTTGCAAAATATTTTCCCAGTATGACTCAACAGTGAAATGCCTCTGTATTGTGTGCAATCTCTTTTGCTGCCTTTGTTTTTCCAAATTGGGATAATTATGGCGTTTCCCCAGTCTCGTGGTGTCTGTTGTTCTACCCAAACATGGTTGAATAGTCTATGTAGCCAAGCTGTTCCTACTTCCCTTGCTGCTTTAATTAGTTCATTTGGTATTTCATCCTGTCCTGGTGATTTGTTTAATGGGGCTAATCTGATGGCTTCTATAATTTCTTCTTTTAGTATGTCTGGTTCTAGTTCCTCGGTGACATCTGTGTAGGTCTCTTGAATTCCTGTGACATCTGATGGGATGTTGAGAAGTTGTTCGAAATACTGCTTCCATCTTATTAGGATCTGTTTTTGTTCACTTATTGGTTCTCCATTTTCGCTGTTAATTATTTCAGTTGGGTCAAAGGGTTCTCCTCTGGTTCGCATTGCACTTATCTTTTTGTAGAAGTTTCTGGTTGCCTCCTTGTAGTTTTTATTTAGGGTTTCTCCATACTCTTCCCAGTCTTTTTGTTTTTCCCTCTTTACTATTCTACTCACATGTCTTCTCGCTATTCTGTATTCTCTGTAATCACATTCCTGTTTGCTCTTCAACCACTTTTTATATTTTTCCTTTTTTTCTTTTACCGCTTTCTTTACTTCTGCGTTCCACCAACTTGTTATTTTCTTTATACCGTGTTTTGCGTTTTTTCGTGGTTCCGCATGTTATTTTTGCAGTATTTAAAATGCTTGATTTGAACATCTCCCATTCTTCTTCCACTGTTTTTCTTTCCGTAGGTAATTTTACAAAGAGTTCAGTTAGTTCTTTCTCATAATTTTCCCTTACTGCCTCGTCTTTAAGGTTTTTTAAGTTTACTGATTCGCATGGCATGTATTTTCCTGCTCTTTGTTTCTTCTTCTAATGGTTCTTATTGTGGCAACGACTGCTTTATGATCTGTGTTTATACTGAAATTGGGCACTGCTCTTGCATCTAATATATTTCTCTTTCTGTTATTTCTTGTTAATATAAAATCAATTTGGCTTTTAGTATCTAGATTGTTCCATTTATACCAGGTGTATACTTGCGAATCTTTGTTTATAGAATGTGTTTGTTATATAGAGGTCGTGTTGGCTGCTTGTTTTATATAAGTCTATCCTAGGTTTAGGGACATGAAGTATATTTAGTCGTTCACTATGTCTAGCGTTATATTTAAACAATGGCCAAAGGTAGCTTGGAGCATTTTGAAATAGGATTTTGTGAATTAGTTTGGTCTTATTAAAAAGCAGGCGCTTGTGGAGTGGCAGTAACCGGAGACGTTTATATAGGTTAGAATTGTCGGTAAGCTTTTCACCATTAATTAAACGCACTGCCCTTTTCTGGAGTGAATATAGGCGTTTTGTTATTGATTTGGAGCATCCATCCCAGACTGGAGCAGTAATCAATATGTGTTTGTATATGAGAAGTATAGAATATCTTTCTTGTGTTTTCGTCAAGGAAATTTTTAATTTTGGCAAGTTGGTATACTTTTTTGGCTATTTGTTTAACTAGAGCATGAACATGTGAGTTAAAAGTTAGATTTTGATATATGATAACACCCAGTGTCTTGTGCTCAGTGACACTTTCTACAGGCGTGCTGCCAATGTGCAGCTGAAGAGTTCTCTGCGAGTTTAGAGTGTGAAGTCTTTGCCTGGTTCCTATTAACATAGACTTTGTTTTAGTAATGTTAATTTGCATGCGGTTTGCATGACTCCAGTTAACTACACTATTTATTTCCTGTTGCAAGGATAATTCTAGCACATTACGATCAACAGCGTTTGTATATACTGTGCAGTCATCAGCAAATAGATCGCAGGACGACGACAGATTTAATGGAAGATCATTTATATAAATGGCAAATAATAGAGGGCCAAGAATAGACCCCTGAGGTACTCCAATATTAATGGTAATGGCTTGAGATAAAACTTTATTGTGTGATACTACTTGCTTTCTGTCTAATAAGAATGATTTTACTAATGTCACTATATTAAAACTTACTTTCATTGTTTCTAGTTTTTTAATTAGAATAGTATGATCTATCATATCGAATGTTTTCCTAAAGTCTATAAACACCGCTCCACATAGAGTATTGTTGTTAATATTTTGATGCCAGTTTTCTATCATGTTTGTTAGTGCCGTATGGCAAGAATATTTTGGCCGAAATCCTGACTGACTGACATATAGTATGAGAGGTGTCTAATCTGCTGTATCATGTTGGTTTGACTGCCAGGAGTTCAGGATGTCAATAAGTTTGATGAGCCAACAGAGGAGGAGATCATTGCAGCAAACCCTCAGGTACTCAAAGGTGGGGCTTGGGCTCCCTCTGACTGTCAGTCTTGGCAAAAAGTGGCTATTATAGTGCCTTACAGGAACCGTGTACACCCACTGAGACTGTTTTTGCGGCGCCTGCATCCAATGTTGCGGACACAGAAACTGGATTATAGGATCTTCATTGTTGAGCAGGTAGAATATTTTCTAGCAGAAATTGTTAGTATACTTTTGTTAACTTTAGTCGAAACACAGCGGTGACCAATTTCGCAGCAGACCGTGTCGCGTTGGTTTTAACGTGTGGTATGGGAGCTGGTCGTTCAGAAAGCTATGGCAAACTACTGAACGTAAAACTTGCCAAGACATCAATAACAGCAGTAAAATGCTGGTGTTGACTGCAATGTCCTGCAAATATTGTGCAACTAAAAAAAATCTTTTGTTCTTTTGTATGGATGTGAAACTTGGACAATGAGCAGTCAAGCTGAAAAGCATCTGATGGCTGCAGAAATGTGGTTTCTGAGGAAAATGCAAAGAATACCATGGACAGACAGAAAAACAATGACCAAGTACTACAGGAGACAAATGAACATCGTAAACTGATTAGAGAAATTAGATGTAGACAGTCAAAATTTTTTGGACATGTTATGAGAAGAAATGGATTGGAGAACTTAGTGACAACTGGCAAGATCGAAGGGAACAGACCAAGAGGAAGACCGAGAGGAAAATACCTGGATGGCTTGGCCACATGGCATGGATGAGACAGGAACACTGAGCTGATCCATGACACTGGTGATCGAGTGAAATGGCGAGTCATGACCGCGCACGCTTTCCGGCATGGCACATGATTGATTGATTGAAAAAAAAATCATTTTAGTTTAGCATGACTACTAGTAATTACAAAGGAAAAATTGTTTTCCCTAAAAATCAGAGTGAATGGAACTAATCTGAAAGTATTTAAGTATTTATGTACTTTCATGACATCAGATGGAAGACTTATTTTTGAAGTTAAATATAGAATAGCTCAAGTAAAGACAGCATTTCACAAGTTGAAAGCTCTGTGCAGTATATCTTTGTCAGTTGAGGTGAGAAACAGCTTTAAGAGCTATATTGAGCCAATCTGGGATCTATTGAAGTGAATCATGGACAATCAGCAAACTAGTGAGGAATAATGTGGAAACTGCAGAGATGTGGTTTTAGAGAAGAAAAAAATGAAAAACACCATAGGTATTAATAGTGTAATGAAGAAATGAAAAAAAAACCTTGCAAGGGGTTGAGTTACAAAGGGAACTGGCTACTCACATCAGAAGAAGACAGTCCACATTCTTTGAGCACATCATGAGAACAGGGAAGCAGGTGTATGTCATAATGGAGAAGTTGGAAGGGAAGAGAGGCAAGGGGGAGATCAGGTGAGAAGATGCTGGACAGTTTGATATCATAGCAAGGAGGAACATTGGTTTCAGAAATAATTGAAAGTACATAAGACAGAAAGCTGTGGACAGACATGATAACCAACACTACAGAGCAAGGAATGTAAGAAGAAGTATTCAATTTAGTGAATGGTTGAGTGGTTTGCATGCCATCCACTCTGATTGAATGGCACTTGTTCAGATTTTTTTTAAGGTTAAGTTTTATCTGTTGCAAGTAATATATAAGGCAAAACCTGGCCTGCATACAGCACACTGACATCAAAATAATGACCTTGACACACCCTTTTTCAAAATTATGCAAATCACACGGTAAACATTCCAATGCCAGAATGGTTATTTGAAATAGTTCCAGAGGTGTTTGTGTATCACATGTTTTGTGAGTTTGTTGGTCTCAAGCATCAGAACGGGAACATTCGAGCAGATTGTTACAAACAACAACATACAAGAACCATTTTTGGTTGCTGCCCTGGCAAGATTGTTAGGTAAGAAAACCTACCCACGGTAGATTAAGTCCAACATCTTGGATGGAATCTGTCTAGAGCAATAGTTCTCAACCTTTTTTGGCCCGTGCCCCCCTTCACCATATTTTCAGAACGTTATTCCCCCCTTTCATATTTCCTACCTAAAAATCCCACCCCCACCCCTACACAGTATCCGTAATAATTGAAGCTAAATTTAATAGCACATACTGTGACATGTTTGATTGAGTTGCCAGAGGACCTAGTTAGTAGTGTTCTCTGGAGATATATCTTGAATAATAAATAACAAGATAAAGGATATGATTTAGCACGTTTTGTCTAGAGGTCACTCAAATGAGCTAATCATTCCCGCAATAGCCTTTTTTGGAGAACCACTTTTCTTTGGCTCAAACCCCCACTGTGAGACCACCATGTATCTACACAGAAATTTATATAAGAAGTAACTAGTTCACCCAAGGCCAGAGAAGATCTGAACTATTAGTGCCTGTACAACTGAGGATCCCTCTCACTCAACATAATGTTGCCAGTGTGCTGTTCGTCCGTCACATATATCTTCTCATATATATATTTTGTCATTTTGTGACCTATATCAGTTTGTCCCATTTCTTTGGGATTGTAGGACTCAATTATTTGTAGACAAACTCAACAATAACTGTACATTACATCTGTTAGACAAGACATCTACATGACAGTTTCTTGACAAAAGTGGGACATACATTCACAAGGAATTGTGTACACCAGCCATTGTACAAGACTTACATCATAAGAGATACTTGACAACATCTATACAAGACTTTTCACAAATTTTGTTACAACCTACAAATGAGAATTATAAAATGTTGTATATATTCAGCACTACTGTATGATGCAGAAACATGGACAGTGAACAAGCAATTAGAATATACAGAAGAATAGGATGTATTTCATGGCACAAAAACAAGCAAATACAGTCGCAGAGAGGCTGGTAATGCAAAGAGAGCCAATAAAAAAAATAAAGAGTCAGGGGGAGACATAACATTCTTTTACAAACCATACTGGAGAGAAAAGTCAAAGGGAGGCGTGCAAGAGGTAGACAGTGATACAGGTGGTCAGTCTGTCAACAGTACAACCATGGTGTTGGAGATCCATTGCAGTCAACCTTCATTGTGGAGATGGCTCATGATTGATTGCCAGATTTAGAGTATTCAGTGCTCATGTCAAAGCAGCACTGTTGATGGATTTTAGACATGAAGGGCAATAAAAACATCATCATCATCATCATCATCAAGTGCCCTGCCAGCTGGCATAGGTGTTCATGGCTCTTCACAGATCTCGGTCTTTGGTGTTCTGGATCAACTCTGTTGATGATATTCCTCCATGCCACCATCTCAATCCATCCCGCATCATTTCTCTTAGGCTGCCTCTGACTCTCTTCCCCTCGATCTTTCCAGTTGTCACTATGTTCTCCAGTGCCCCTCTTCTCATCACATGACCAAAGAAAGCTGTTTGTCTCTTTCTTATTGTTGTATACAGTGTTCTAGTTTCATTAGCTTGTTTCAGGCAATTGCTGTTAGTTACTCTGGCAGTCCAAGGAATTGACAACATTCGCCTCAGGAACCACATCTCTGTTGCTTCTAATTTCTTCTTAAGTAAAACAATAAATCAACCAATCAATCAATCAATCATGTGCCATGCCGGAAAGCGTGGGCGGTCATGACTCGACATTTCACTCGATCACCAGTGTCGTGGATCAGCTCAGTGTTCCTGTCTCGTCCATGCCATGTGGCCAAGCCATCCAGGTATTTTCCTCTCGGTCTTCCTCTTGGTCTGTTCCCTTCGATCTTGCCAGTTGTCACTAAGTTCTCCAATCCATTTCTTCTCATAACATGTCCAAAAAATTTTGACTGTCTACTGTCTAATTTCTCTGATCAGTTTAGGATTTTCATTTGTCTCCTGTGGTACTTGGTCACTGGTTTTTCTTTTTGTCCATGGTATTTGCATTTTCCTCAGAAACCACATTTCTGCAGCCATCAGATGTTTTAAGAAAACTACTACTATTAAATTACTAAATTATTAAATTAAATTAGAAACATTCATTAAAAGATGCCTGCACAGAACAGAAGGACTAAGATGGTATAACAGAATCCCCATTGTTTATCTCTTGGAAAGAACTAAACAGATTTAATGTAAATAGGAGAGGAGAGAAAAAGACATTGGCGTCAGATTGAACACACTGGTAATAAAGTTATCAACTAGTGAGGCTGTCTTTGTTCTACAATCCTTGCAGCAAGAGAAATACAAGACTACTAAACAACACACAGTAGAAGTTAAGAATCTGTTTCCATGTCTTGGAGTGGGTTGACTATATGGTGGCAGTCCCACATATGTTAGATGTATTCTCACTCGGTGGGGGATGTGGTCGGTGTCACGCCGGATGTCTTTACTGCCCAGAACACTTCCTGGTACCCAGTTTAGGCTAGATCGACCTAGGATCCCAGGTCACTTGTAAAACATATCTACAGTGCTGTGGATTTGAACACGTGACCACCAGGTTGGTAGGCAAGCATGCTTGTCGCTGCACTCCTCTGGTTAATAGACTAATATTAAGTGTGATTGCCTATGCCAGTTGGCAAGGTGCTTGTTGATGATATGTGTTGTCTGGTTTCTCATTCACAGCTTAAAATATTACAACTATGCAGGTGGAGTCATAGCCATCAACGCCAGAAACTTTTACCGCATTAATGGATTTCCAAACTTGTACTGGGGTTGGGGGAATGAGGATGATGACTTTTCTGCCAGGTAATTGCTGTTCACATTGAACTTCATTGTAGTATGGTTTCTTCTTCTTCTGCGTTCATCCGGAGTTTTTTTTTCCGGACGTGATTGCTTTGTGCCTGTTTACAGAAGAGTTGCGTTCTTGCGCCGTTAGGCCGACAAATCCGACTTCTGCGGGCATTTGTTGGCCGAGTTAACCTTCCCGGGTAGTATGGTTTTAAATACACTCTTTTACAGGTATAGTTTCATGTATAACATTACAGGTTTTCTCCTCCACCTTCTCCTTGTTCTTGCCCTCTTCCACTTATCTTCTGATTCCTCACAGCTGCAACTGCTTCACATTTGTCAGTTATGCTACGATTTCCACACTGATGAACACATCCATGAGTTCAAAGTTGAGACCTGTCCATAGTTTATCACGGGCAGAAATGGAGGTTTACTGTCTCTACACAGATTGCTGTGTGTTGGGCAGAACTACAGCAGATGTTTGGCTGTTGTAAGTGTGGTTTCATGAGTGCCAAGATTGCTGTGTGTTGGGCAGAACTACAGCAGATGTTTGGCTGTTGTAAGTGTGGTTTCATGAGTGCCAAGATTGCTGTGTGTTGGGCAGAACTACAGCAGATGTTTGGCTGTTGTAAGTGTGGTTTCATGAGTGCCAAGATTGCTGTGTGTTGGGCAGAACTACAGCAGATGTTTGGCTGTTGTAAGTGTGGTTTCATGAGTGCCAAGATTGCTGTGTGTTGGGCAGAACTACAGCAGATGTTTGGCTGTTGTAAGTGTGGTTTCATGAGTGCCAAGATTGCTGTGTGTTGGGCAGAACTACAGCAGATGTTTGGCTGTTGTAAGTGTGGTTTCATGAGTGCCAAGATTGCTGTGTGTTGGGCAGAACTACAGCAGATGTTTGGCTGTTGTAAGTGTGGTTTCATGAGTGCCAAGATTGCTGTGTGTTGGGCAGAACTACAGCAGATGTTTGGCTGTTGTAAGTGTGGTTTCATGAGTGCCAAGATTGCTGTGTGTTGGGCAGAACTACAGCAGATGTTTGGCTGTTGTAAGTGTGGTTTCATGAGTGCCAAGATTGCTGTGTGTTGGGCAGAACTACAGCAGATGTTTGGCTGTTGTAAGTGTGGTTTCATGAGTGCCAAGATTGCTGTGTGTTGGGCAGAACTACAGCAGATGTTTGGCTGTTGTAAGTGTGGTTTCATGAGTGCCAAGATCTGTTGCTCTTGTCCTGTGATGTGGGTTGTATCCCTGTCTGTGATGCTGAATGTGCAGCTGAGAAATGATCACTTGGTCTCTCCTGGCTAGCTGGCTATTAGTTGATGATATTATCATTTGTTTATGGTCTTTGTGTTCTCTTTCATATGAACTAGCTCTACTAATGCATGTGCTTTTGTCTTCGGAAAAATGATAACTGACCATATTGAGAAGGAACGATATGATCCCTTTGTAATTGGAGGAATAGAAATATCCAAACTGCAATATGCCAATGACACAGTTTTAATATCAACAAACAAATGGGAATGTGAAACTAATGAAATAAATGCAAGAGTAAAGTGAAAAACAAAATCTATATCTCATTACAAGAGAACAAAAATAGTGGCAATTGAAACAAAATGTGTCAACAGATCTATTTAATGCAGAGAAATTACAGAAAGTGAGCAGTGCTGAATTTGAATATTTGCTGCTGATGGGCAATAGAAGTGTGATGGCAACAGTTAAAGGAACAAACAATCCACTGTAAAAACTCAGGAAAGTAAAACCTGTATAGATTGGAACAAATAGAATAGTATTGTTGAGTCTACTGAGAACATGATGGTCTCCCTGGTGGAGGGGTTAGCAGCTTTCTCTGTAACCCCGAATACTTGTGGTTGATGTGAGCGCACGAGAATTTGAAGCGGTTCGAGCCACGCCAGTGACTTATGAGAGTATGGAGCTGGTCGCTCAGAATGCAATGGCAAACTACTGAGCGTAATCTTGCCAAGAAATCAACAATCAGCTGAAAGATGCTGATGTTGACAGCGATGTCCTGTAAAGGATATGCAAAACATTTATTTACTGAGAACATGGGTATTTCCTGTGGCAAAACAAAAAAACATGAGTGTAAAATAAAGTTAGTTGCATAACCTTTACAGAATGTCACAATCAACCCCAGCATTCTTGAGCTGTTTGTGATTTCTTGGCAAGTTTACATTCAGTAGTTTGCCATAGATGTCTGAATGGGTGTAAAACATGGACATTGAAAACATCAGCTGAATAACACATGCTCCTTTGAAAGCAAGTTACAGAAGAGTAGTGAACATTCATTGGACGAAATATAGAACAACCAGACTTATCCAACAAGAACTTAATATTGAAGAAGATTGATTGTTAAGACAAACATGAGAACACTGAAATATCATGGGTATGTGAAAAGACATGAATGTCTGAAAAAGATCATTGTCGAGGGAGGAGACAGGAGAAGCAGTGAAGAGGAAGACCACAGTGTAGATGGATTCAGGATGTGGCTTATGATAGACATGTCACAAGACTGTCATGTGGGAACAGTTCTGCATATGACAAGCTACTTGATGATGATGATGTTCTACAGGACCACACAAAATATCAAGACCAGCAGTGATGCATTTGGTCTAAATTAGCATGTCATGGACAACCACTTGACACCCGGGAGAATTTGTGATTATGTATTGATAGACTTCATGATGATACTTGAACATGTCTGAAGAAAACAAGGCAGGACTGGTTTACAAATATGAACGTGATAGGAATGATTTTGTATAACTAACAACATGTTTGTTTGTGTTCAGGATAACAGAGTCTGGCTTGCTGCTGACCCGACCCCCAGAGCTCATCGGCAGGTACCAGATGGTGCCGCACAAGAAGAACACCAGGTCATCATCAGGGTCAGTCATCATTCTTTAATTGCTTCTTTTAGTCATATCTTTGGTGCTCTTTACCTCTCATTGCCTTTCTCTTCCACAAGTCTTCCCTTTCTGTGGTTATCTTTTTCTGGTTCTGCTCTCTGTATCTGCGAGCTTGCTCTCTCGGTGGTAAACAACATATTGTACACAATCCAGCTTAGTGTAGCGTAACATTTACAATTGTTCCTTTTAAAATATACAAATTATGACTTTATTTAATTGTCAGTCAACTCTTTTAATAAACCATGACTTTGTTTTATTTGCCAGTTAACTCTTTGACTCCCAGAAGGTGTCTCAGCAGATATCCTATGCTTGTTTATTGTTTTCATTATGACATCTCTGCCATTGCTGGTGTGTGACAGGAATGTGTTTTCTGTCTGAGGAGTGAAGACCACTTGCTACACAGTGTACAGGCTAGGATATTCTTAAACACCTTGAATCTTACCGAGGATCGAACACATGGTCACATCATGTGAAGCGGGACGAGAAAAAAACAGCTATGAGAAATAATATGTGAATTACTTTTTCAAAGACTAAATATACACATCTTGTATGAAACATACTGGCTCCATGGCAAAGGGGTTATAGACGCAGTTTATAATCCCATATACCCATGTTCGAAGCACACCTGCGGGCGATTTGGCAGCAGACCGCCTTGCGTTGGTGTTTTACGACATGGTATGTGTGCCGGCCGTTCAGAAAGCAATGACAAACTACTGAATGTAAACTTGCCAAGAGATCACAACAGCAACAAATGCTGGTGTTGACTGTGACGTCCTGTAAAGGATATGCAACTAAATTTTTTTATGAAACATACACAAAATTGACCACTGGAGAAGTCAAATTTATTTAGCATGCTCAGGCCAAATGTAAAAAAGTAGGACACATATATTGTGATGGTTGGGATTCACACAAACAGAGTTTTGGCTGGGACTGACAGAGTGGAGACATGTGAAGTCAGAAAGCTGCTTAGATAATATAATTATCAGATATCTTGGTGCAGTTAGGGAACTGTATACGTTGTTCATGAACATGCATGACATGTCATATGATGTGTTGGGTGGTGCTGACGATCATTCAGTTCCATTGTGACCACTTTCCTTGCCACCTCACTAAAAGTCCAGCATCATGTCACACAGACTGCCAGATTGTCCTGATGTTTTCCAATCCCACTCATCTCAAAATGTCACAAGAGATGATTTCTTGCTGTAATTCAGTTCATAATCTTGTAGAAATCATGTCTCAGTAACCCAAGCACATGGTCGTGTTTGCATTCAGTGGTCACAGTTCACCCATGTACAGTAGTATCCACCCAGCGTAACATCCCAGTATTCATGCACTGCCTTCTTAGGCAAGGATCCATTGCATCACTTCATGTGATGAAACACTGCATTTGATTGAGTTCTACCTTATTTTGTCTAGGTGCTGTTTTCCTTATCTTTTCTATTTGATCCCAGATTGTCAAATCTCTCCCCGTGTTGTAGTGTTGTTCTGTTTACTCTCACTGTCCATTCTGATATTAAACAAGGTAAAGGTAGTCCCATGGTAGATGCTACTATTTGGGTGTGAGTGTCATTCACATATTCTAGGCCATGTCATAATGAGGTAGGGTGGCCATTTTCCTTTCCTGTGACCAGGTATTCCAACACAATTCTCAGACAATTCTGTAAAGTAGCCGTTACCCATTTAATGAGTCAGAGTTCAGGAACCAACAACTCCATACATTCCCACATGTGCTTCTTCCCCTTCGTCAAGGAGCAAAGAGTGCCCATGCTGATGATACCCACTTAATGAAAATGGCCCATCCCTTAGCAATACTGGTGGGGCAAGTGGGGAAGAACCCTGCCAAGCTGAAGATTGAACCCTGACCTCTTTCTTGGAAAGTAAGAGAACTAACCATTGTGTGACTGCAGTTCCTGTGGCATATTACAGCCGTAACATGTCTTATTATGTTTGTGGCTATAGTTTTTAATAAATGACCATCTGTATCATAGAAAGTCAGCTTTGAAATGCTGCTATGTTATGAATACTTTAATTGTTCACATTGACCTGTATTCTGTGTGACAGAAATAACATGTTCTTTGGCTGGCAAAGGCGCTGGCCTACAGACGGACTGAAAGATCCAGTGGGCATGAACTATTCTGTAGTCCGTGTGGAGGAGACAGCCTTGTATACTAGACTTCTTGTGGACATTGGTAGCCCTCCCCAGGACATGAGTGTCTACACAAGGCGTCATGAGCAGGATATCTCCTTGTGGTGGTGAGTCCGACTGATCTTTCTCATTCGCTACTGCTTAATCTACATACTGTTGGAGATCACAAGATGTTGAGATGCCACTTGGCAGGGCACTTGTTGAGGATGACTGCTGAATGTTCATCACCATACATTAAGTACATTTAGTTCACTCTGCCCTGAAGGTTGTCAGCTGTGGGTTTCTAGCACTTTCTGTTCTGAACCTTCATTGAACATTATGCTAGCATGTATCCGGACCAAATCTTGTTGTTGCTTACTGGCATGGCACATGATGATGATCACTAAAGTCTCTGTACAAGATGTGGCACTGTTATAAAATGAAAAAAAATTAGGCTGACGAAAAAAGACGAAGCATATTATAGAAGAAATAAAATGACACAAAAGTCACTCACAGCAGTACACAAATGAAGGCTGTCATTGTGCACTCAAAACTTATGGAATATTCATTGAAGAGGGTCTGTACAGTTAAAAATAGCTGGCAAATGAAGAATTATTCTAAGGAGCATCTTCATTACCCAGGTAATATATGCAAACATATATGCAGCATTGCAGAAAGTGGCAGAATAAAGCACCTTACACATAATATGGTTAGGATGTTTCACTAATATTCCCCCATAGACATATCAGCTTGATTTGTCAGAGCTAGTTTTATCATCATGCGAACATGTAAATATCCATGGATAGTTCTGATATACAAATAATCATATCTTAATATCCATGGATAGTTCTACTTCATACAAACTGTCATATGTTAATTTCAATGAATATTTCTACTTCATACAGTCATATGTTACTATCCATGAATAATTCTACTTCATACAGTCAGTCATATGTTAATTTCAATGAATATTTCTACTCATACTGTCATATGGATAGTTCTACTTCATACAAACAGTGATAAGTTCATGTTATTGGACTGTTCTGCTACCATACAACAGTCATATGTTAATATCCATGGACAGTTCTACTGTCATACAAACAGCCATATGTTAATATCCATGAATAATTCTACTTCATACAAACAGTCATATCTTCATTTCAATGAATATTTCTACTCATACATTCATATGTTAATATCCATGGATAGTTCTACTGTCATACAAACAGCCATATGTTAATATCCATGGATAGTTCTACTTCATACAAACAGTCATATCTTCATTTCAATGAATATTTCTACTCATACATTCATATGTTAATATCCATGGATAGTTCTACTGTCATACAAACAGTCATATGTTAATATCCATGGATAGTTCTACTGTCATACAAACAGCCATATGTTAATATCCATGGATAGTTCTACTTCATACAAACAGTCATATCTTCATTTCAATGAATATTTCTACTCATACATTCATATGTTAATATCCATGGATAGTTCTACTGTCATACAAACAGTCATATGTTAATATCCATGGATAGTTCTACTGTCATACAAACAGCCATATGTTAATATCCATGGATAGTTCTACTTCATACAAACAGTCATATCTTCATTTCAATGAATATTTCTACTCATACATTCATATGTTAATATCCATGGATAGTTCTACTGTCATACAAACAGTCATATGTTTAATATCCATGGATAGTTCTACTGTCATACAAACAGCCATATGTTAATATCCATGGATAGTTCTACTTCATACAAACAGTCATATCTTCATTTCAATGAATATTTCTACTCATACATTCATATGTTAATATCCATGGATAGTTCTACTGTCATACAAACAGTCATATGTTAATATCCATGGATAGTTCTACTGTCATACAAACAGTCATATGTTAATATCCATGGATAGTTCTACTGTCATACAAACAGTCATATGTTAATATCCATGGATAGTTCTACTGTCATACAAACAGTGATAAGTTCATGTTATTGGACTGTTCTGCTAGCATACAACATTTATATGTTAATGTCCACGTAGTATCTTCCCACCCAACAGCCTGACCCCTGTGTGTTTCCATGTTTCCTGTCTCTGTCTTTATAGTTACCAAATTATTCTCAGAATTGTCTTTTATTTCAGGTTTTTAACTTTCTACTACCCGTAGCTTGCCATGTTGGCTACATCTGCAGATGGTGGCAACTTTTGACCAGAAAGTCAGATGCTGTTTGTTGCATGTACCAGTGACTTGATGTTGGTGATTTCTGTAAAACAGCTGGAAGCTTTTCCTGTGACTAAATCTGGCAAGCAAACATATCACCTCTCCATTTGTAGAATTAGGAAGAGGATATCAGTAATTTTATAATCGTAAAACCAAAATAGTGAATTGATATATTTAAAAGCAAAGTTATGTTAGTAGTACATACACCTGATAAGTTATTAGTTGAGTAGTAGCATACATGTCTACTACCTTGGAAGTCCAAGGTTCACATCCCCAACAGGTGTCACCCTGGCTTTGGTTAGGCAAATCAAGACATTGTGTGTGTGGGTAGATATGTGTGTGTGTAGGGCGAGAGGGAGGTTTGAGAGAGAGAGAGAGAGAATGAAACAAAATAATAAGATACCTCTGCACATCAGGCTAGGAGAGGAATGGCTAATGATGAATGTCTTCAATGATACACTTCATGGCTGAGCTATCGCTTGACCACAGGGTCACCCACTTGACCACAGGGTCACCCACTTGACCATAGGGTCACTTACTTGAACCACAGGATCACTGATTGACAAGCTACTGTAATTGTGATACAGAATCAGATTGTGAAACTAAGGGTAGACAATTACAACTGATTGAATTTGAGCAGTGGATGCTATCTGATGATAAATATGTTGTTGTCACTAAATTGCAAAACAGTTGCATCCAGGGTAAAAACAGTCACGACGCAAAAGACAAACTTTATTTATGTATTTATGTTTGATTTCAAGTTATTAATTTTCCATTCCAATTATTATTATTGTTTTACACATGTTAATGTTATTATTGAGTTGTCATAATTGCTGCCTTATCTTTATTTGTATATCTGGAGCTGTCTGATTGTGTGAGCTTCTGCTTGTATACTGTACTATATTTGCATACATGTGGCTGAGTGGTTAGTGCACTGGTTTACTATTATAGTTGTCCAGGGATTAACTTCCAGTGCAGTCTAACTCTGCATTATAGTTAATTGGGGTATCTTCCTTGCACTTCGGACAAGTCCATAGGTGCTAAAACCCTCCCCCAACATATGCATCAGCACCTAATAGTGCCAGTTGTGAATTGGTTGACCAGGCCCCCTCATTCTCCCGATGTGCCTCTCATGCCCCCAAGTCTCCCATTCTAGACAGCGATGTGGATTCACTGGGGTCAAAGACCGCCGCTCTCAACATCTCTCTAAGGGTATTAATTATATCGGCACAATCTAAGGGCTGGCTGTCTTCAGGGGATGCAGAGCCAGCAAATTTCAGTTCGCTTATTCTCCTCAACTCTTGCATGTCCCGGAATGAGGTGACTCTACAGACAACAGACCTCAACAGGAATTCTACCCACTGTCCACATACAGAACCCGCCTCGACCTTTCAGATCATGCTCATTGAATCAATCAGGACACAAACATAGATATAATTCTGTGAACCCTGCATTAAAACGTGGGTCCTGCACAATGTGGCTGTGGTATCAACGTATGAAATGGGTCTTGTACATTGTGGTTCTGGTCAACCCAGCACTATAACATTGGTTCTTTTCAGTGGGGCTGTGTGGTCAACCAAACAGAAGGCAGCATATCAAATCACTTCCAGTATGAGAGTGGACATGAAGGCTGCCACAACTGTACTGAAATGGCGTGCCAGTACTTCACTTGCAAAAAGATTATTGTCTCTGATGCTCAGTTCAGAATGGATGGCTGTGGCATAACAAGTGACTGCCATATGTGGAAACTTCAGACTTTTGGGGGTTTGTGTGGATCTGTTGTCACATCATGCAGGCACGCATGGAAACAAGAAGGCTGGTGTTTTAGCTTTGAAAGCACTTATCATCATTGTCACATTGTAGATGGACAGAGAGGATATTCTGTGGGCAATAAAAGACTGCTTCGGGCACAGTGACACATCTGTTGATGAATCTTCTTGAGTACAGCTGTTTGAGCTGGACATTTAGTATGGGAGTGGTTACCATGACTGAGGTAAAGACAGTTCCCACTTGAAGCTAACCTGCTGGCAGCAGGGACAATCAGCAACCACATCTGTTGACTTGCTGGGAGAGACTGTGCATGTATGGGCTGGTCCTGAGTGCAGTCATGTTCAGTCTGTATTATAAATATAATTATATAAGAATGAAATATTAATACACTACAAACTTTCTTTACCTGGTGCTTGTGCATAATAGAGGGATGGAAATGGTAGAACACAGTGACTAATGTGAAGATGAGGGGGAGAACTAGACAAGACTCCAGGGAATCAAGACTTGAGGGAAAGATACTGGTACAAGATAGGGCATTGGGGAAAACCTGTGAGTGGTATAAAGATAGGACATTGAGAAAACCTGTGAGTGGTATAAAGATAGGACATGGAGAAACCTGTGAATAGTATACAGATAGGACATGGGAAAACCTGTTAATAGTATAAAGATAGGACATGAAGAAACCTGTGAATAGTAAAAGATAGGACATTGGAAAGCCTGTGAATAGTATACAGATAGGACATTGGAAAACGTGAATAGTATAACTTGAAAGTGTTGTCACTGGAACCCACAGGACAAATGGAATCACAGACAGAGATGAATGACATAGGGAGGACATGGTGGGAACTGTAGGAAACAGCACAAGATGGGATTGCTAGGTGTCAGTTGGGGATTGCTTGGTGTCAGTTGGGGATTGCCTGGTGTCAGTTTGTTGAAGGCCTGTACCCCAGTGAGGGATAAAGGGTCCAAGAAGACGACAAATATCACCCTTCTCCTCCCCCACTTCACAGTTGTCCATAAGTTACAATCTTTGGCCACACCTTTGGATTTTTTCTCAATAAAGTGTGCCATATTTATTGAAGGATTCTTCCAAATATTGTATATTTATTATTATATAGCACTGTTTTATCTTAGTTTTCACATTCTGATCTTTAAATAAGTGCTACCTGTACAGATTTCATTGTCTAGGCTCGCTACAGGAGAGAAAGACCAACCACCTATTCCTCCGAGCACTCAGGTCTGAAATATGATTGTCCTGACCTTTCAACTTCTCACAGCAGGTTCCCCGCTACAGGATGTTATGTATTGTTTGTAAAAGTTGCATGTGGTCTGCTCTTGACCTCTCTGTGCTCATAGCCTCTGTGTTGTTGTAAAAGTTGCATGTGGTCTGCCCTTGACCTCTCTGTGCTCATAGCCTCTGTGTTGTTGTAAAAGTTGCATGTGGTCTGTCCTTGACCTCTCTGTGCTCATAGCTTCTGTGTTGTTGTAAAAGTTGCATGTGATCTGCCCTTGACCTCTCTGTGCTCATAGCCTCTGTGTTGTTGTAAAAGTTGCATGTGGTCTGTCCTTGACCTCTCTGTGCTCATAGCTTCTATGTTGTTGTAAAAGTTGCATGTGGTCTGTCCTTGATCTCTCTGTGCTCATAGCCTCTGTGTTGTAAAAGTTGCACGTGGTCTGTCCTTGACCTCTCTGTGCTCATAGCCTCTGTGTTGTTGTAAAAGTTGCATGTGGTCTGTCCTTGACCTCTCTGTGCTCATAGCCTCTGTGTTGTAAAAGTTGCATGTGGCCTGCCCTTGACTTCTCTGTGCTCATAGCTTCTGTGTTGTTGTAATAGTTGCATGTGGTCTGTCCTTGACCTCTCTGTGCTCATAGCCTCTGTGTTGTTGTAAAAGTTGCATGTGATCTGCCCTTGACCTCTCTGTGCTCATAGCTTGTGTTGTTGTAAAAGTTGCATGTGGTCTGTCCTTGACCTCTCTGTGCTCATAGCTTCTATGTTGTAAAAGTTGCATTTGGCCTGTCCTTGACCTCTCTGTGCTCATAGCCTCTGTGTTGTTGTAATAGTTGCATGTGGTCTGTCCTTGACCTCTCTGTGCTCATAGCCTCTGTGTTGTTGTAAAAGTTGCATTTGGCCTGTCCTTGACCTCTCTGTGCTCATAGCCTCTGTGTTGTTGTAATAGTTGCATGTGGTCTGTCCTTGACCTCTCTGTGCTCATAGCCTCTGTGTTGTTGTAATAGTTGCATGTGGTCTGCCCTTGACCTCTCTGTGCTCATAGCCTCTGTGTTGTAATAGTTGCATGTGGTCTGTCCTTGACCTCTCTGTGCTCACAGCCTCTGTGTTGTTGTAAAAGTTGCATGTGGTCTGCCCTTGACCTCTCTGTGCTCATAGCCTCTGTGTTGTAATAGTTGCATGTGGTCTGTCCTTGACCTCTCTGTGCTCATAGCCTCTGTGTTGTTGTAATAGTTGCATGTGGTCTGTCCTTGACCTCTCTGTGCTCACAGCCTCTGTGTTGTTGTAAAAGTTGCATTTGGCCTGTCCTTGACCTCTCTGTGCTCATAGCCTCTGTGTTGTTGAAATAGTTGCATGTGGTCTGTCCTTGACCTCTCTGTGCTCATAGCCTCTGTGTTGTTGTAATAGTTGCATGTGGTCTGTCCTTGACCTCTCTGTGCTCACAGCCTCTGTGTTGTTGTAAAAGTTGCATGTGGTCTGCCCTTGACCTCTCTGTGCTCATAGCCTCTGTGTTGTAATAGTTTGCGTGTGGTCTGTCCTTGACCTCTCTGTGCTCATGGCCTCCATGTTTTCTATTGCACAAATGTGAAGATTTTCAGTTACTGAACCATTCCAGTCTAGAATCTCTCCTACATGAGAAAGCAAGACAACTTGTTCCATTAGTGCATACATGAGCAAGATGGATGCATTAATTACGAAAGTTTGACCAAAGATATCAAGATGAATGTCTGGCTGCATGGAAATTGAGGATTTCAATATTTACAAAATAAAGTTGGTTGATTTATTGCATTTGTTGCAATGTTCTTGTTCCTAATGTTAGTTTGTGTATAACTATGTGCCTCTATATGACTTGAATTCCATTTAATATGTTTGTATTTAAAATGATATTTTCTTCAGAAAATGTATTTTTTGATTGAAAAATTATACAAAATTATGCATAATAAACATGAGATGTCTCATAAACTGAGTGGTACAATTGTGAGAACGAAACTAGTAGATGTGTCTGTATAATTATAAACATGTGAATTAGTTGTATGTGTATATCTGCATGAGCTGCATTTGTACAGTGGCTAGCATACCAGTTGCTTGCCAGTCTGGGGGTTGTTGGTTCCAACATGAACCTGGGCCTCCAGGTCGATCCAGCCTGATGTGGGGACCAGGCAATGTCCTGCCCAGCACAGACAGCCTGATGTGGGGACCAGACAACGTCCTGCCCAGCACAGATAGCCTGATGTGGGGACCAGGCAATGCCCTGCCCAGCACAGATAGCCTACGTGGGGACCAGGCAATGCCCTGCCCAGCACAGATAGCCTGATGTGGGGACCAGGCAATGTCCTGCCCAGCACAGATAGCCTGATGTGGGGACCAGACAACATCCTGCCCAGCACAGACAGCCTGATGTGGGGACCAGGCAATGCCCTGCCCAGCACAGACAGCCTGATGTGGTGACCAGACAACGTCCTGCCCAGCACAGATAGCCTGATGTGGGGACCAGGCAATGCCCTGCCCAGCACAGATAGCCTGACGTGGGGACCAGGCAATGCCCTGCCCAGCACAGACAGCCTGATGTGGGGACCAGGCAGTGCCCTGCCCAGCACAGACAGCCTGATGTGGGGACCAGGTAATGTCCTGCCCAGCACAGACAGCCCACGTGACACTGACCACATCAACCCTTGAGTGCCCAGTGGCCTATACAAATTTGGGGTTGGAACCACACTCCCACTGCGTTTCAAGGTGTGTGATAGGGTGCTTTACTATTTGTTTACTGATGTTTCTATATGAATAAAGGCATTCATGGAGCTATGATGGTCAGTTGTGTGAACACGTGTTATGTTGACAATGAAAGTCTACGCAAGGACTAAGACTCGCAGTGTTTGAGGTTTCATTCCCTTCTTTGGTTTCAAGCTTTGGTAGTTACAACCACACACATAAATGATTTGTGAGGTTTTTTTAATCAGATGCATTAGCAATGGTTGCGAAGTGTTTAGAGCGGTGGCTTCCAAACCCTGAAGTCCAGAATTCAATCCCCAGTAGAGAGAGAGTTCATGTTTGTAGATCACAACTGTAGTTGGTCTAACCTGAGAACATGGATGTCTGTGATTTTTGGCAAGTGAAAACAGTAGATGTAACAGACAGGGGTAGGAGAGGAACAATGAGGACAAATGGAAAGAATGTTTCTGGCAAACATGGGGTCTTAGGATGGGACACCAGCACTGACATATAGTCTACCACACCAGTACTGACATATAGTCTACCACACCAGTACTGACATATAGTCTACCACACCAGTACTGACATATAGTCTAACACACCAGTACTGACATATAGTCTACCACACCAGTACTGACATATAGTCTACCACACCAGTACCAAGATATAGTCTAACACACCAGTACTGACATATAGTCTACCACAACAGTACTGACATATAGTCTACCACAACAGTACTGACATAAGCTACCACACCAGTACTGACATATAGTCTAACACACCAGTACTGACATATAGTCTAACACACCAGTACTGACATATAGTCTACCACAACAGTACTGACATATAGTCTACCACGACAGTACTGACATAAGCTACCACACCAGTACTGACATATAGTCTAACACCCAGTACTGACATATAGTCTAACACACCAGTACTGACATATAGTCTACCACACCAGTACTGACATATAGTCTAACACACCAGTACTGACATATAGTCTAACACACCAGTACTGACATATAGTCTACCACACCAGTACTGACTATATAGTCTACCACACCAGTACTGACATATAGTCTAACACACCAGTACTGACTAATAGTCTACCACACCAGTACTGACATATAGTCTAACCACACCAGTACTGACATATAGTCTAACCACACCAGTACTGACATATAGTCTACCACACCAGTACTGACATATAGTCTAACACACCAGTACTGACATATAGTCTAACACACCAGTACTGACATATAGTCTACCACACCAGTACTGACATATAGTCTACCACACCAGTACTGACATATAGTCTACACACCAGTACTGACATATAGTCTACCACACCAGTACTGACATATAGTCTACACACCAGTACTGACTATATAGTCTATCACACCAGTACTGACATATAGTCTACCACACCAGTACTGATAATAGTCTACCACACCAGTACTGACATATAGTCTAACACACCAGTACTGACATATAGTCTACCACACCAGTACTGACATATAGTCTAACACACCAGTACTGACATATATCTAACCACCCGTACTGACATATAGTCTACCACACCAGTACTGACATATAGTCTAACAACAGTACTGACATTAGTCTACCACACCAGTACTGACATATAGTCTAACACACCCGTACTGACATATAGTCTAACACACCAGTACTGACATATAGTCTACACACCAGTACTGACATATAGTCTACACACCAGTACTGACATATAGTCTACCCACCAGTACTGACATATAGTCTACCAACAGTACTGACATATAGTCTAACACACCAGTACTGACTATAGTCTACCACACCAGTACTGACATATAGTCTACCACACCAGTACTGACATAGTCTACCACACAGTACTGACATATAGTCTACCACACCAGTACTGACATATAGTCTACCACACAGTACTGACATATAGTCTAACACACCAGTACGAGATATAGTCTACCACACCAGTACTGACATATAGTCTACCACACCAGTACTGGACATATAGTCTACCACACCAGTACTGACATATAGTCTAACTCACCATACTGACTTATAGTCCTAACACACCAGTACTGACATATAGTCTACCACACCAGTACTGACATATAGTCTACCACACACAGTACTGATATATAGTCTAACACACCAGTACTGACATATAGTCTACCACACAGTACTGACATATAGTCTAACACACCAGTACTGACATATAGTCTAATCACACCAGTACTGACATATAGTCTACCACACCAGTACTGACATATAGTCTACCACACCAGTACTGACATATAGTCTAACTCACACCAGTACTGAACATATAGTCTACCACACCAGTACTGACATATAGTCTATCACAACCAGTACTGACATATAGGTCTATCACAACAGTACTGACATATAGTCTATCACAACAGTACTGACATAATAGTCTAACACACAGTACTGACATATAGTCTATCACAACAGTACTGACATATAGTCTAACACACCAGTACTGACATATAGTCTATCACAACAGTACTGACATATAGTCTATCACAACAGTACTGACATATAGTCTAACACACCAGTACTGACATATAGTCTATCACAACAGTACTGACATATAGTCTAACACACCAGTACTGACATATAGTCTACCACACCAGTACTGACATATAGTCTACCACACCAGTACTGACATATAGTCTACCACACCAGTACTGACATAGTCTACCACACCAGTACTGACATATAGTCTACCACACCAGTACTGACATATAGTCTACCACACCAGTACTGACATATAGTCTAACACACCAGTACTGACATATAGTCTATCACAACAGTACTGACATATAGTCTACCACACCAGTACTGACGTATAGTCTACCACACCAGTACTGATGTATAGTCTACCACACCAGTACTGACATAAAGTCTACCACACCAGTACTGACATATAGTCTACCACACCAGTACTGACATATAGTCTACCACACCAGTACTGACATATAGTCTACCACACCAGTACTGACATATAGTCTACCACACCAGTACTGACATATAGTCTACCACACCAGTACTGACATATAGTCTAACACACCAGTACTGACATTTATAGGGATTTAAAAATCGTGTTGAATGTAAACTTGGAATTATGTTTGATAATTATAATGTTGATTCTTACACAGCCATTCCTGCTGAAGTTGTGTGTGTTCTGAATAAACTGCTGATCTTTAAATGTGCCAATATGTTGGGTAACAGTGTGTGATAACTTGGTTGTATTTTGTACTTTTACAATGAGAATGTACAGACTGGAATATCATTTCATAGAGTGATAACCACTTTCTGTTGATTTTGTGTAAAGTAAATTGTATTTTTTACAGTGTTCCTTAATTGTTATAATACATTATATTCAATGTTTTATTGTTTCCTTTACTTTAGCATTGTTTTCTTGTGTGCATTCATACAGATACCTGTTACTTGAGCATGATAACTGCCTGGACATGTAGGAGTTAAAGAAACAGTTAGACACAGTGGGTTAAAGTAACAAATGTATTGGAATTGAGAAGTTATCACATGGGAAGTGTGGGTTAGTTATAGGATCAAAGTGACAAATGTTATAGGGTTAAGAAGTTAAAGTGTTTACAAAGCAGAAAGAGTTAGTAGAAGTAACAGATATATGGAGTAACTCATGAATGTATGAAGTTGTAGCTGGTACAGCAACTCATGGATGTGTGAAGTTGTAGCTGGTACAGCAACTCATGGATGTGTGAAGTTGTAGCTGGTACAGCAACTCATGGATGTGTGAAGTTGTAGCTGGTACAGCAACTCATGGATGTGTGAAGTTGTAGCTGGTACAGCAACTCATGGATGTGTGAAGTTGTAGCTGGTACAGCAACTCATGGATGTGTGAAGTTGTAGCTGGCACAGCAACTCATGGATGTGTGAAGTTGTAGCTGGTACAGCAACTCATGGATGTGTGAAGTTGTAGCTTCCACAGCAACTCATGGATGTGTGAAGTTGTAGCTGGTACAGCAACTCATGGATGTGTGAAGTTGTAGCTGGTACAGTAACTCATGGATGTGTGAAGTTGTAGCTGGTACAGTAACTCATGGATGTGTGAAGTTGTAGCTGGTACAGCAACTCATGAATGTATGAAGTTGTAGCTGGTACAGCAACTCATGATTATATGAAGTTGTAGCTGTTACAGCAACTCATGATTATATGAAGTTGTAGCTGGTACAGCAACTCATGATTATATGAAGTTGTAGCTGTTACAGCAACTCATGATTATATAAAGTTGTAGCTGTTACAGCAACTCATGATTATCTGAAGTTGTAGCTGGTACAGCAACTCATGATTATATGAAGTTGTAGCTGGTACAGCAACTCATGAATATATGAAGTTGTAGCTGGTTCAGAAACAGATGATTATATGAAGTTGTAGCTGGTACAGCAACTCATAAATATATGAAGTTGTAGCTGGTACAGCAACTCATGATTATATAAGTTGTAGCTGGTACAGCAACTCATGATTATATAAGTTGTAGCTGGCATAGAAACATATGATTATATGAAGTTGTAGCTGGTACAGCAGCTCATGAATATATGAAGTTGTAGCTGGTACAGTAACTCATGGATGTGTGAAGTTGTAGCTGGTACAGTAACTCATGGATGTGTGAAGTTGTAGATGGTACAGCAACTCATGAATAAATGAAATTGTAGCTGGTACAGTAACTGGTACAGTAACAGCAAAGAAGTCGAGTACCCTTGTACACACCTCAGTGTGCATTGGGCATATTGTGCTAGACAGTTTTATATTTCAATTGGCACTCGGTGGGTGACGTGGTCAGTGTCACGCTGCTTGGTTTTACTTCCTCAGACATTTCCTGGTAGCCGTTTTAGTCTGGGTCAACCTGGCAATCCAGGTACATTAAAAAAATTCTAGTCGGCCCTGATGCGGATGGAACCCATGAGCAGCGGGCCAGCAAGCTAGCCTCCAGCCACTAGTTACAGCGGCCACCAGTTGCTGCAGAACAAGTTTATTTATATGATCAGACTGTCTACCTTGCACTCTGAATGTCGTGGGTTAATTTTCATCATTCTGTTAATGAGTGCAATTTTTTCGGAGTCCCCTGTGGTTGTTGCCGGAGTTATGGAGTTAGCATTCTGTGTGATGCTGTTGTGAGGCAGTTAGCCCATCTGTGAGACGACCAAAATGAGTAAAATCCAGTCAGTGACGTCAGTTCTCTTGACTTTTTTGTTATTAGTTAAAATATGTGAGCAATTTGTAAATGAATATTACCATAACATTAAGACCACTTGCATTTGCAGCCCACTGAGTCTTGTATTGATGGAAGATTTTTGTACGCACCTGTAGATTTATCAATTCCATGAATACATATTGTTTTGCTGTGTGGCAGGGGTTTGTTAGCATCCATACACTTCATTGGCTGAGGGAGACAGAGAGGTTAAGTGGTGTGTCCTGTGTGTAGTGACTGATTTCTGTTAACTAATATGCAAAAAAAAACTAACTGATATCTTTGTATTGCTGCGATGAGGTTATCTAGTACGCTGTTTTCACAAGACCATGAGGTTATCATGGCTGATTGGGAGTGTGTGAACATGACTATGTTGGCCCTGCTAATGTTCTGCGTTCCTTGATGGTATTTGCTGTTTTGAGTGCAATCTTCTCTCCGCTGTAAAGTTGTCTGAGAATGTGCTCAGTATATCATTCTATTCTTGTTGACCCCCTTCTGATCCAACTGTCTGTGTGTGTACTTTTCTCTAATGTCATTACTAGCAATGTGTCTTCTCTCAGCCTCCAGCCAGTGAGGCGATGCCCCACAGATCACACCTGGGCTTCCTTGATGGGGGTTCATATCACTCTGCCACCAATCATGTAAACACCTCTGACACATAAAAGTTGTGCACAAACAAGTACATCCACAAATCTTTGTCTGTATCTTGAGTGCATCAGTCTAATCTGACATGACTATTGTGTCTCTGGGCACTCCTCTCCTACCCTGGGCTGCAGAAGTAAACAAAAGCTCATGGTCTTCTACCCTGCCAAAACCAGGCCACATCTCATGTTACTTGTTAGTGTCACGTGATTGTTTAAATCTGGGGCAGAATAGCTGGTACAAACAGATCTAAGTGACGGAGTGTTTATGTGTCAGACTCCCAGGCCTGGGGTGTGGGTTCAAGCATGAACAGACATAGGGCCAGGTGGTATCAGTTACAACAATGTAACCTAAGCTCAGCCATCTAACTCCCTCTCACTGGACCCCAGTGCTGGCAAACAGAAATACTCAAAATCCGACTAAATTAGCCCCACTGTTGTATACACACACAAGAAAACAAACACAGCTGATTACAATCTTTATTTACCAAAATAAAAATGATACACAATAAAATGTATGAAAACTAACTAATGCAGTCGGATGTAAACTATACATTCTACAAAGACATACACAATGCTTTCAATTAAAAAAAAATTTCAGATGCTGTAAGTTTTGTAACAAGTAGTAAAATCATTTCTGTAATTTCTGAGTTCAAATAGTCAGCATCTGCCACCTAAGTGTAAGTAGTGATGGGTCTTCTACTGATCTCAAGTTTGTACCATGCTGGAGCTAGTACATGTATCAGACCGGAGTTGTGGTAACATAGTGGATAAGTTGAGGATGTTTTCTATTTGCTAGATAGACTCCACTAACCCACCAACACAGCTCCAGGCATTTTCTGGCAACACTGCTACAAGTCTGTCCTAGCCTTGAAAATGGATACAAGACCATTTCTATGGACAGAAAAAAGAAAACTAACAAGACAACAGGCTGGTCAGTCCACTTAACCTGCAGTGTATTTACCCAGTGTATTTACATTTGTGACAGCTGACACTCTTACCACAGTGTTTGTAATCACCTTTACCTGGTACAGCATATAATGGAGGTGGTGTCTGTTATCACTAACTGCACCCAGAAATGTCAGATCCCCCATCTGTCACATTGTTGGAATAACGCAAGCTGCTAATGCATACACTCCCAGGTTAGCACTAAAACAAATATGGGGCTATCCTCACATACCCAATATGCCTCATGGCTTGAACGGGTCCCTTACGTTAGAAAACAACCTGTGAAAGTTAGCCTGGGCTGCAGCCGATTCAGCTGCTCTCTTCCATGTCCACCTGCTGGCAGATTTGTCACATACACGTGGGGCCTCTAAGTTTGTCAATCTTGTCCAAGACAGACCTGACATCTGATTCACTAGCCCGGGATCAAGACAGACCTGACATCTGATTCACTAGCCCGGGATCAAGGAGACTAGACAACTGATATACTAGCCCAGGATCAAGGAGGAATATAACATCATCTTACTGTGTAAACATTCACACAGTCCACACAGCGGGCTGACCCAGGTCTGCAGAGTCAGAGGTAGATATTGTGACCTCTAAGTCAGTCCAAGTCCATCACTGTGTCTAGGACATCGTCTGAGAGATGTCAGTATGCCAGTACTATTATTCAGACAGCTGTTGCCAACTTGTCACCCACAAACTACTGTTTCAGTGGCAGACCAATAGATAATGCTCCCAGAAGTAGATATTGTCTTTATCCCCATCAGCTAGTGACCACAGGTCTCTATTCTGAGAATCTCTAGGAAGACACTTGTCTTCTCAGATAAAGTCCCAAGTTTGATTCTCTGGTCGGTATCTCACTGGCCTGAGTTCAACATACGAAAACTGTAATTATGCTACAATAAAGACAAGACAGCTGTTCTAGTCTACATGACAGTATCATTTGGTGACAATCATAAATACAAGTACATTGCCAATTTCACAAACCATCTGATAGTTCAGCTACATTACAGTCTAAAGCAGTCAGAATACATTTATTATTGTTCTTATAATTCAGGCAGGCACAAATAAATTCGTGTAAAATTGGGAATAAACTGGTGCATATAGAAGTGAAGTAGGCAATTCATTATTTAAAAAAAAAAACGTTCAGATTTCCAAAAACAACTTGCAATGCTGATTACATTAATGAAATTGTCAATGTGATGTTACAATTTCTATGGAGAAATACAAAGAGTTAACACAGCAAATGTAAAAATGATCATCACACGCTACTATAAATAGATTGCATAGGCGTGATGGAGCTTTGATTATCCAATGATTATCTCAGTTCTGACAACATGGAGATTATAAAGTTATAACAAGAAGGCACTAAAGATCAGTGAACAACACACACATAATCAGGTATATCACCAGTGCACAGACACAACACAACACTTGCATGACATGGTAGCCATGGAGATGCCACGATTCCACGGTTAAGCAATCACTGGTTTGTAAGTAGCTGAGGTCAATGTAACCGCCAACAACAACAACAACAACAACAACGGCATAGATACAACAGACATGAATAAATAATGTACGGAAATAAACCTACACGGAAAATTGGTTGATCTGATGTAGTCTGAATGGTGTTGTATGCTAAAGCAGTCAGCATAGTCACATACTGCCAGGGAAAAACATATCTCAGACAACTGATCAACCAGCAAATGAAACTATCATCATGTGCCATCACTGTTCGCCATCTCACACAATTACCAGTCTGGGTTCTTATCCCTGTTATATTTTGTGGCCAAGCCATTCAGGGATTTATCTTCCCTGCACTCTTTTCCCATCAAGTGTCCCAGTTGTACCTAAGTTTTCAAGTTCATTTCTCCTCTTATGTGCCCCAAAGATCGTGTTAAGTGTAATTTCTTTGATAAATTTATGGTTTTCATTTCTTGAAAGACTTCCTCATTTCTGTTTCTGTCTATCCATGGTATTCTTTGCATTTTCCTCACAAACCACGTTTTTATTGCTATTAGATGTTTCTTGAGGACTGTCCATATTTCACAAGCATACAACAGCATAGGTTCTATATAACACTTTAACACTCTTTTTTCTTACTGCAACTGACAGCTTTTTACTGGCAAGAATTTTTTTGATTGTGCTAAAAGCTACTTATGTCATGGCAGTTCTTGTTCTAATAACTGCAAGGCAACTTCTTAGAAATTGATTAACTGTTCCAAGATAGTTGTACTAATCCATCTTTTCAAGAATGTTCCCATTTACTTGGTTGTTACATTGTAGTATTTCTTTCTTCTTGGAGATAACCTTAATGTCTGTTTTCTTACAATGTAATTCTAATCCTAGTTGCTGACAGGGTACAATTACTGCATCCACTAAATGCTGAAGTTGTCTGCAACCAATACTGTATCATCTGCATATTTTATATTGTTATGTTCTGTCCTCCGATAGCCATTCCTCTAGACTTTTCAATGTCTCACAATGCAATGTATGATTATGGTGCAAACATTCCCTGTCCCAACTTTACACATTGTAAATCTCTTGCACTCTGTCAAATGCTGGTAATCAGGAATCACATGGTGCATGTTTTCCTTATTGGACAAGGCTGCCTCACAGGAAATCTGAAATTGTGTGTTGTCAAATCACACTGTACTAGGAATGTACAATGATGGTTTCTCCTTGACATCCATTATTAATGGAAAGAACTACACATAACTTGAACCATTTCTGATTGTATGCCTTGATATTTACTTAATGGATATTTCAATAAGCACAATGACCTATTACCAGGAAAAGACTGGCGGATCCGTCCCCTCTCTAGCCTCAGTGTAGCAAATTAAGATGGTGAGTGCAATGATGCCTACATCAAACCAGATCTGTCCCCTCTCTAGCCTCAGTGTAGCAAATTAAGATGGTGAGTGCAATGATGCCTACATCAAACCAGATCTGTCCCCTCTCTAGCCTCAGTGTAGCAAATTAATATGGTGAGTGCAATGATGCCTACATCAAACCAGATCCATCCCCTCTCTAGCCTCAGTGTAGCAAATTAAGATGGTGAGTGCAATGATGCCTACATCAAACCAGATCTGTCCCCTCTCTAGCCTCAGTGTAGCAAATTAAGATGGTGAGTGCAATGATGCCTACATCAAACCAGATCCATCCCCTCTCTAGCCTCAGTGTAGCAAATTAAGATGGTGAATGCAATGATGCCTACATCAAACCAGATAGTCAGATACATCTGCACTCAGGGCTAGAAAGACAAGACTATTCTTACAGAGTCGGTTAAATCTGCTGGTTGCTTGCACACATGACAGGAAGTCTGTAACGCAACATTTTGTCAATGAAACAACATAAATACACTGAAGCCCTGGCATACTGTTGCTGTAACTCAACAGTGGACGTCCAACAAGTCACAGTAGAACAGGTGGACGTAGAACAAGTGACAATAGTGCTAATATGACAAGTAAATACAACTGAAACACACCGAGTCGCTGTTTTGATTGTTGTCTCACAATGGTAACTACAACAAATCTCAGACTTATCTGTGGATACACAAAATACAAAGTAAAATATGTGTATATATATTTATATATGATAATAACACAGATAGTATAAATGTGTGTAACACTGTACACGTGAAGTATACACCCTGGCTACATGAAAGAAATCTGTAATATTTACACAATGTCATTTATGTTGAGCTGTCACATTACTGTCTTCACATGCCTTACAATCTATCCGCCCTGTACACTCATAGTTACTGCTGCAGTTGTGACACTCCAGGAATATGTGGCTTTCTCTATGCTGGCATTTATTCACTGTATCTTAGACATCTGAGTTTCCTTGACCTAACCTTTCACTGCCTGTCACTAGTTCTGAGGTCCCTAACAATTCCACAATGGGTTCCAGTTGACATGTATGCTACTGAACAAATTACGCTTATGCTGTTTCATATTTGCAATTCACTTATGTATCTGTGGTCCTGTCCCAAACTTATGATGACAGCTGACCACCTCAGGCAGGACACATCCTCAGACAGGCATCTGTGAGTGATATTCTAAGGTATGAATGTGACACCTCTGCTCAAACACTGTCTGTACCTACATGATCTACTCAGTTTTTCTGTTGTATACAACTGTTACTTGCTGTCTTGTAACATAAGTTTGTGTCTACTGCAACTGAATTATATGTATCTGTTTGACCACTTATCGATTTATATACGTGTATATTAGGTGTCATACACATTTAACTGGACATGAACATGATGCCTTAAGTGTATAGTACGAGCTAATATTAGAGCTACACATGTTTCCAGACAGAGAACACTAAAATGACTCTACAAGAACAGAAGATGTGCAATCTGATAACATTCACCAGGTTCGTTATCCAGCTCTGTAAAACATCCGAAGGATTATCACAAGGTAATGTGGGTAATGTGTACCTAGACAAGTTATGGACAAATCATATTGTTTTACAAAATATAGTGTCTCCATCAGAGAATATACAACTCTCTTATGTGTTCTGTGAAATCATGCTACACACAACAGTCTTCAGTGTCTCAGTTACAAATGAAACCAGTAGAACAGCAATGAGAATGTGTAATTATTCCCAGATTCTGCTAGAAAATGCATCATTATTAAGCACAGATGTGAAAAACAAATCTGAAACTGACAACAGTAACAAGCAAAAATGTACTTATCCAAAATAAGAAAATGTATCAGTAAATCAAGTACTGTCAATCAACCAGTCACACATTAAGATAAGTTGTAAGTTATAACTGACAAGAAATATGTCAGACAGACAGTGTGTAACATATCACATGCTAGCTGGCTGCATTAATTCAAGTTCTCACCACAGGGTTCTCATGATATTTCACAATGAAAATCACAGCAGTTGCACTGTTGTAGATCTGATCTAATGTTGACAACAGCGTTTTGTATACATCATGGGAATGTCGCAAGTCACAGCCAGTCTGGGCGTCAGGTGTGTAAGCTAAGGGATGCTGATATGTCACAAAATAACAACAACAGATATGTCCGTTTTATGGTTTCCGTAAACTACTGGGATGGTTAAACATGAACTGTCTAACCTAGTTAAACACTGGGCTATCTGTACAATAAGTTGAGTTGAGTTGTTGAGTTGAGTAGAATCGACATCACTGCACTCAGGACATTCCTTTACGTGCTCCATCCCCTCGTTCAACAGCCAGCAAAGAGTCATACTGCTAATCGTTCCCACCGCTATCTGATTAAAAGTTCTCCTGGTCTTCCCTCTCAGTTTTGATATTCTTCCAGAACCCCTGCCAATCCCCCGCAATCTAATTCTTTCCACATATGGGTTCTCAATCTGTTCCTCTGCCTTCTCCACCTGGTCCCACAAGCGCACGACCACCTCCCCCTTGTTCATAGGCAAAATACCAACAAGAGATGCCCTCCCTGCTAGCCTATCAGCCTGTTCATTCCCTCGTACACCTGCATGGCCAGGGCAAAATATCCATACAATTCTCACAATCTGTGACCTCTGAAGCGACGAGAGCCATTTCACACGAAACATTCCTTTCTCCACCTTGCTAAGCATACTCATTGAATCCGTAATGAATACAACGTGTGTTGCAGTAGTTGTACAATAAGTAAACACATCCATCAAACATTAATTTGCTTGCCTGCATGGTAAGTACACACATCAATCAGGTGCTGAATCCAACTTGAAGGCTGGCTACAATAGATCTCCAACACGGTCTGTCACTCACCTTTATTATACACTTTGTCACTCAAACTTGTTGTACACACTGACAGTCTCTTGATGTTAGCTCCCCACTCATATTTATGCCTAACTCCTCCTTGCCTGCCTTCAACATTTCTCTTCAATATGATTTTAAAAAAAATGTTACATCGTTTAATATGGCTGGAATATTTCTCATGTCTCTTGTATTTCTAATATCCACTCTCTTTTCATTGCCCGCCTCTCTAGGCCTGTTAACACAAGGAAATGCCTCATTAAGCAGATCACTGTGATAACCTGACCATACACAGTTAGCTCCAAGATGCCATGACCATCCACCGTCACACAGAGACATTTTTCTCATCTAGCAGCATCAGGATCACATTTTGGTGTTTTTCAAAACTTTGTTCATTGAAAATCAATAACTACCAAACGAGCAAGATTGGATGAAGATGCAAATCATACCTGTTGTAACCAACCGCAATGTAATAGTTGCAAGATAAATAATAATAAAACCTGCTGGAGGTTGGAAGACAAAGATAATACTCTAGCAGTTGAGGTGAGAGACACAGAGATGACAATGCTGAACAATGAAATCACAACAGTCATGCCCAGGCATGTGCTTATGTTACAGCGTTCACAATGCCATCACAGCTGGCTGTAGGTCTGACAGATCAACTGCTGACTGTAGGTCTCACAGATCAACATCTGACTGTAGTTCTCAGAGATCAACATCTGACTGTAGTTCTAAGAGATCAACATCTGACTGTAGGTCTCACAGATCAACCACTGACTGTAGCTTTCACAGATCAACATCTATCAAACTTAGATTGTTTTGAAACATATTCACAGACCAGTAACAGAACAGTATTTAATTAACAGCATAATAAGAAATAGAAACAAGAATGAAGCTAGCCATTGAGCTTTGCTTGATGATATGATATGATATGTAGATAACATGATGCTCTTCTTACGTTACATCTATCGTGATCAAAGCTACAATAAATCATCACCGATATATTAGTTAACAATTTTAACAATCTGTGACACAGTTATTTCAAGTCTGATAACAATTGTTACAATCTGTGACACAGTTATTCCGGGTCTGATAAGAATTATTACAATCTGTGTCACAGTTATTCCGGGTGTGAACAATATTACAATCTAAGAAAAGCTACATGTGTCATTAATTAACAATATGTGAATCATTAAGTATAAATTCTGTAAGTAATAAATCAGGGAATGTCCAATATAATTTCCTGCAAATATATTTTGTTTTAAAATGTGAAGCTACTATAATTTCTATAAATATGACAACATGTAAAACAGCTAACACAATTGCCTGTAATAATAAAACATAAAACAGCCATTACAGGTTGCTGAAGCAAGTCAGTGGGGTGGAGAGCTAACTGATGTCACAAGTATACCCTATAGAACAGGGATCAGGTAATACTGAATCAGTTGAGAACAAAACTGCAGTATGCCTGACATGGAGCTCACTTCTACAGTTGACATGATGCACAAGTGCAAGGTGTCCCTGCACAGTTATGCCCAGTTTGAATTTTGGCAGTAATAGCATGAAAATATAAGTACTTCAATATTACATGTTGCATAGCAGGATTCAATCTGCATGAAAGGCCATTAGTGTGAGGTTTGGCAGAAGGAAATATCGTTTCATAATTGCAACTGACAGCACAGGATATACATACTGTCTCAGAATAAGAAATTATTGTTTAGTATTGCAGATTAATTATGTGTGCATAAAAATTATGTAACTTTAAGAATTAATATAATAAAAATCCAAACAAACTGATAGATACTCGGTCCCCCACAGCAAATGTCATGTAACTAAAGCGTATTAAGTACAATAAGGAATTTTAAAAAAACAATTATGTCTAAGACTTAAGCTAAAGTGAGCTTATTAAAATCCCGTGCTCCACATGGCACTGAAAATGGAGAGTAAGTAAAACAAATACTTAGATCCATGAGACAAATCTTATACTCTGGGGGACATGTTTTGTAATCACACAAGATAACAGGGTTCACTTAGCTGACGGTAGATATTCTGTGGTCCCCATATTAACAACACAGTCAAAGTTTTAGCTGTTGCCATCAACAAACAAGTACATTTAAAACCACAAAACATGCTTTATACAAATACAAAAAATTTACAATTATTTATACATCTATAAATTATTTGTCAATTTGAAAAGATGAATTAAAATAATACAAATAAAATGGACAAGTAGTGTACATGAAAGCAAAATCATTATGCAAAATTGCAACATATAACACAAAATGTTCGAACAAAGACAGAAATTCATCAAGGCACACCTCCGAAAATACTGCATTATTGAAACTGCCTTCAAGCTATGATCATACTTGTGTCTTCCTTGTGTCTGTATGCCTTTAAACATGTCACAACTGGCATTACGCTGAGCAAATGTAGTATAATATAGGAATGCATTCTGTACTCTCAGTCTTTACATTGTAGTAGTGAGTAGACCTGGGAATGTATTCATGTTGAATGTCTCAGTTACATACTTCTACTTGTGTCCAACTGGTTGAACTAACAAAGTCCTTGACTTCAAGCACAAGCTACTTTCATCTCTCTCTCTCTCCTCAGTGATCCTGCTCCAGCCCACCATCTCCCATGCCTTCAGATCTACATCCACGCTGTCCTCCCATCTTCTGCTCTGAAGCCCCTCTGGAGTTTGTATCTTGAATGTGCTAAGCACAAGTTGTCACTGTTTCTGTGCCAGCTTCCTTTTGTCCAACACGATGGTCCAGGCTGGAGAATTCCAGTGGTGGTATTCTTATCTACCACTCAGTGGTGTCACTTATTCTTCTACCACCTTCAGACACCAATATGAATTAATGGGGGTAAAAGAATAAAGAAGTAGCCAACTTAAGCTTGTTGACATCTCCATTACGTTTGTCCTCGAATAGAATGGGTGTAGCCCCAAATACCCTTTTCTGGTCCGCATATGTTGGACACTACTGCAACAAATGTTCAGCTGTCATTTTAAGTGGTGTTACTATCTTGACTATGACATCTATGTCAGGGGAACTATAAAACTTGGACTCTACCTCAATGTTCACAAACATATCACAGCTGGTTCAGCCTGAAACATATCATCGTTGCTAAAATAACAAAACTTAGTTAAAAGACGTTACAATGATTATAAATAGCATCAGTTCTTGTGCCTGTCTTTGTGTGTCTCTCTTCTGTTGCTTGTATTTACATGTCTAGAATCACAGGTGAAACTTATCCGTCACAGCCAGTCACATGGTCCCTCCCTGGAATGTCCCATCACAGCTCTGTGGTTGGCTTGTCGCTCTTCTGGCTGTGTATAAACTCTGGCTCTAATGACACAAACAACAACAATCAGTTACTACAACAACAGCAATAAGCATATGTATACTCAGGCACCACAATATGTCAAATATAGACTGCAGTCAGCAACAGATGTATGTTTACAGACATTCACATCTTCCAATATTCTGTATTTTCTTAAGGAAATGACCCAGATGTTTGTCTTTATAGTTCTTGTTACAGCTGCCACATCACTAATTAGACTCTTTCCAAGAATGGCTGAAAAGCAAGCATAATATTGTTGGAAGAATAGTGTTGGACTATATATTCAATGGTATAATTCCATTTGCACATCACCTTTTTTTTCTTTCTTTTTGGACTTCTGGTCCAATAAGGCTGGATATGTTGTTGAGCTGTTAAGGCTCATGGAGTGCTGTTTGCTTCTGCCTACGATATGCTTAAGCATTTCCTCATGTTAAACTGGTAATACATGGTTCCACTGCCCAGCTAATGAGTTAAGTGTGCGGAGCAACACTGTGAGCTGTGGATTTCATGTGGAATGCTTTTATATCTGTCCATGATTGTTTGTATTGTGAACTGCATGTTCAGAAAAAATGGTGAATGATCAGCTGCTAAACTAGCTGGTTTTGCCTTATGCTGTAATATGTGTGCGACTGCTGGTTTCTAGTGACTGCCGCTTTCATTAACGATAAACTGTAATTTTAGTGGCGGACTGTTGTGTTGGCATTCTGTCAGTGGCCTTATGCATGTATCGGCCTTATACATGTATAACTATGCACGCTATTGGCTTCTCAGGACTGCTGTCTGTTCCACTTTTCACATGGGACAGTGAGTAGCTAGTTAGTTAGTCGACAGATCATCCTCGTTGCACATCGTACCATTCAGTCCATAAGTGCTCGGATCCCCTCCTCAGAAAATCCCGCAGCGTGTAGCGGCTAACGACGCCAGTTCTGTGTTGGTTTATCAATCTTCTTTGGCTTCCTGCGTAGTGTTCTTGTTTGGCCACCCCTCTTTTAATTTGCTGCTCTCGCAGTCTGGCCATTGTTGTAGATTCACAGTCATCACTTGGTTCTTGCAAAAGTCTCACTTCTCGTAGAGCATTCAGAATGTCAGCCTGGTCCATGGCGCGTCCGCCCTCCACAGTAGCCTCACCTGCGAGCTTGTCAGCCCGCTCATTTCCTTGTACTCCCGCATGACCTGGCACGAAGATGAAACTAATCTTTGCCAGCCGAGACCGCTCCAGAGGCAGCAACCATTCTCTTCGGATCGACCTATGGGAGTGAGTAGCGTTTTGTGTGATATTAACTGGCACAGGAACAGAGCATTATGCAATGACCCTTTGCCATTAAGCTGGCACAGTGACTAACCATAATACAAACAAAAGATGTCTGAGAATACAGCACACAGACAGAACAGTGAGAGACAACAGCACAAACCACCAGGACAGCAGCAAAGAACACCAAAACAGTAGCACAGAAAAAAACATCACAGAGCATCAAGACAGAACAGTAGCACAGAAAAACATCACAGGGCACCAAGGCAGAAACACAGACCACCAGGACAGCAGCAAAGAACACTAAGACAGTGGCATACAACAAAAGAACAGTTGCATAGAACATGAGGATAGAATGTAATACCAGGACAAAGGCACATAACACTAAGATAGCAACACAGAACAATAGAACATCTTGGCAGTGACACAGAACAAGAGGACAGCAGCATCACTTACCAAAAGCCTCGTTGTTGTAGACATACTTGTCATCCTTGACAGTGGTGTTTGCATAGATGTTCTCCTCTTGTGGCTTAAAGTTTTCATAGACACCATTGCCAGGGCTGATATTTTCATACAGCTTCTCCTCCTCCGATTTGATCTTGCTTTGAATGAGTTTGTTGACACTATCATAGATACAGATGTACTGCGTCTGCAAAATGGACAAATATAAGTTCATATTGGGAGTGTTTGCTGGGAATGTATCACCCTGATACAGGATTAAGTATCCACAGTGGACATGAAAGTGAAGATTGCTGCTATATTTGTAATATAAGTTTAATATACCTATTTGTTTCCAATTCATATATTTGTAACTTGAAACAACTTGCCCTTTTCCTCAGTTGTATATAAGTTTTAAAAGTGATACTGAACTAAAGGAGCATGCAGATGAAGCAATAATAATGGCCAGGCGGAGAGCTACCACAGGCTATAACAAGTGACAGCTACAATAGGCTATAATAAGTGAGTAACTACAATATACTATAACAAATGAGTAGCTACAATATACTATAAGTGAGTAACTACAATATACTATAATAAGTGAGTAGCTACAATCATCATCATTAGAATCCATGCCTTGCAGACTGGCATAGGTTATCATACTTCCACTAAATCTTGCAATCTCCCATGGGTGATCATACTTCCACTAAATCTTGCAATCTCCCATAGGTGATCATACTTCCACTAAATCTTGCAATCTCCCATAGGTGATCATACTTCACTAAATCTTGCAATCTCCCATAGGTGATCATACTTCCACTAAATCTTGCAATCTCCCATAGGTGATCATACCTCCACTAAATCTTGCAATCTCCCATAGGTGATCATACTTCCACTAAATCTTACAATCTCCCATAGGTGATCATACTTCCATTAAATCTTGCAATCTCCCATAGGTGATCATACTTCACTAAATCTTGCAATCTCCCATAGGTGATCATACTTCCACTAAATCTTGCAATCTCCCATAGGTGATCATACTTCCACTAAATCTTGCAATCTCCCATAGGTGATCATACTTCCACTAAATCTTGCAATCTCCCATAGGTGATCATACTTCCACTAAATCTTGCAATCTCCCATAGGTGACCATACTCCACTAAATCTTGCAATCTCCCATAGGTGACCATACTTCCACTAAATCTTGCAATCTCCCATAGGTGATCATACTCCACCAAATCTTGCAATCTCCCATAGGTGACCATACTTCCACTAAATCTTGCAGTCTCCCATGGGTGATCATACTTCCACTAAATCTTGCAATCTCCCATAGGTGACCATACTTCCACTAAATCTTGCAATCTCCCATGGGTGATCATACTTCCACTAAATCTTGGAATCTCCCATGGTTGATCATACTTCCACTAAATCTTGCAGTCTCCCATGGGTGATCATACTTCCACTAAATCTTGCAATCTCCCATAGGTGATCATACTTCCACTAAATCTTGCAATCTCCCATAGGTGACCATACTTCCACTAAATCTTGCAATCTCCCATAGGTGATCATACTTTCACTAAATCTTGCAATCTCCACCGGCATGCATCAGTTCATCAGACAAAAGACTGTCAAGAATTCAAAACAATGCTTTCCCGTGGTGAATTTGAATAACGAAGACACAAACAATAGATTGCACGATTTATTGCCTGGCATATTTCACTGCATCTCGTCAGGTACATACTGCAGAAATCACACAACATAAAGTGAAATAACTAGATAAATCCTTCAAACTGAAATATACATGTTCGCACAGTAATGTCGATTGTCTACTACGGTAATTTTAAACTGACTAACATGTCTTTCTGCTTGCACAAGAACGGCTTACGTAGGTTGATTATTATAGCTTCTGCAAACTTTAACAAGCGACTACTTTGTGTGCTGAACAACACACGGAAGGCACTGTCTCTTTCAACCACATGACTGCTCTCGAGCACATGTCTCGCGACTGATGAAGCAGGACTGTTCCGGTGTGTCGGCCTGCCTAGACTACCATCGTCTGTGTGTAGTATCTTGTCGACCCAGTTCGGAATGTGTTCTGAAACCCTGCAATGTAACTGTCGCTCTGTTCTATCTATGCAGATGGCCTCGCACCTGCATGATAGAACCTGCATAGCTCTAGTGACGACCCACAGGAGTCTCCGAAAAATTTCATGGGGGAGTCAGCTTGGACCTAATCTAGCAGAAATCTTCATGGCACATTTAGAAGAAAATAGATCTTCAGACATCAATAACTTGGCCTTCTACCATCATTACGTGGATGATATACTAATTATCACCACAGATGAGCTACAAGCAACATCGTTCCAGGCCACAATGAACGTGACACATAAAAACATCTCTCCATCTATGGAACACTGAACACAACTGAAGCGTTGCCATTTCTAGATATCCTAATGAGATGTAGAGCAGATGGCACAATTCAAAGATCAGTAAACCGTAAAGAAACATGACTGGCCAATATTTAAATTTTCAGAGCTTCGCACCTGTCCAGTACAAACGGGGCTTAGTACGGAGCCTGTTTGACCATGCTAGGAAGATATGCACCCAGGACACACTGACAGAAGAATTTGAAACTCTGAAGAATGTCCTTAAACCTGAATGGGTACTCCACAGGATTTATAAAGCGTCACTGCCAACAGACCAAACCTAAACCAGAAGAAACTACATTCCCTAAACTCAAGGTTTTCATCCAGTTAACCTTCCGAGGAGATGATGTAATGCAACGTTTGCAGGACCGGCTCATCACAGCAGTCGGGCGAACATTCTGTGCTGCAACTCCGGTTATCAGATACAAAACCACACCGATCCCCATCCCAGCAGTTAAAGAACCTGTAGCTTTGTAATTGTATTTATCAATTTACATGTAGGTGCGAGGCCATCTACATAGGTAGAACAGAGCGACAGTTACATAACATGGTGTTGGAACACATTCCGAATTGGATGGACAAGGTACTACACACAGAAGATGGTAGCCTAGGCAGGCCGACACACCGGAACAGTCCTGCTTCATCGATCGCGAGACATGTGCTCGAGTGTGGTCATGTGGTTGAAAGATACAGTGCCTTCCGTGTGTTGTTCAACACAGAGTAGTCGATTGTTAAGGTTTGCTGAAGCCATAGTGATCAACCTGCGTAAGCCGGCCTTGTGCAAGCAGAAAGACATCTTAGTCAGTTTAAAATTACCGTGGTAGACAATCAACATTACTGTGCGAATATGTGTATATTTCAGATTGAAGGATTTATCTAGTTATTTCACTTTCAATCAATCAATCATGTGCCATGCCGGAAAGCGTGGGCGGTCATGACTCGCCATTTCACTCGATCACCAGTGTTCACTTTACGTTGTGTGATTTCTGCAGTATGTACCTGATGAGATGCAGCGAAATATGCCAGGCAATAAATCGTGCAATCTATTGTTTGTGTCTTCGTTATTCAAATCATATAATAGCAAGCTATTTGTAAAATGGTACAACCAGACTTCAAGAATTAGAAGTAAAAAGCATTAGATAGCCACAAATACAAAATAGTCTGTTAGCTTAAAAGCTATGATTCAAGGATACATGCAAGTGAGGCGTGAAAAGTGCTGGGCACAGACACCTTGAGCAGACAGGTAAAAGTTTCTGACTGTAACACTTGTACCGTAAGAAATCACCTTGAACTCAGTGAAAGAAAATGTTTCAACAAGCTGAAGAGAAAAAAAAAACCTGCCAAGTAACGGCAGGCTGACCCACTGACACAGATAATACTGTTCAAAAGAAAGAAAATAAATATCGTAAAGAGAGTGTAGAGCTGACAGGTTATGCACGCAAACAATGTGATTATTTACCTCAACCTGCACCATCCTAGTTCGGTTTTTCCTCATCTGTAGCACAAAGTCAAAAACATCAACTGATTCTTCCAGGTTGTGCTTTTCAACAAATTGCATAAAGTAATCCAGAGCCATGAAAGTGCCTGAACGACCCACTCCAGCACTGCACGCGACACAAAAGAAGAATATGTTAGTGGACACAACAAACACAGTCAAACTAACAATAATATGTATGTTAAAGAAAGCTAATGTTTTTATATTTTTCATTTTGTATTGTATATTAAGATGATAGTAAAATCAATCAACAACAAAGAATTAATTGACAATTACAATGGGGTTGTGGCTGGTGAAGCACTCCTCTGTGGTCTTTCGGGGATTAATAACACCGGAGACTGTTAATCTCGGGAATGAAATAGAAAACACCTCATCCCAACAGCACTTATCTAGTGGGTCATGTGAAAGTGAACAACACATGCAAACTTTCAAGACAGCAATTAGGTGCAATAGCCAAAGCTTCTTAGTCACCTCTTACAACAAGCATGGTATAAGATGGTTACTAATCCTTGTTTCTCTGTGGTAACACACGGGCAATGTCAGACATCTAATTCCCCATAAGTGGGATGTTCATCATGATCAAAGAGCTATGAAGCTGTGTCTGGCTCATCAAATGAGTACCACAACATGTCTGATAGGTATGGCAGCTGATTTCAGATACTGACCACAGAAAGCCACTGAGTATTGTTTTGCAATGACAATATGAGCCTAACACCAAACTTCCCCCACCACAATAAAACAAAACGGTATCACTGAAACTGGGTTTGTACCAGTTTAATTAATCTCAAAATATTGGTTCTGTTATTAATGAACCACTCCAGGCATTGGGTTGAATCTGCTGACCATGCAATACTTCACACATGTGGCAGAAACATGACCAACCCAACCCTCATCCCAGCCTTCCCACAGATGTGATGTTCCAGTACCAGTCTTGCACACCCTGACGATTTATGAGTGGACAGGAGTACTCGACAACATAGAGACCATACCTTAGTACCAGGTTGACAGGACAGTCTCTACGCCAACCTGACAATTTATGAGTGGACAGGAGAACTCTACGACATAGAGACCATACCTTAGTACCAGGTTGACAGGACAGTCTCTACGCCAACCTGACAATTTATGAGTGGACAGGAGAACGCTACAACATAGAGACCATACCTTAGTACCAGGTTGACAGGACAGTCTCTATGCCAACCTGACAATTTATGAGTGGACAGGAGAACTCTACGACATAGAGACCATACCTTAGTACCAGGTTGACAGGACAGTCTCTACGCCAACCTGACAATTTATGAGTGGACAGGAGAACTCTACGACATAGAGACCATACCTTAGTACCAGGTTGACAGGACAGTCTCTACGCCAACCTGACAATTTATGAGTGGACAGGAGAACGCTACAACATAGAGACCAAATCTTAGTACCAGGTTGGCAGGACAGTCTCTACGTCAACCTGACAATTTATGAGTGGACAGGAGAACTCTACAACATAGAGACCATACCTTAGTACCAGGTTGACAGGACAGTCTCTACGCCAACCTGACAATTTATGAGTGGATAGGAGAACTCTACAACATAGAGACCATACCTTAGTACCAGGTTGACAGGACAGTCTCTACGCCAACCTGACAGTTTATGAGCGGACAGGAGAACTCTACAACATAGAGACCATATCTTAGTACCAGGGTGACAGGACAGTCTCTACGCCAACCTGACACTGATAAATGCAATCCTATTTCAGAGCTAAAGTGGCAGATGTCAATGATCTCATGTAAGAGTAAAGACTCAGACTTCCAGAGAACTCACAACCAACATTAATGGGAATGTGCTAGCGCCACACCAGACTGTCTGTTGCTGAGATACAACATCTTGTTCTAAACTTAAACAAAACAAACACAATGTCCACAGACAGTACTACATGCCAACCACAGATCCCAATAAACAGTAAATAAATTGAACAATGCCACAATCTTTGAATACCCTAGCTCCAAAACCAACAACCAATGGGAAGTGTTCAACACAAGTCAGATGCAGGCTGCCCACAGCCATTCACAGGTTCTACAGTATTCAGAACCTTTGGCACAACACCAGCCATTTGTGAGAACCCACATACTTCCAGTGGCAACATATGGATGTGAATCATGTAATCAATGAGGACAAAAATTTAGGCTTTTGAGCTGACATGTTAGAACGTTTCTTAGAATATTATAGGCCAAGTAGAAGAATAAAAATATCTGTAATCCTACAAGATCTGAAAACTGAAGAAATCTGGCCCATAAACTTTATCATGTCTCAGAAAATAAAACACCCTGGCCATCAAGAGAGATCAAGAAACTGTTCAGTGGGCTACCATGAGAGCGAGGTTCTGCAGAGGACCTGCTACATAATGACACCTGAAAAAATTCAAACACTAGCAGTGCTTTATCTACAACAAAAATACACAAGTATGAAAGAATATCATCTCCAGACATGAAAACAGTCTATAAGGCATTTATTTGTGACAGATGATTTTGTGTGAACAGCTTCTAAAAGCTTGATTATTGTCGGCACTGCACCAATTTCACATGCAACATGGCACTGCACCAGTTTGGCATGCAATGTGGCACTGCACCAGTTTGGCATGCAATGTGGCACTGCACCAGTTTGGCATGCCACACCAGTTGGCAACCTGTGAAGGATGGGTGTCCTAACTTAAACAATGTAATGAGAACTTGACTGTTGGGTAGGGCTGGTGGCCTCTTCAAGCTTGTTGAGGCACATTAATATCCATTTGAAGAGAGAGCAAGTTTACAGAACAATTGAATCTCATGCTCCCCAGTGTTCTGTTCAGAGTAGATAAGATGCCTGACCATCTCAGACAAGGGTGACCAAACAGGTGGCTCCATGTGCAGTGTACAGATTCCTCAGCTGTTAAACATCTGGAAGAGCACACAGAAAATACTCAGCTGCAATTTCAGTATTTAAAAATGACCAAACCCATTCATAAAAGAATATTTATTTACTGCATCTATGAAGTTGATAGGGCAACTACAATCTGCAACATGTTAAGTTAGCTGTGTTGACCAAAAGATGCCAATGTTGCAGCTTAGTTGTAACATTACACGACAAAACCAACATTCTTCTACGGGTGAAAAAGAAGAACAATGTGTCGTAATGCATTAAAAGTGAAATAAAATACAAACAGAAATGATACATGACAGAGGGAGAGAAGTTTGTGAAGACAAAAGTGACAACAAATGACTAAAGAAAATGTGGTGTGGGTGTTAAAATGGATATGAACATGGCAATTAGAACCTGCAGTGAACAACGATTGGTCCCTGGTTGGCAGGTGTTATTTCTCGCCGGACTGCTTTAACAAATCCCAGGAGAACATCAAAATCGATATCAGCACCGAAGTCAGGCCAGCCAGGCAGGAAAAAGTGGGACACTTTTCTGGTCTCGTCTCCCTAGAGCAGAAATATCGACAACTCTGGTATAACAGTGCAAGACAAACACCTGACAATTGTGGATGCAATATTGTTATAATATATGGTCAGTAAATGCTCTTTACAACCAATGCTCCAAAATACAAGACTACTCCTTTTAAGCGACCTGTCTGTTTGATTATTATTTGTATTTTAGAACAGAATGAACAGGCTTAGGGAAGCTGCATTAAGCAATTCTGCAGTTTTGTTCACCATCCCTACTGTGTAGCAATGATAATCGACACCACATTACATAAGCGATCACACACACACTTATAATGTTTATCTGTTGTCATGTTATTATATTTATTTATTCTCATCTTATAATGTTTATTTGTTCTCATTTTGTAATGCTTATCTGTTCTCTTGTAATGTGTGGATCTTACAAGATGAGAACAGGCAAACATTATAAGATGAGCACAAACATTATAAGTTGAGAACACACACATTACAAGATGAGAACACATACATTACAAGATGAGAACACATACATTACAAAATGAGAACACATACATTACAAGATGAGAACACATACATTACAAGATGAGAACACAAACATTACAAGATGAGAACACATACATTACAAGATGAGAACACATACATTACAAGATGAGAACACACACATTACAAGATAGGAACACACACATTACAAGGTGAGAACACATACATTACAAGATGAGAACACATACATTACAAGATGAGAACACATACAATACAAGATGAGAACACTTACATTACAAGATGAGAACACATACATTACAAGATGAGAACACATACACAAGATGAGAACACATACACAAGATAAGAACAAAACATTACAAGATGAGAACACATACATTACAAGATGAGAACACATACACAAGATGAGAACACATACACAAGATGAGAACACATACATTACAAGATGAGAACACATACATTACAAGATGAGAACACATACACAAGATGAGAACACATACACAAGAAGAGAACACAAACATTACAAGATGAGAACACATACATTACAAGATGAGAACACATACACAAGATGAGAACACATACATTACAAGATGAGAACACATACATTACAAGATGAGAACACATACACAAGATGAAAACACATACACAAGAAGAGAACACAAACATTACAAGATGAGAACACATACATTACAAGATGAGAACACATACATTACAAGATGAGAACACATACACAAGATGAGAACACATACATTACAAGATGAGAACACATACACAAGATGAGAACAGATACACAAGATGAGAACACAAACATTACAAGATGAGAACACATACACAAGATTAGAACACATACACAAGATGAGAACACATACACAAGATGAGAACACATACACAAGATGAGAACACATACACAAGATGAGAACACATACACAAGATGAGAACGCACACATTACAAGATGAGAACACATATACAAGATGAGAACGCACACATTAAAAGATGAGAACACATATACAAGATGAGAACACACACATTACAAGATGAGAACACACACATTACAAGATGAGAACACATACACAAGATGAGAACACATACACAAGAAGAGAACACAAACATTACAAGATGAGAACACATACATTACAAGATGAGAACACATACATTACAAGATGAGAACACATACACAAGATGAGAACACATACATTACAAGATGAGAACACATACACAAGATGAGAACAGATACACAAGATGAGAACACATACACAAAAAGAGAACACAAACATTACAAGATGAGAACACATACATTACAAGATGAGAACACATACACAAGATGAGAACACATACATTACAAGATGAGAACACATACACAAGATGAGAACACATACATTACAAGATGAGAACACATACACAAGATGAGAACAGATACACAAGATGAGAACACAAAAATTACAAGATGAGAACACATACACAAGATGAGAACACATACACAAGATGAGAACACATACACAAAATGAGAACACATACACAAGATGAGAACACATACACAAGATGAGAACACATACATTACAAGATGAGAACACATACATTACAAGATGAGAACACATACACAAGATGAGAACACATACACAAGAAGAGAACACAAACATTACAAGATAAGAACACATACATCACAAGATGAGAACACATACACAAGATGAGAACACATACATTACAAGATGAGAACACATACAAAAGATGAGAACAGATACACAAGATGAGAACACAAACATTACAAGATGAGAACACATACACAAGATGAGAACACATACACAAGATGAGAACACATACACAAGATGAGAACACATACACAAGATGAGAACACATACATAAGATGAGAACACACACATACACAAGATGAGAACACACACATTACAAGATGAGAACACATATACAAGATGAGAACACATATACAAGATGAGAACACACACACACATTACAAGATGAGAACACACACATTACAAGATGAGAACACATACATTACAAGATGAGAACACACACATTACAAGATGAGAATGCACACATTAAAAGATGAGAACACATATACAAGATGAGAACACATACACATTACAAGATGAGAACACATACATTACAAGATGAGAACACACACATACACAAGATGAGAACACATACACATTATGAGAACACATATACAAGATGAGAACACACACATTACAAGATGAGAACACATACACATTATGAGAACACATATACACGATGAGAACACACACATTACAAGATGAGAACACATACATTACAAGATGAGAACACATACATTACAAGATGAGAACACAAACATTACAAGATTAGAACACATACATTACAAGATGAGAACACATACACAAGATGAGAACACATACACAAGATGAGAACACATACATTACAAGATGAGAACACATACATTACAAGATGAGAACACATACACAAGATGAGAACACATACCCAAGATGAGAACACATACACAAGAAGAGAACACAAACATTACAATATGAGAACACATACATTACAAGATGAGAACACATATACAAGATGAGAACACATACACAAGATGAGAACACATACACAAGATGAGAACACACACATACACAAGATGAGAACATATACACAAGATGAGAACACATACACAAGATGAGAACACACACATTACAAGCTGAGAACACATATACAAGATGAGAACGCACACATTAAAAGATGAGAACACATATACATGATGAGAACACACACAATGAGAACACACACATTACAAGATCAGAACACATACATTACAAGATGAGAACACACACATTACAAGATGAGAACACACACATTACAAGATGAGAACGCACACATTAAAAGATGAGAACACATATACAAGATGAGAACACACACACATTACAAGATGAGAACACACACATTACAAGATGAGAACACACACATACACAAGATGAGAACACATACACAATATGAGAACACATATACAAGATGAGAACACACATATTACAAGATGAGAACACACACATACACAAGATGAGAACACATACACAATATGAGAACACATACAAGATGAGAACACACATTACAAGATGAGAACACATACATTACAAGATGAGAACACATACACACAAGATGAGAACACATGCACAAGATGAGAACACATACATTACAAGATGAGAAGACATACATTACAAGATGAGAACACATACACAAGATGAGAACACATACATTACAAGATGAGAACACATACACAAGAATAGAACACAAACATTACAATATGAGAACAAATACATTGCAAGATGAATACACATACACAAGATGAGAACACATACATTACAAGATGAGAACACATACACAAGATGAGAACACAAACATTACAAGATGAGAACACATACATTACAAGATGAGAACACACACATTACAAGATGAGAAAACACACATTACAAGATGAGAACACATACATTACAAGATGAGAACACACACATTACAAGATGAGAACACAAACATTACAAGATGAGAACACATACATTACAAGATGAGAACACATACATTACAAGATGAGAACACATACACAAGATGAGAACACATACACAAGATGAGAACACACACATACACAAGATGAGAACACATACACAAGATGAGAACACATACACAAGATGAGAACACATACATTACAAGATGAGAACACATAAACAAGATGAGAACACATACACAAGATGAGAACACATACACAAGATGAGAACACATACACAAGATGAGAACACACACATACACAAGATAGTTAGTTAGTTAGTTAGTCGACAGATCATCCTCATTGCACATCAAACCATTCAGTCCATAAGTGCTCAGATCCCCTCCTCAGCAAATCCCGCAACATGTAGCGGCTAACGACGCCAGTTCTGTGTTGGTTTATCAATCTTCTTTGGCTTCCTGCGTAGTGTTCTTGTTTGGCCACCCCTCTTTTAATTTGCTGCTCTCGCAGTCTGGCCATTGTTGTAGATTCACAGTCATCACTTGGTTCTCGCAAAGGTCTTACTTCTCGTAGAGCATTCAGAATGTCGGCCTGGTCCATGGCGCATCCGCCCTCCACAGTAGCCTCACCTGCGAGCTTGTCAGCCCGCTCATTTCCTTGTACTCCCGCATGCCCTGGCACGAAGATGAAACTAATCTTTGCCAGTCGAGACCGCTCCAGAGGCAGCAATCATTCTCTTTGGATCGACCCCTCCTCTATCCTCTTGATCATGTTCATTGAGTCGCTAAGGAAACAAGCCCTAGTGAATGTCTGTGTCTCGAGCCATGTTATTGCTTTACTTACTGCCATGACTTCCATGGTCAGGCTACTTGTGGTTTCAGTGAAAGCACCAGAGTCCTCCTTCACAATTCTCCCTCCGGCCCGAGCTGAAAAGGCCCATGAGCTTCTCACATGTCGGACGACCGACCCATCTGTGTAGATGACCGCATCACCATCTAGCGAATTCTCGAAAATCAACGCTTGTACTTCAGCCTCAACAGCAGCCGGATTTTCTTGTCTGCATTTTCTATCTAGTTGGATGCAAACTGAAAAGGATGTGCAGAAGTCTGTTGGCACTTGCACCCACTCCTTGCCAGGTTCTAAGTCCTCAAGTGAACACACCTGTTGAAGAATGTCTTCGGCTTGACTCATCCACGACCGTCCTCTTTTTAACTTGCTGCCCTTCACCTTTCTAATTTCACAATGCAATGGATGTTGTGTGTTTGCGTTAATTCTGAGGTAGGCGCGTGCCCTGCAACCTTGTATTCTCTCTTCAATGGTTGGAAAATCAAGAAGTTAGCGCATCGCCCTGCATGCTGTATCTCTTGTACATCCAAGAATAATGCGCATAGCTTCATTCTGTATCCTTTCCATCTGCTTATGGCTGAGAGTCAGGATTGCCATTGCATACTCCAAAACAGACATGACCAGCCCCTCGTACAGAAGACATAGATGGCGCTGCTCACAGTTTGCTGCCGCCATCACCCGCATCGCTGCCAAACCCTGCTTGGCCTTTGTTATCACCTGGTCTATGTGCACATTATAAGCAAGGCTTCGATCAAACCGTATCCCCAGGTAATTCATTGCCTGCGTTCTTTCCACCGTCTCTGAACACAGCATTACAGTTGGTGTTGGAGTGTTGACAATGTGATTATTCAACGAGAACCAAGTCACTGTTGCCTTTGTTGGGTTGACCATTGCCCCAGCTTCATCACACCAAGTACTTATGCGATTGAGTTCGGTTTGTAGTTCCACACCTGCTTGGCCTTTGTTATCACCTGGTCTATGTGCACATTATAAGCAAGGCTTCGATCAAACCGTATCCCCAGGTAATTCATTGCCTGCGTTCTTTCCACCGTCTCTGAACACAGCATTACAGTTGGTGTTGGAGTGTTGACAATGTGATTATTCAACGAGAACCAAGTCACTGTTGCCTTTGTTGGGTTGACCATTGCCCCAGCTTCATCACACCAAGTACTTATGCGATTGAGTTCGGTTTGTAGTTCCACAGCAACCTCCTCTCTATCCTTACCCTGACGATACACTAAAACATCATCGGCATATGACAATGTCTTACACATTGACATACACAAGATGAGAACACATACACAAGATGAGAACACATACACAAGATGAGAACACATACACAAGATGAGAACACATACATAAGATGAGAACACACACATTACAAGATGAGAACACATATACAAGATGAGAACGCACACATTAAAAGATGAGAACACATACATTAGAAGATGAGAACACACACATTACAAGATGAGAACACACACATTACAAGATGAGAACACATACACATTATGAAAACACATATACAAGATGAGAACACACACATTACAAGATGAGAACACACACATTACAAGATGAGAACACATACACATTATGAGAACACATATACAAGATGAGAACACACACATTACAAGATGAGAACACACACATTACAAGATGAGAACACATATACAAGATGAGAACACATATACAAGATGAGAACACACACACATTACAAGATGAGAACACATATACAAGATGAGAACACACACACATTACAAGATGAGAACACACACACATTACAAGATGAGAACACATACACAAGATGAGAACACATATACAAGATGAGAACACACACATTACAAGATGAGAACACACACACATGCATTACAAGATGAGAACACACACACATTACAAGATGAGAACACACACATTACAAGATGAGAACACACACATTACAAGATGAGAATACACACATTACAAGATGAGAACACATATACAAGATGAGAACACACACATTACAAGATGAGAACACATATACAAGATGAGAACACACACACATTACAAGATGAGAACACACACATTACAAGATGAGAATACACACATTACAAGATGAGAACACACACATTACAAGATGAGAACATATACATTACAAGATGAGAACACATACATTACAAGATGAGAACACATACATTACAAGATTTGAACACACACATTGCAAGATGAGAACACATACATTACAAGATGAGAACACACACATTACAAGATGAGAACACATACATTACAAGATTTGAACACATATACATTACAAGATTTGAACACAAACATTACAAGATGAGAACAGGCAAACATTACAAGATGAGAACAATGAGAACATACATTAGAAGAGAACAATGAGAACACACATTACAAAAGAACAATGAGAACAGATACACATTACAAGAAAGTAATAGAATGTGTTGAGGACTGACACAAATGATAAGAAAGTCATATAAGAGATCAAAGAGTGGTTACACAGAAGGTCACCCACCTTCATCAGTTTGAAGTTCCGTATTATATGTTTGTTGAGCTGTGAGAAGTTTGTCATCTCCACCACCACACTGCCATACGTGATAGGCTCATTCAGATTCTCAGGCCAGTACAAATCAACTTTTCTCTGTGGAATTCCAGTCTGTGATTAATTACATACAAATATTAATTAGGTTATCTGTGGGCTAGCCCATCCACATGCTTGACAGACGATAGTTTGTTACATTGTGCTTCAAAAAAGGCATAATAAGCATAACCCATGGCAGTAGCAAATGTGACTGATCAGACCAATCTGTGTGATAAATGTTCGTCCATAATGGATGCAAGTGAACAAACACATGGTCATTTCCACCATAAGGCACCATCTGACATCTCACACGCTCAGTGTGTGACCTATATGCTATAATTTTCGTCTTTGTCTTTATTCCATTCCTGATCTTTGCCTTTCATGCAATGCAATCATCGGTGACTTTTCTCCAAGGTGTAATATCAATGTCTGTATCAATCATGTCCCGCTTACACACATCTTGATACAGAGTATATTGAGAGTTCAATCCTCGCTAACCCTAATTTGTCCCATATTAATTTGGTTTTACAAATCCAGACAGCAGTGCAATTTATGGCTCAAAAACATAAAATGCTGTAAGGTACTACTTCTGTACCACATGGCAAAAGAGGAAACACTCTGAGTGTGTAAATGAATGTTAACTAATGAGTTTTAGATATTTGGTATGTCAGTATATTAACTAATGAGGTTTAGATATTTGGTATGTCAGTATATTAACTAATGAGTTTTAGATATTTGGTATGTCAGTATATTAACTAATGAGTTTTAGATATTTGGTATGTCAGTATATTAACTAATGAGTTTTAGATATTTGGTATGTCCGTATATTAACCCTTTACAGGGCAGAACGGCCATTTGCGGCCGATGCCTTTAACGAGCATTTCGGCCGATTCCGTCCGATACTATTATGCATAGTAAAAACGCGATTTCTCGGCCTTACGATACTTCCGACGGCTACTTTCGCTTTCGCCGATAGCTTGACAATGTGGCCGCCATTTGTAAGCGCCAACTATGAATTTGAACTGACTTTTACGGACTTTTTTGGATAATTTTCGGGGATTTTAGGCGTAGTTTTTCAAAACGGATTTCGGCGATTCTTCAAGTGATAGCCGAGATTTCGCTAGGTTCAATTTAAGTGACATTAAAGGGCACGAAGTTGACTATTAATCGGAACTAGATATCAGTCACAAAGCGTTACTTTGCATTAGCAGTCTGAGTCGGACTTTAAAGAAAGTGATTATGATTCTGAAAATGTGTTTGTAAATTGCCGTATAGATGACGGAAAATCACAAACAGCATGCTGTATTTCGTAAATATTTGTGTTCATATATGGATTATCAACAACAATCACGTGAGTGACATATTCTGCATGCTTTTCCCTTCATTGTGTTGTTTATTTAACTAAAATCGGTTGACTAACACCTTATTTATGATGTTTTTACTAACGCAACCCGAAATTTTTCCGAACCTGAAAAAATCTTGCCCGTTCAGGGCTAAAAAACGGACAAGCGTCTGCCCTGTAAAGGGTTAACTAATGAATTTTAGATATTTGGTATGGGAGTTTTAGATATATGTATGGGAGTCTCTGTGGTGAAGTGGTCAAGCCGTTGACTTGTGCTCCAAAGGTTGTGGGTTCGATTCCGGGCCGCTTCTTCAGTTTACGAGTTAAATGTTTCGGAGACTCCTGTGGGTCGTCGCTAAAGCTACAGAGTTCATGCTTTGTGCGATGCTTTCCCTGCTGCGGAAAGAGACCGAGCCATATGGGATAAAACCCGGTGCAATGAAGTCAACCCTGTCGAATTTTAAGCGACTTTTTAAAAGATATTTGGTATGTCAGTATATTATATTAACTAATGAGTTTTAGATATTTGGTATGTCAGTATATTAACTAATGAGTTTTAGATATTTGGTGTGTCAGTATATTAAATAATGTGTTTTAGATATTTAGCATGTCAGTGTATTAACTAAAGTGTTTTAGATATTTAAAGTGAATTAACATGAAATGTGATACTGTGAAGCTTGACAAACGAAAGGTACAAACAGATAGAAAAATGAATGTCAATAAAATAACATGGAAAAACAAGAATATTTAGCTGAAAATAAATATCTAAATTAATTCACAGATGGCTATCTGAATATCACAATGAAACAAAATAGACCAAAAACATAAAATGTCAGTGTGTTACTGTGATGCATAACAGAAGCAAAGAACAGTAACCCTGTAACCTACCCAGCATGCATGCTGTATGAAGCCACCAAGGAGGGTGGACATGGGATGGACTACTCTATCCTGTAGAAGACCACAGCTGCAAAATCTAACCAACCATAAACAGTCTCCAGAAAAGGGGGAACATTAATTCTGCCATTCAAGATGACAGGAGGCACTTTTCCTAGAAGACATGATGCAATGCGGAGAAATCTGCAAGGAGTCTGGATTGCAACTTACCCCCTTTCAGGTAGGAAACTCTTCAAAACTGTCACCTGGAGTGTTAGAACTATGTATGAATTGGGAAAAACAGCATAAATGGTAGAGGAAATGAAGTATTACAATAGAATTTTGGGATTATGCAAAATAAGATGGAAGTGAGCAGAGAGAAAAACTACTAAACACAGGTGGAACAGTGCTGGACTCAAGATTATACAGAGAAGAATGCCCCACAAAGTGAAGGAGTGGTTTTAATGCAGTCTTTAGAGGTAGAGAAAGAACTAATAAAATAGGAAGCAATGAGTTCTAGAATAATAACAGCAACATCTAGAGCTAAAAAAGAAAGTAAACAAGAATGTGAATCAGTGGTTATGTACCGGCAAATAAGGATACAATCACTGCCAAAAGAATTTTACATAAAACTTTATAGTGCTAAGGGTAATCAAAGAATTGGTAATATGAACATTTTGACTGGTGACCTGAAAGCCAAGATAGGGTTGGATAACATGGGTGATGATGGATGGGATCATGGGGAAACATGGGTTTGAGGTAATTAATGGAAATGGAGAATTATTCATCATAAAAGACTACACTAAGCAACATGGGTATCACCCAACCACAATACAGAGAATGAAATTGATCATCTCTGTATTAAAAAGACATTAGATCTTTACATGATGTAACAGTTTTTAGAGGCTCAGATGTAAATTCAGATCATCATCTGCTGGTAAATAAAATTAAGATGATTCAAGAGTTGCATATTTTAACAACATGGAAATCAATACAATGTAGGATATTTCAGATATTCAAGCAACTAAGGAACAGTATATGTTCACAGTTTCTACCAAGTATCAGGTCCTGCAACAGTTATAGACGTGGTGAGCGAGGAGGACTACCGGCCGCAGGTCAAAATCATTTGGAAAACATCATGCAGAAAAGTATTTTGAAAAAGGGACTTAAAATACATAACATCAATAAAGCTGGAAACCCTTGCAAAAAATATAAGATAGGAAACAAACAAACAATAAAAATAGCAGATTTAAACAATAGCAAACAAACAAACTTTATTTTAAAAGGGTAACAAATTGGGCACGCAGGCCCGTTTTACATTCGACCCTTTCAATCACTCATCTTTCATTCATCAAATGTGCATGTTACATTAACATATGGGAAAAAAACATTGTCAAATGGATTTTGTAGGCATAAACAATGCATATTAATGCAAAAAACAGAACCATTATAGTCAGAGCTCATGACAAATACACAGAAATTAATTAATAAAGAAGTTCGAAGGCAGATAGGAGCAGCTACAAGACAATATTTAGATAGCTAGCAGGATAGGCAGAAGAAGTAGTAGCAGTAAAAAGAAACCTCATGAACATTTACAGCACCACAAAGAAAATAGCAGGAACATATAAGCAGCCAAGTGAGCTGATCAAAATAAAATGGGAAAGTTCTCACTAACATTGATTTAGAGAGATCTCATTGACAAACAACTAAGGGATGAATAGACTGGATTCTGACAAAACAGATCCTACACTGACCAGATAGCCACATTACCAATAGAACAACATAACTTTATACTGGATTTGTGGACAACCAAAAAGCCTTTGACAGCACTGATAGAGAATCTTAAGAAATTGATGAGGCACTATGAAACCTCACAGAAGATTATTAACTAAAAACAACAACATATAAGGACATGAAATGCAGTTCGTCCAGAGTTAGTCACAAGGGAAAACTAAAATTTATGTTTGAAAGAGCAGTAGTGCAACAGGGATGCCTTTTGTCAACTTTATTATTATTACTGATTATAGACTGTATTAAGAAGATAACAATAATTAATACCAAAAATGGAATTCAATAAACTCCTGACAATTGCCAAAATTGATGCAGCAGTACAGATGAACCATTGTCGAAGCATCCGTTTGCTAGCGAAAGAATTGATGTGTCAATTGGGACAATTCCAAAGGTCGTTCGTAAGAAACTGCAATATCGGAAGGTGTGTTCACAGTGGGTACCATGGATGTTGACCGACCACCAAAAAGAGGAACGCATGGGATGGTGTTTGAACCACTTGCTGCGTAACAGAATGGAGGGTGATGCATTTCTCTTCTGCATAGTGGCAGGTGATGAATCATGGTGTCACCACTTTGAGCCGAGCAGCAAAAGAGAGAGCATGCAATGGAAGCATGCTGGATCACCAAAAGCCAAAAAATTCAAGTTACAGGTTTTCGCTGGTAAGGTTATGCTGAGCGCATTTTTTTACCAACAACAACTCTACCCACTACTTGGAAACACAAGACAAGCTACAAAAAGCCATGAAGAATAAATGACCCGGCATGCTTTCTCGCAGTGTGATTTTGTTGCACGATAATCCTCGTCCACATGTCGCAAAGATTGTGCAGGAAGCATTAGCAAGGTAGAAATGGGAAATTCTGCAACATCCAGCCTATAGTCCTGATTTGTCACCATGTGATTTTCATTTGTTTGGACTTCTAAAAAAACTCTGAAGGAGCAACGATTTCACACAGATGCAGATGTAATGAACATGGTAAACACTTGGTTCAGTGAGCAACACAATTCTTTTTTGCGGACGGCATCCGCCGCCTACCTAAGCAATGGGATGCTTGCCTCAATGCCTAAGGCGACTTCTTCTGACCAACCCTTGGTGCATTTTTTTTTTTTAGCATATCCTTTACAGGACTTAGCTGTCAACACCAGCATCTTTCAGCTGTATGTTGATCTCTTGGCAAGATTACGCTCAGTAGTTTGCCATTGCTTTCTGAGCGGCCGGCTCACATACCCCGCAAGTCACCAATGCGATTCGAACCACTGCTTCTTCTTCTTTCGTTCGCTTGAAATATGTCTATAACTGCAGTGCTGTCTCTTGTATGAATTGAACTGTCTTTTTCAGTTCACACAGCGGTCCATAGAGTTTATCTTCCACTGTCGTCTCTCTAGGCCAGAAGGTTTGCCTAGATATGTTATATTTTGGGCAGTCTTGGAGTATGTGCTCTGCTGTCTGCGACGCCAATCCACATGTACACATGGCTGTTTCACCAATCTTGAATTTTGTATACATGTGGTTGCGTAATCTATTGTGCCCTGTTCTGAGGCGCAGAATAATTACTTGTTCTGGTCTATCCATAACGTGGTAGTCATCTTGAGCAGGTTTTGGTGGCTTTCTGACTGATTTGATCATTCTTTTCTTTTGGTGGTATGTTACAGGCACATCAGGCTGTTCTTCTTTGGCTCCTTCCTTAGCCAATTGATCAGCTCTGTCGTTCCCGGGTACTCCACAGTGGGATGGTATCCACTGTATGGTGACCTTATGCTGACTGCTAAGTTCAGAAAGTAGTGTCCTTAGTACTGGCAATTTCCCAGACAGGAGAGCCTCGAGTACTGATTTTGCATCTGTACAATAGCACCACAGGTTGTGTACCATTGCTGGTATTTAGTAATTTCTCTGTTGCTATCTTGATTGCCTCAATTTCAGCATCGTAGTTATGGCAGTACTTTCCTGTCGGTACTCTAGCTGTGTCCCTGGTATTATTTGGGTATTCTATGTACACTCCCGCTCCTCCATTTCGAACAGCATTTTGTGCTGACCCATCTGTGTAGACTCGGATCCAGAGGTCCTGTGGGTATTCTTCATCAAGGAAGCTGAGAGTGGCTGTTCTACGCTGCACACTGTTCTGATCTTCCTTGTCAAATATTCCTCTCACTTTTGTCTGGATTTGTAATGATAGTCTATGCTCATCTTTCCATGGAGTTCGCTCTGGAATAGTTGTTAGGGGGATACCAACTGTGGGCAGATCGGTGGTTTCTCTGCAGAGTCGTTTGGCCTGGTGGATAAAACTACTTTTCAACCGCCCCATAGCTAGGTTTTCAAATCTGTTCTTCATAGGGTGGCCTGGCAAGCTGAGGAACTTTTCTGCTTGTATTAGCGTTTTCGTATCTCTGCGCTCACTCAGTGCTTGTGTCCTCCCCATCTTCTCCATTTCCACTATAGGGGTTGATCTCATCCCTCCTGTGGTGACTCTAAGTGCTTGATTTTGCACTTTGTCCAGCTCTTGTAGTGTGGTTTTTGCTGCCGAACACCATGCAGTTGACCCGTATTCCAGGTGTGGTCGTATGCTCTGTTGATAAACTTTGCTAAGTATTTTCCCACTGGCTCCCCATGTGGTTCCACGTAGCTTTCTCAGGATGGCTATTTTCCTTCTGGCTTTTGCTACAGCTTTGTTGATGTGCTTTCTCCATGTCAGCCTGCCATCAAATGTTACTCCAAGGTATGTTGGTTCTTTATCTTCTCGTAGGGGTGTTCCATTTATCTGGATGGTCCCTGCCTTTTGTTTTGGAGAGAGGGTAAATAGGGTGGTGCTGCACTTGTCAGTGTTTATGCTGACACACCATCTATTTGCCCATGCAACAAATGTATCTACAGCTCTTTGTAGTAATATGGTGGCCACTGATGCATGTTCATTTGTGCTCCATAGAACCAGGTCATCGGCATACATTGCAGCTTAATTCCATGCGGTAGATTAGCAACGAGATCATTGATGAAGATTAGAAAGAGTGTGGGGGACAATACTCCGCCCTGGGGAACTCCGTGACGCAGTAGTACTTTCTTGCTCTTTAGTCCGTCTATCTGTACTCGGGTTCTTCTGTTGTGCAAGTATGCTTTCACCCATTTGTACATTCTTCCATTGACTTTGCAGTTTCTCAGTTTATTCATCAGACCTTCTTTCCAGACTTTGTCAAAGGCTTTCTTCAAATCTATCCATGCCGCAAGCACCAGCTTCTTCTCTTGGAATGCATCCTCAATTTCTTGAGAGAGGTAGGTTGTCTGATCTTCCGTAGAGTAGCACTGCCTAAAGCCAGCCTGCTGTGGCACAAGGATGTTTTTACTTTCAATGTACCACTGCAGTCTGTGATTGATGATGCGCTCCAGTGTTTTGCAGAGACAGCTGGTGAGGCTAATTGGTCTGTAGCTAGAGGCAATGGAACTATCTTTCCCTGATTTTAGGAGGGGTATCATGATTGCTTCTCTCCAGGCTTGTGGAACACTGCCTAAGGTCCAACTGTTATTGAAGATCTGCAACAGCTTTGCTTTGGCCTCTGTTCCTAGGTTCCTGATCATTTCATTGGAGATACCATCAACTCCTGGTGACTTTCTCATTTTCAGTTTTGATATGGCTAGCTCCAGTTCGCTGATTGTGATGGGTGCCTCCAGAACCTCATGTACTATTTCCTTCTGTCCTGTATGTTGCCGTTTCTCTTGAATCTCTTGTTGTTTCTCTGGACTGATTTGATATTGTTATCTTGTGCGAATGAGTCCGCAAATGGTCAGCTGCTTACTTCTTGTTAAGATGTTTCCATCTTTATGTAGTGCAATTTTTGAGTTTCTCCCTGTGCCCTCATCGTTGAGTTGTTTTATTAGCTTCCACAATTTCCTTGTGTCTTTTTCAAAGTTCAGAGACTCTGTTTTCTCCTGCCAGCTTTTCCGTCTAGTCTGCAGCTTGGCCCTTTGAAATTTGGCTTTTGCATGCTGGAATTTATTGTGGTGCTCTTGGCTGGGTGTGGCCTCTCTTGCTTTTTCTACTACTTCCACATCATTATGCAAATGTTTCCCGTTTTCCAAAATTGATGAGGCACTATAAAACCCCTCACAGAAGATTATTAACTAAAAACAACAACATATAAGGACATGAAATGCAGTTCGTCCAGAGTTAGTCACAAGGGAAAACTAAAAGATATGTTTGAAAGAGCAGTAGTGCAACAGGGATGTCTTTTGTCAACTTTATTATTATTACTGATTATAGACTGTATTAAGAAGATAACAATAATTAATACCAAAAATGGAATTCAATAAACTCCTGACAATTGCCAAAATTGATGCAGCAGTACAGATGAACCATTGTCGAAGCATCCGTTTGCTAGCGAAAGAATTTGATGTGTCAATTGGGACAATTCCAAAGGTCTTTCGTAAGAAACTGCAATATCGGAAGGTGTGTTCACAGTGGGTACCATGGATGTTGACCGACCACCAAAAAGAGGAACGCATGGGATGGTGTTTGAACCACTTGCTACGTAACAGAATGGAGGGTGATGCATTTCTCTTCTGCATAGTGGCAGGCGATGAATCATGGTGTCACCACTTTGAGCCGAGCAGCAAAAGAGAGCGCATGCAATGGAAGCATGCTGGATCACCAAAAGCCAAAAAATTCAAGTTACAGGTTTTCGCTGGTAAGGTTATGCTGAGCGCATTTTTTGACCATGAAGGGCTATTGTCGGCCAACTTTAAAGAACCTGGTGTCAACAACAACTCTACCCACTACTTGGAAACACAAGACAAGCTACAAAAAGCCATGAAGAATAAATGACCCGGCATGCTTTCTCGCGGTGTGATTTTGTTGCACGATAATCCTCGTCCACATGTCGCAAAGATTGTGCAGGAAGCATTAGCAAGGTAGAAATGGGAAATTCTGCAACATCCAGCCTATAGTCCTGATTTGTCACCATGTGATTTTCATTTGTTTGGACTTCTAAAAAAACTCTGAAGGAGCAACGATTTCACACAGATGCAGATGTAATGAACATGGTAAACACTTGGTTCAGTGAGCAACACAATTCTTTTTTGCGGACGGCATTCGCCGCCTACCTAAGCAATGGGATGCTTGCCTCAATGCCTAAGGCGACTTCTTCTGACCAACCCTTGGTGCATAATTATTTCAAAATGAATGCTTTGATTAATTCTACCACACCTGTTAATGTATCTTTCATGCTTTTGTAATAAAGCCATTGGAACGGGTTTCAAATGAACGTCCCTAATGCAAACAATTATTAAATAGTGTCTGCACAGAACAGAAGGAATAATTAGTATGACAGAATTATTAATGTGGAGCTTATGGAGAACACTAAAATATCAACAATCAAAAGGTTTTGAACAGACGCTGGCACTGAATACAACACCAGCTAAGAAAACCTGTTAATAATATAGCCATACATTCCTTTCTCTGGAACCCACAGGCAAGAGGGAGACCCACAAACACACAGTGAAGAGAATTAGAAACAGGAAATAGCAATATGGAGAGTTGCAGGAGATGGCGGGACGTATGCTTTACATTGATGTTGGTTGAGGGCCTTGCTCCAGTGAGGGATAACAGACACCAGCAGAAGGTAAACAACAAAACCAGATGTCCAGGAAGCTTGGGGAAAAAAATGGAAGTGAAACGCAAAAGAAAAAGAAGGCAGTGAACACAGAAATAGTTGAAAATAATATATCCCCTGCAATATGAGAAGTAGACTTTCCAAGAGCAAAAAAAAAAAAAGGCGAAATGAAGACACAAGAAGTGGTAAAATTCGGTTTAAAAGATCACATAACAGAATAATGAGTTTAGAAATATCCTAAGACAGACATTAATGACCATGTGTCATTACCAAAAGGCAATCATCTACTAATTATTGGAACGGGAACCGGCCACAGTAGTCTCAATCTCCATCTATTTAACACAGTTATACTTGGACAAACACATTTGTGTCCATGTGGAGAGGGTCAACAAACAGGGAAACACATCCTCCGAGACTGCTGACTCTTTGAGACCAAAGATCTGGTCTAGCACAGCGACAATATGGTTCAACCCAGAGAAAAATATGGCCTAGCCCAACCTCAATGACAGAAAGACTGTATGGTGATGACACAAACATAAGATAGGTGCCAACTTTATAACAGAGATAGACAGACAGGCATGATTTCAGGGAAAGGTATTCATTCCCACAACAGATACTGTGACTGAGATGTGAAGTGTCAGGCCCTCACATTCTCTAGGCCACCACATGTCAGGTGGGCTGGCCAGATCTCTCCCGTGTCACCTTTCCTGCCCAGACAACTCTGGAAATTGTCTGGTCCCCATTGTATGAGGTATGACAGGCATGATTTCAGGGAAAGGTATTCATTCCCACAACAGATACTGTGACTGAGATGTGAAGTGTCAGGCCCTCACATTCTCTAGGCCACCACATGTCAGGTGGGCTGGCCAGATCTCTCCCGTGTCACCTTTCCTGCCCAGACAACTCTGGAAATTGTCTGGTCCCCATTGTATGAGGGTGGGTCAACCCTTGTATCAACCCAGAGCCAAGCTTGTTGGAAACAAATCCTCCCTCTGCTGGGGATTGAGTCCAGACCAATTGTCTTGACAGGTAAGTGCACTATTTACCCCACCACCACAGCAGAATAATAACAATAATAATAATAATAAGACCTGCACCAATCTATTGCAATAATGTTCTGTAGAACTATATATATATATATAAAGTCGCTTAAAAGTCGACAGGGTCGACTTCATTGCACCGGGTTTTATCCCAGATGGCTCGGTCTCTTTCCGCAGCGCGGAAAGCATCACACAAAGCACGAACTCCGTAGCTCTAGCGACGACCCACAGGAGTCTCCGAAGAATTTAACTCGTGAACCGAAGGACGCGGCCCGGAATCGAACCCACGACCTTCGAAGCCCGAGTTAAATGGCTTGAGCACTTCGCCACGAAGACTCCATATATATATATATATATATATATATATATATATATATATATATATATATATATATATATATATATATATGTCCTACCTAATATATATATATATATTTATTCCAACCAGACTGCACGTTTATAGATAATGTGGCGATGTGGTCAAGCCATCTGCCACAGGCTCCAAAGGTTGTGGGTTCGATTCCAGGCCACATCTTTTGGTTCACGAGTGCATTTTTTGGGAGACTCATGGGGGTCATCGCTGGAGCTACGGAGTTTGTGCTTAGTGCGGCACTTTCTGCAGGCCGACCTGCGGAAAGAGACAGAACCATACAGAACAGTGGTTCTCAACCTTTTTTGGTCCATGCCCCCTTCACCATATTTTCAGAACGTCATCCCCCCTTTCATATTTCCTACTTAAAAATCCCCCCCTCTACACAGTATACTAATAATGGAAGCTAAATTTAATAGCACATACTAAAACAAGTCTAGACGTCTACATAAAATGTGATTTGTGGGTCTACTTCTTCTTCTTCAGCTTTCCGAGCCATTGAGGTTCTTTGCTGCAAATACAATCTGTCTCCATTCGTCTCTCTGGTGGACCTTCTCTTGCCAGTCGTTGATTCCAAGTGCTTGTAGGTCTGTACATGTATTATCTCTCCACCGTCTTCTTGGTCTACCTCGGGGTCTACGGTCATTTATTTCCTGAGTGTAATCGAGTTTTGTTTCCCTATTATCTTCCATTCTTTCTATATGCCCCAGCCATTGTAGTCTATTAGCCTTCATGATACCAGTGATTAGCGGGGACTTAGATCATAAATGTCTCTGTTACTTCTTCTTTTCCACTCTCCACTTTGTGTATCCCTAATGGGTCCAAAGATGCGTCTTAAAATTTTGTTCTCAAAGGTTTGTAACAAGGCTTCGTCTCCTTTCGTTGTACTCCAGGTTTCAGAGCCATACAGCACAACTGGTCTGATCAGTGTTTTGTATATTGTGATTTTGGTGTTACGAGATAGCGCCTTTGATTTTAGTAGATGTTGTAGTGCATAGTATATCTTATTTCCAGAGTTGATTCTAGTTTGTATTTCTTCCCTTATGATGTTGGAGCAGTTGAAGATTGTACCCAGGTATTTGTATGTTTCCGTTCTTTTAATGGTCATATTATCTATTTGTATGTGGCCAGAGTTTTTAGCCATTCCGTCTCTTGAAATTACCATATATTCTGTCTTATCTTGGTTGATAACCAGCCCCATCTGTTGGGCTTTTTCCTTTAAGTGAGTCAATATTTCCAATGTCTTTTGTTCACTTTGCCCTATAATATCTATATCATCTGCATAACCAAGCAGCTTGGATGTTCCTCCAATATCACATTCCTCCTTTACCTTCCTTACAACTTTCTCTAGAGCCAGATTGAAGAGTAGCGGCGATAGTGCATCACCCTGTTTCAAGCCAGATGTTATTTGGAAGGGGTCTGATTTCCTGCCTTTATATGTTACTATATTATAAGTATCTTCCATGCATAGTCTGGTCATGTTGATTAACTTCCTTGGTATTCCAAATTCCTGCATAGCATTCCATAGACTATTCCTATGGACACTATCATAAGCCTTTTTAAAATCCACAAAAATGTTATGGAGATCTCTTTTATATTCCCAATGTTTCTCGGCTATTTGTCGTAAGATAAATATCTGATCTATTGTTGATCTGTTTTGTCTAAAACCCGCCTGGTAGTCACCTAATATGTCTTCTGAATATGGTTTTAGTCTATTTAGTAATACTGCGGATAGTATCTTATAGCTTGTGGACAGTAGTGATATTCCTCTATAATTTCCACATTGGAACTTGTCTCCTTTCTTAAAGATAGGTATCAATAATGACTCTTTCCAGTCTTGGGGTAACTCTTCTGTCCTCCAGATTTTTATTATTAGTTCGTATAGCTTTAGATGTAATGCATGGCCACCTGCCTTTATAAATTCAGCATTAATTCCATCAGTCCCAGTTGCCTTATTGTTTTTAAGTCGTGTGATTACATATAGGATTTCTTCAAATGTAGGTTCTTCAATTTGTGGTTCGCATGTTAGAACCTCTTCCTGTGGGAAAATGTTACTTGGAGCTTCACAATTTAGTAATTCAATAAAATATTCTTTCCATGTGTTGCACATTTCCTCATTGGTATTTATCATATTCCCATTTTTGTCTTTTAAACCATATGTGTTTTGTTGGTGCCCTCGTTTCATTGACTTCAGTTCTTTAAAAAATTTTCTGGATTCATTTTTCTGGTGATTAGTTTCCATATCTTTGATTATATTACTCATATATTCTCGCTTCTGCTGTCTGACTATTTTTGTAGCCTCTTTACATTCATTTCTATAATGCTCTTCCTTTTGGATGTTATTGATGTCATTTAACCATACATGTCTGGCATTCTTCTTCCTAATGACTGCTTCTTCACATTTTTGATTGAACCATCTGTTCTTTCTATGCGTGGTTAACACACCGAGACATTCTTCTGCGGTAGATTGAATTGTATTCTTGATGTTCAACCAAGTTTGGTCAACGCTTTCCTCCAAAGGGTTTTGCAGAGTTTCAAGTTTACATTTTATTTCATCTGTAAATTTCTCTTTGACTGTAATGTCTTGTAGTTTTTCTCTGTTATATGTTGGGTGTAATCTTTGTAATTTAGTATAGAAAGCTCTCTTAAGTTTTATTTTAAATTTTGCTCAACGAGGAAGTGGTCACTGTGGCACTCAGCTCCTCTATAACTTCTGAACTTGCTGTATGTTTGATGCATTTCTGTTGTTAATTAAAATGTGATCTATTTGATTATAGGTTCTCTTGTCACATGATTTCCAAGTTTGTTTGTGTATATCCTTTCTTTGTAGTCTGGTACTGCTAATCTGCAGTCCTTTGGCTTCTGCCAGGTTGATGACTCTCCATCCATTATCATTTGAAGTTGTATGTAGGCTTTCCATACCGGCCACTTTTTTTATTAGTTTGCTCTCTACCTATTTTTGCATTGAAGTCTCCCAGCACAATCAGGATGTCCTGTTTGGGGGTTTCTTCTATGACATCTTCCAGATCATTATAAAAGTCTTCTTTAATATCATCTTCTTTCTCTTCAGTAGGTGCATGTACATTAATCATCGTTATATTTTTCCATTTACCTTTTATTCGTAATTTACTAATCCTGTCATTAAAAGCTTTAAAGTTTAAAACGTTCCCCCATAACTCTTTTTTGATGACAAATCCTGTTCCTAATTCATGTTTATTTTGGGTGTTTCCTCCATATATTATAATCATTCCATTTTGCTCTAAAGTACCCTCTCCTGGCCACCTTATTTCTTGAATTGCTGTTATATCCATTTGATATTCGGCCGCTCCAGCTCGATATAGTGTCCGTACATTCCATGTTCCAAATCTCAAAAGTCCTTTAACGTTCCAAGGTCGTTGTCCAGATAAGTCAGTCCGATATCGAGGCTCATGTATTTGTTTCGTAACAAAGAAAGGTTTTTACAAAGGTGGGGATGTTAACCCCACGCTTCAACCCCCAACCTGGAGGACCAGGGTGTTTCTCTTTGTCTGTTCTCTATCCTTTGACCTGTCCGGCTTGGGAGGCCCTGCTGGTAGCTACGCTACCGCCGGTATAGCTCTCAGGGTCATTGAGAAACTCAAGCTCCCCCACCACGACAAGGTGGAAACTTGTGGGTCTACTTACTTTATAAAATGAATTTTAGAAGGGTGAGGCGTACAGAACCGTAAAGTATGAATGGAAAAACAATATCAAGCAATCGGTTCTTGTATTAACACGATCTTGAAATAATCTTAATCCCCCCCCCCCCCCCCCCCCCCCCCCCCCCCCCCCCCTAAAGGCGGGGAATTCCCCACCGGTTGAGAACCACTGATATAGAATAAAACCCAGTGCTATGAAGTTCATCCTCTCAACTTTTAAGACTTTTAAAGATAATAGTTGTAACAATCCACACATGAGCACCTCTATGACAGAAGTGGTAGAATAATCCCCACTGGACTTGGTGTGGATAATCACGGAGAACGAATGTAATTGTAACATGTCTATGCACCCTAAGTTAGAAGTGGAAGTAGAATGAATGAATGGATAGCTAACACATAGTAACAGTTAATAAATGAATGGATAGCTAACACACAGTTACAGTTATAGTGAATGTAGAAGATATGAACACAGTTGTACCTTGCCTCCCTCCATGAGGTCTGACAACATGACGATCATCTTACATTTCTGCTCCCAGACCATCTTCCAGAAGTCTGGCATGGTAGAATACATAGGACCCTGGGTAGCAATGTATTCTCTCACAGAATTGTAGCCCTATGGGAACATACAAAGGCACCACATCATGTTATCCCATAGAAAACCTTGGAGTAGAGATACACAAAGCTATGCATTTCACAGACACACCAAGTTACAGTTTATGAGATGACGTGACCATTCCCCTTCCAAAGCATCTTTATCTTCCCAACCCCAAATTTAAAAAAAAAAAAAAAAAACAACAAATTTATAACATTGTGTACCAAAGTTATGTTGTGACTGAGTTGTATAGGTCACTATTCCAAGATTATAAATTGAAAAAACAAAGACTCCAATGAGTGACACAAATTACAAATCACTGTATTCCTTAACATAGTTCTAAGTTTGATACAACACATATCAAATCTATCTACCAAACACTTCTTGGGTGCTGATGGAGTGATCATGTCCCTTCCACAACACTGCTCTAGAATGCTGTTTATAATTCCATGTAATGGTATTTTTCCAAGTCATGATACCTGCACTATCTGGTATCTTTTCATGTCTGTTTTATTCTGCATTCAGATAATTCATTATTCAATCAATGGAGTTCCTTACTTAAAACAATAAAATATCAACTATAGTGACTATTTAACAATGAATGAGCGTGGATTCCCAGAAGTGGCAGTGCTTAAGTGACATATTAGTTCACAAAAAAATGTCATTTTCTGTGGTGATTTCAATGCTAAAGGCAGATCATGGGGAAAAATTTCCTCCAACACACAGGGGGAGGAGCTCGAGACTGTACCTGAAACCATTGACCTGGTTTGTATCAACAGTGGCTGTGTCACCAGGACAGCAAGCCGCCCAGGTGATGAAGACAGTGCTATTGATCTGGTGCTGGTTTCTCCTTCACTCACTACAGTGTGTAAATGGGGTGTCCTAGGGTACCACGGCAGCGACCACCACCCTTGCAGCATATTGGTGGAGAAAGGCAGAACCAGGCAGCACAAGTCAATAGTCAGGACTTTCCAGTATGACAGTACAGGACAAGATGTGAGTAAAATAAGGCGCGACAAGCATAGACAGTTTCAGGGCAGGAAAAAAAGCTGGGAGCAGCCACCTTGGTGGAATTTTGAGGTGGAGAAGGCCTGGGTGGATAAGCGCAGTGCTGTAAGGAAATGGCAAAAGGCCAAGAAGAACAGAGTTGCCCATCATAGTCCCTGCATTTACTTAGAAAGAGAGATGCACACAAAAGTAAGCTTATTTAAAAAAACTGGTTAAGGTGGTTAAAAGTGAAAAATGAGCAGATGTATGTCAAAGAGTAAGCATAGACAAGTCACTGAAATTGTTCTGGCGACTACATAAAAGCATGAGCGGTGTAGTCAAGAATAAGAGAATTTCTGACTTCCAAGGTGCCGACCTTACCTGGCAGAGGACTGATGAGAACAAGGGCAAAGCCCTCTTTGAACGCTATCCAGAGCATAGCAACCAGACAGACATGAGAAGCCGAAATCTTGTCAAGGAGGTCACCTCAGACAGGTGTAAGGCCCAGAACATTTCGGATGAAGACACAGTGACAGTGAGAGAAATCAAGGCTGTGCTTCGATGATCAAAAAACAGCGCTCCAGGGCCAGATGGCATAAGATATGATGACATCAATAGGTGTACCGACAACGAGCTAGAGAAACTAGCAGACATGTACAACAACAGTATAGGGAGTGCTAGCATCAAGGAGGAGTGGTTACACAGCTATCTGATTCTCTTGCTGAAGCCTGGCAAAAACCACAAAAAAATTCAGTGATATCGAGTAATAACCATGCAGAATACAATAGGTAAGCTGCTGGAGAAGGTAATTGCCAGGAAAATATCAAGCCAGCTAGAGAGGCAAGGCATAATAACTATAGTACATGGCGGTAGTGAATGTGACTGATCAGACCAATTCACATGGTAAATGTTCGTCCACAGTGGATGCATGTGAAGACATGGTAATTTCCACCATCACGCACCATCTGACATCTCACACACTCGGTGTGTGACCTATCTGCAATCATTTTCTCCTTTATCTTTATTCCATTTCTAATCTTTGCCCTCCAAGCAACACGTTCAGCGGCGACTTGCTCCCAATGTGCATTATCAATGCCTGTATCAATCATATCCCGCTTACACACATCTTTGTATTGTAGTAGAGGCCGACCCTGAGATCTCTTACCTAACTGTAATTCACAAAAAAGATGTCCTATGGTATTCTACCATCCATCCTTCTAACATTTCCTATCCATCTAAGTCTACGAAGACTAAGCATGGAATACACCGGCACACAACCTAATCTTTCCAATACTTCAGTATTTGTGATTTTGTCTTGCCACTTAATATCAAGTATTCTTCGCAGACACTGCATATGAAAGGAAGACACTGTTACATAAATAACTCAACCACTAGCAGCCATTATATATTCCAAATGTGCCGGTTTGGTAAGACACTAGACAATAGCAATCTTTAATTGGGATTGTGTTGAGAAATTGATAGTGTAAAACAGTGTTGGGACAAAGACAACACTTTCATTCATGTTTTCTGAATGATTAAAGTACACCACGTTATGTTGTCGTAATTAACTGTCAGTATAGCAATGTATTGAGAACAATAATTTGTTCAGTGAACAAATGCATGCAACATTTTGTCTTAAAAAAACTAAAAACTCACAGGAATGTAGTTAGCATTAATGAAGTCGTTTGTTTCATCATCATCAGCGAGGGTTTCCAACTTGACACGACTGTGATCATCTGGGGAGTTTTAAATTGCCATGTTTCAGGAACAGTTCAGCAAATAAGGCAGCCATACAAACAGTAGAATATCGGATCGAGACCAGCCGTCACCACCAACACAACACATGTAACAAGTATGTTTGAACAGGGCAGGACCTTGTACACATATCTTTGTACACTAATGAACCATAGCACAGAATATATTGGCACAGGCTGGTAATTAAAAACCCCGAAGACAACCATCGAAGATTGTAAAAAAAATGCCCTGGACATCCAGGTGGACCCAGGTAGACCCAGCCTGACAAGAGTGCCAGAAATAGCTCTGGGAAGTGAAGCAGGCTGGTGTGATACTGATCCCATAATCCAGTGAGTGCTGACTGGTCTATACAAATATGGGGCTAGCACCATATACCCAACACAGCTCAAGGCGGTAAACAGGATCCTTATTTACAAATATAACTGCCATTACAACAGATACAACGCAATCCCTTGTTTTGGTTACATCAGTGATTAGAGACAGACAAACCAAGTCATCAAGTGTTGTTTACATTCATCAATTACAATCAACGTTATTCTTCTATTTAAAACATGCGTGTATACCTGTCTGTATCTGCTATATTTACCAAACACATAAGGGTGTTATTTTGTGGACACAAATTTGTCTAACAAGTCTTCTGGTACACTACAACATCCTGATCTGTACCAGTATTCAGCTTTCTACGTGACGTGCATACTGTATTTACATATGTCATACTGTTATACTCAAGGTAATATTCCATGTTTAAGTGGTGCAACTTGGAACAAAGAATAACAATAATGTTAAATATTAATTACCTCACAGAATACATAACAATAGGAGGTCAGCATGGCTGAATGGATAAGAACGCTAGTTATTAAACATCCGGTGTGCTGATGCCGAGGTAGTGGGTTTAACCCCTAAACCAGGGAATTGGACTAAAATGTTGACTTCTCATCCTTGACTTGGAGATATAAATTACAAGTACTTCTGAAGTCAGAGTGGGTTCGCCTTATGGCGAAGGACAATGGTAATAGAGAAAGCTAATCCACACACAAAATTCAGTCCAGTGCTACTAGAAGTAGTGTGTATGGACTACACTTAAGTTCAAAGCATACCAGAGAGCACAATAAAATAAAATATAACGGCAAACAAATATATTGTGCCTGGACAAACTGTCATATCAAAGACCATATCCCATATGCAAAAGTAAACATATTAAACAAACAAAACTATACGGATAAGAAGCCAGAATAAGGCAGGCCACCATTCTGTTCAAGTGAACCACAATGAAAAGAGAAAAGTTCAGAGGAAGTTTTAGCAATCAAAACCAGTGAACTACTGAATAGAAAGTAACAGAGAACTAATGCAACACTAGGAAGAACGAAGTACCACAATGTAATATACAAGTAAATGGAAATAGAAAGTAACAGACTACTAATGCAACACTAGGAAGAACAAAGTACCACAATGTAATATACAAGTAAATGGAAATAGAAAGTAACAGACTACTAATGCAACACTAGGAAGAACGAAGTACCACAATGTAATATACAAGTAAATGGAAATATTCTTCAACAAGTGAATCGGTACAATTATCTCGGAACAGTCATCACATCTGATGGGGGAATGCCTTGAAGAGATTAGAACAAGAATCGCCAAGGTGAAAGCAGCCTTTAGCAAGATGAAAAACATTCTGACCAATAAAAAGATGTCAATTGAAACGAGAATAAGAGTGTTGAGGGGATACATAGAGCCTGTTCTTTTGTATGGATGTGAAACTTGGACAATGTGCAGTCAAGCTGAAAAACATCTGATGGCTGCAGAAATGTGGTTTCTGAGGAAAATGCAAAGAATACCATGGACAGACAGAAAAACCAATGACCAATTACTACAGGAGACAAATGAAAATCGTAAATTGATTAGAGAAATTAGACGTAACAGTCAAAATTTTTTGGACATGTTATGAGAAGAAATGGATTAGAGAACTTAGTGACAACTGGCAAGATCGAAGGGAACAGACCAAGAGGAAGACCGAGAGGAAAATACGTGGATGGCTTGGCCACATGGCATGGACAAGACAGGAACACTGAGCTGAACCACGACACTGGTGATCGAGTGAAATGGCGAGTCATGACCGCCCACGCTTTCCGGGATGGCACGTGATTGATAGATTGAATGCAACAAAAGAATGTTTTAACCACAATATGAGTGTTTCAAAGGAGTATAATTTTGGGAACTGATAACTGAAAGTCTACGTCAACACTGTAGGGTGGTAAATATAATAAATTAGAATAAGGACAAGTTTCGCTAGGGGTATTCAGTATGAATGGGGTCTAAAACCCAAACACGCCCTCTATAGGAATTAATATATTGGCTCGTAACCCCCAAGTATTGAACAAGGCAGAAAAGGGTGCAAGTTCAACACTAACATAAAAGAAATGTTTCCCATAGAAGGCTGGGAGATCCGGGAAGTTCTACCACAGACACCCGAGTACTAATAACTCTACCCAGAGGGTGTGTCTATGTGTAAGTGCCCCGCCCCACATTTAATCTCCCACATATATATAAACAATGACAAGTATCCACTGTCATGCACATCCACAGTATTATACAACAGAGGGACAACAACCAATGTTAGACGCAACAACTGGATTACATTGACAGAGGAAAAACAGCCACTGTTAGACAAAAACAGTACAATGACTCACTGTATCACATAACAGTAACAATAACTGGACTATAAACATCAATTTTGGAACAACAGGTTAACAATGAAGTAACTGCAAGGCTTTGTTAAACCAAACAAACAAACAATTGTATTGTGGAAACATTTGGGTTCTGGAAAACCCTGTTGGCTACAATATGGTGACATGGACATGAAAAATTGTCATATTTCAGGCAATGCACACAAAGTCTACAACCAAACAGAAGTCCCCCAAGAATATTTCCCCAAAAAAGGTTCACATCAAATACATGTGTCAAACACAAAACAAAGTAAATAATCCATACAAAGAAATAGATAAAGAAAATCTATCTAATCTGTCTCTAGAAATATCCTAGGGGTCTGATGATGACTCCCTCTCCTTCAATATCCACTAGAAAAAGTCTGGCCATAATCACACTCTCTATAATCCAGGAAAACAGCTGCTTTGCATATATCCACCTATTCAGAAAATTGGGGATTGCACACACACACACACAGAACTTTCACTTCTGGATCATATATCCATCGCGAAAAACCTGTAGGAGTAATCCATATGAATCCAATGTGGATATACTGTAATCTCTCAAGTCACAGTTGTTAAGTCACTGGGCTAGGAGCGTTCCAGGGTGATATAACAGACAGGTATAAATAAGTCTGAAGCATTCTGGCGTGGCATGACACACAGGAGTCCATGTGATTGATTCGATCAGGATCAGGCACAAACACTTTCAGTATCTCTTTGGATGAGGAGTGACATCACATAATCCATTAGAATTTCCTGACAGAACTAACTTGAATTGGGCATGAATATTCCAGCCCCTTTCTCTGGGTTAAGATGTAGGTTATTCTTTCTTCAGCTGAATATACGACTTGATTGACGGGAGTTGGTAATGTGCTTGATTATCCATGTCTGGGATATGATGGATGAGAAGATTCAAAGGAAGCTGGGAGTTCACACAATCAGTTGGTAAATCCATACTGGTAACTGATGGTGAATTCCAGACTATCCATGAGCCTCTGGAATATGACAGTTGAATGTGGAATTAGGCGGTGACTTTTAGAAGAGGTTATACTCTGTATCCATCTAGGCCAGGCATGCCTCATGTCTTTGCAGACATTGAAAAGCTTAACACCGTCTGTAAGTTCCCAGAGGTAGGGAATCCACTTCCGCATATTCAAAATCCGTTACGTATCCAGGCATTGACTTTCAGGTTCAGGGTGAGTAGCAGTAACCAGCACTCTTTGTATAATATTAGAGGAGGCTGATATCCCAGTTTCCTGCCTCTAAATCCAAACAAGTTGACTATAAATCCAGTGCCAAGCATGGTGACTAGTGCCAATACTCCACTGCCATCTCTAGCGCTAAAACGCAGAGAATAAGTGGGCTTTAAATTAACCCATTAACAATGGGTCACCCGCTAACATTGGAGAAACATGGCGATTGACCAGACCGCTTTGTCTACCAAGCCTTTGTCTAGATTAAGCCTGTGTTTCCGGGGCGCGGCCAATCAATTGTCTTAAAACGAAATGAAATTTCGTTTCGTTAATTCTCCCGTCGGGCTTTTTAATAGCCTCTACTCTTCAGATAGCGTGTCCTAGCAACGTCTGCTGGAAAAGACTGCGAGATGATGACATATATGTCACAAGTCTCCCACCTAGACAGGTCTATCCCATAGGAAGAGCTGCTACATTCATCCACAGTCTTCCACCTTCTTAATCTGATGCATTTGGTCTTCCAGGTCCTCCAATTATGCTTTACATTTAATCACTATTGTAGAATAATCTCTCCGTGCCACATTCATGTTTCTACTGGGCAAGACAACTGGACATAACATTGAAGATTCATCTAGCTTCGCTTGAAGAAGTGTAACTCTCTCCACTGTTGTCAGCATTCCATTGAAATATGAGTGGACGTTGAGATCTCTATATGAGGTATTGGTTCCACTGCAATCGAACCAATTTCTCGACGTTTGAACGAAGATATAAAGCTTCGACAACCGTTTCATTAGCAATAAGAATATCATCCTTAAAATATGCTAACAGCAGGATCTCCTCCTTCAAATCAGTCATAGTGGCATACTGAACTGGGTAAGTATAACTAGCACAGGTGTAGGTTCATTTGCTTTGAGGCCAAATCTATGAAAAGTCCTGGCTCGTTTATAAGTCCATCCGCACTTTACACAGACTAGAATGAGTTACCGGCATTTATTCTCTCCCCTCCAACACGTATACGTTGCTTTCCTGGTGAAAATAGCGAGCAATTCTGCGTCGATTGTCGTAGATTGATCGTCATCTGCCTCCAAATATGTTGTAGACAATTTCCACCCAAGCACCGTTAAGTAGATGTAATAACATTGCACATAGCTGTATCACCATCCACATTATATTCAGTTCATAGATAAATTTAAAGCCGTAGGTGGTCCCTGTAATAGTCATCCGAACAACCGAGTTGTCGGTACACTCCCAGTTTACTGATGGGTTACCTTACTTGTAAGCAATGAAAGCCACAGGTATAAATATATCCCTCTTTTCTGGTGTTTCCTGAGTTAACTTCCTCAAGATAAAAAAATCAGGGCACCTTTAAGTTTCTCTCCAGGTCTGTTCGTAACCGATCAATACGGAGAACAATGAATCTGTTGAAACTGGAAGAGTTTGAAAGCTTTTCCTTCTGAACTGAAATATATTACTAGTTAGACTCCCTAGAAGAAATACTAAACTAGTAAAAAGTCAAGCAACTCTCAGCCAATGGCTTCCAAGTGCTTGAAAAGTATAGTCCTTGCTATAGCCCAATCTAGCATGGTCTATGAATAAAAATAAGAATAAGGCGTCCTACTCTTCATCTGTCGAGAGGTACGTCAACAACAACCATAATTTAATAGTTGTATAAATAGGGCTATCTCCTAGAGCACCAAAATAGTTTGATGTTTTGGAGAAAAATCCTGACTTTAAGAACATAATGTGACAACTAGCAAGCTGTCCCTAGTCTTTCAAGTCAGTACAAGCAACATGCAAAATGGGAGCTAAGGCTGCCCGAGCCTGTTACTAATTCTCTGATGAGAATAAAATTGGGAATGTCGCAGATGAGGACCAATTCCTGTTTTCTGACATCAAAAATTTGAGATACTTACAGGTTTCTTCCGGTAGCTCTTAACTTCCTATGACATCCCAATAAAAAATAACAGGGTAAATTTACGGTCGAAACCATATCCTTCGTTCGCCAGTCACACAACGACGTATGCTTCTCTGTCACTGGTAATGCCAGAGGGACTAGCTTGTAAAAGGGGCCCTGTAATTCAATTGCTTTCACTCACATAGTAAATGGATCCTTGTTCACTACAGAGTTACAACAACCGAATAATAAAATTGACCAGTGCCATTTCTGACACATGGACAATAACAGATCTGTTACGAATACCAGACCCTTAAACTGAAAGCGTTGAATAGGCGTCTTTATGTCCTTATATGAATCATTAGTGTCAATCTATCTACTTTCAGTGTTTCCGAACATGTTATGCATATGGGGTGGAATATAAAACTCCACTGTTTCCCGCTTGGCGGCTACGAATACTGCAATTTACACAATATTCATACTCCTTCCATTATACATGTCGGATAAAATTGCAGGTGGAGTATTGGCCCTAACATTAAGTCAACTTAATTGGTTATTGTTATTTTCCCCTGATGTTCTAAAATCTCATTTATGCATGTAGTGTCTCACTTAAATAAAGATATCTTTACTGAATTCTTTAAAAAAAAATTTTGGGGTGCTATATCCTATCTGTCTCAGCCATTAAAATTTTTTTTTGATTTCTCTGTTGCTTTGGGTAAGTTTCAATAGTACATGACCCCAACAAACAAAGCATGCACAAAATAAAACGGCAATATATGACAACATAGTTAAACAGCCCAGGATTCATATGTGGGTCTATGCAAAAATGAGGACATATACAGCAATATATTTATCATACTACCAAAATATACTAATCAAGAACATCCCAGAGTAACAATAGCATCTAACATCAACATCCCACAAAATCAATCAAGAATTACTGACATCCTACCAGAAATAATCCTATATGGGTTAACCATCCCAGAGACCTTATTTTATGAGGTCATATACAAGGAACAGGTCTCCCACCAAAAGGATACAAAATACATGAGTTAACCATTCTCATATACAAACAATAACACAGGTTTCAATTTCTAGAATAAAGACATCACCTGTGAACATTAGTTGAAACACAACAAACAATACTTGTGATTAAGACACCATAGGTTCATAAAACTTGTGTCTACGCCCATACTTGTGAACACCATCCACCAATTAGTTGTAAAGTCTCAACTTGAGAGGTAGACATGGGTACAAATTTTCTGGGCAACGCCCACACTCATGGCATGGGGTAAGGGTTCAAAATTCCGTGACGAGCGCCCACTTGTAGGGTGGTAAATATAATAAATTAGAATAAGGACAAGTTTCGCTAGGGGTATTCAGTATGAATGGGGTCTAAAACCCAAACACGCCCTCTATAGGAATTAATATATTGGCTCGTAACCCCCAAGTATTGAACAAGGCAGAAAAGGGTGCAAGTTCAACACTAACATAAAAGAAATGTTTCCCATAGAAGGCTGGGAGATCCGGGAAGTTCTACCACAGACACCCGAGTACTAATAACTCTACCCAGAGGGTGTGTCTATGTGTAAGTGCCCCACCCCACATTTAATCTCCCACATATATATAAACAATGACAAGTATCCACTGTCATGCACATCCACAGTATTATACAACAGAGGGACAACAACCAATGTTAGACGCAACAACTGGATTACATTGACAGAGGAAAAACAGCCACTGTTAGACAAAAACAGTACAATGACTCACTGTATCACATAACAGTAACAATAACTGGACTATAAACATCAATTTTGGAACAACAGGTTAACAATGAAGTAACTGCAAGGCTTTGTTAAACCAAACAAACAAACAATTGTATTGTGGAAACATTTGGGTTCTGGAAAACCCTGTTGGCTACAATATGGTGACATGGACATGAAAAATTGTCATATTTCAGGCAATGCACACAAAGTCTACAACCAAACAGAAGTCCCCCAAGAATATTTCCCCAAAAAAGGTTCACATCAAATACATGTGTCAAACACAAAACAAAGTAAATAATCCATACAAAGAAATAGATAAAGAAAATCTATCTAATCTGTCTCTAGAAATATCCTAGGGGTCTGATGATGACTCCCTCTCCTTCAATATCCACTAGAAAAAGTCTGGCCATAATCACACTCTCTATAATCCAGGAAAACAGCTGCTTTGCATATATCCACCTATTCAGAAAATTGGGGATTGCACACACACACACACACACACAGAACTTTCACTTCTGGATCATATATCCATCGCGAAAAACCTGTAGGAGTAATCCATATGAATCCAATGTGGATATACTGTAATCTCTCAAGTCACAGTTGTTAAGTCACTGGGCTAGGAGCGTTCCAGGGTGATATAACAGACAGGTATAAATAAGTCTGAAGCATTCTGGCGTGGCATGACACACAGGAGTCCATGTGATTGATTCGATCAGGATCAGGCACAAACACTTTCAGTATCTCTTTGGATGAGGAGTGACATTACATAATCCATTAGAATTTCTTGACAGAACTAACTTGAATTGGGCATGAATATTCCAGCCCCTTTCTCTGGGTTAAGATGTAGGTTATTCTTTCTTCAGCTGAATATACGACTTGATTGACGGGAGTTGGTAATGTGCTTGATTATCCATGTCTGGGATATGATGGATGAGAAGATTCAAAGGAAGCTGGGAGTTCACACAATCAGTTGGTAAATCCATACTGGTAACTGATGGTGAATTCCAGACTATCCATGAGCCTCTGGAATATGACAGTTGAATGTGGAATTAGGCGGTGACTTTTAGAAGAGGTTATACTCTGTATCCATCTAGGCCAGGCATGCCTCATGTCTTTGCAGACATTGAAAAGCTTAACACCGTCTGTAAGTTCCCAGAGGTAGGGAGTGTTTCAAAGGAGTATAATTTTGGGAACTGATAACTGAAAGTCTACGTCAACACTCAGTGGTCAACACCTGATATATGTAGTGACATTGTGGGTATTGTTACGGATTCAAAGAGTATGCTTAGTAAGGTGGAGAAATTAATGTTTCGTGTGGAATGGCTAACGTCGCTTCAGAGGTCACATATTGTAAGAATTGTATGGATATTTTGCCATGGCCATGTGTGGGAGTGAACAGGTTGATAGGCTGGCAGGGAATGCACCTCTTGGTGGTTGATTACCTATGGATAATGGGGAGGCGGTCAGCATTTGTGGGACCAGGTGGAGAAAGCGGGGGAACAGATAGAGAACCCGTATGTGGAAAGAATGAGATTGTGGGGGATCGGTAGGGGTTCTGGAAGAATCTCAAAACTAAGAGGGAAGATTTAAATCAGAATGTGAGAATGATTAGTAGTATGACTCTTTGCTGGTTGTTGAACGAGCAGACGGAGCACGTATGGGAATGTTCTGAGTGCAGTGATGTCGGTTCTTAACTCAACTCAACATAAGATGGAACCGCTGCATCATGAGAGATATGTTCAATTGTGAGGAAATGATTACTTACAGGGCAGGATGTCCGCATATCGATTCTTGACTCTGTTTTGTTCACGTTTAGCCTCATCACTTGTGTTCTTGAATGTTTCTGATACCTCGCGAATGTTCTACAGACAACAAAGAATACTTGTAGACAACCAAACTCATTACTTGTGTTCTTGAATGTTTCTGATACATTGCAAATGTTCTACGGACCACAAAGAATACTTGTTGGCAACCAACCTGCTAACCAGTGACCACAGCATCTAAAACACTAGTTCTGCGTGGTCTCGAGGCTGCGTGGTCTCGAGGTATGGTGTCTGCCTCGAGTGCTGGAGGTCCCGGGTTCAAGCCCCAGTGATGCCTGGATATTTTCTCGTGGACTTCTAGTAATAAATTTCCCCTGGTCTCTGGGTAGTGAGATCGGACGCCCATGTGTGTTGTTACGCACGTAAAAAATCCCTTGGCAGTTGGAAATCGAAAAAGAGTAGCCAACGGCGCTGCCCGGGCAAAATTTCGAGTTAAAAATCTACCCAAAGTATTTCAGGATCCTCGCCAGTGCTACGGAGTTCATGCATTGAGCTGAGCTTCTCCAGACTCTGGTTTGAGTTAGGAGGAGAACGGAGCACTTATGGGTTGCACCCGTATTCTGTGATGTTGATCCATCGACTAAACTAAACTAAACACTAGTTCTAGATTGAAGCATCCAGCATGCGATAGCTTGCTTATGATCATACAACACAAGACTGTCATATTATATCCACTTTCCTTATAATCCATGCAAATGTAGCATAGTGTACTGTCCTGCCAACATAGCAGGCAAGTTCAGTCCTCATTTTTAAAAAAAAAAATGGTTCTGGCTAAGTGTGCAAACAGAACAGTCAACAAAAGATGAAGAAACCCCATACATAGATATACATGCAGTGTGCTAAATGAATTATCAATGTACATGCTGTTTTGTTTCTTACTTAATACTCTGTTTATTTTATTGATGCTCATGGAAAATGCATCCACATGCAAAAGAATCTATATTTATGTTGTTCAGTTGCATATCCTTTACGGGGCATTGCAGTCAACCCTAGCATTTTTTGGCTGTTTGTGATTTCTTGGCAAGTTTACATTAAGTAGTTTGCCATTGATATCTGAACAACCGGCACTCATACCACTGTATGAAAATACAATACAAGAAGGCCTGCTGCCATATCGCTCGCAGCTGTGTTTTGAACACGGTATGTGGGATTACGATTTGTGTCCGCAACCCCTTCGCCATAGAGCAAAACATCAAAACCTTTAAGAAAATTTGCATAAACCCAGTATAGATTGGAAAGATCTCATGATAATAAGGAATATATGTTGGGAGCGAGAATCTAACATCAGATATGAAAGAGAATTTAGTCATTTCAGAACACTCAAAAGACAAGTCAAATAGCAATGTGTTTTGTCATCTGATATTTTCATAATTTATAGCGAGATAATATTAAGAAATAAAGTCTAAATAAAGCAATAATACAGGCGGCAACTGAGTTCATTCCAAGAGGAGCAAGGAAAAATTACAAACTTTACTGGACTGAAGAACTACAAATTTTGAAGGAGAAAGTTGAAGATGCCAGGAAGACAGCAGAGAGAGAGAAAACAAACGACTGAAGCAAACATCTCTCTCAAAGCCATCTCAGCAAAATATAAAAGAACATAAATAAAAAAAACAAGAGATTGTTGGAGGGAAACAACAGAAAACCTGAACTTTGACAGGTATGGAAACAAACTATGGAAACTAGTGAAGCCATGAACAATGAAGGACCCAGAAACAAACAAACAACAATTAAACAAGGAAATGCTTTCCTTACAGGAAAAAAGGCTGCAAATGCACTAAAGGAACACTATGCTAGTGTAAATTACACACATCACAGTGATACAGAGACAGCAGCATAATATATGATGGCAAATCTAAACATGGAAGAAATGTAACAGGCAGTGAGTACCCTAAACAAGAAGAAATCACCAGGAAAGGATGGAATCACAAATGAAATGCTAATAGGACTAGGTACTCAAGCAACAAAAAAAAACTACTAGTATTCCTAAATTACAGCTGGAAGAGAGGAATAATCCCACAGGCATGGAAGGAAGCTATACTAATACCAGTCCTCCCAAAAAAGGAAAAAAACCTGGAAGAACCAAATGGCTATCGACCTATCAGTTTATTTAGCTGTGTAGGAAAATTAATGGAACGCATTATCAATGGCAGGCTAACATGGCATCTGGAAGAAAACGAACTCTTAACACCACACGAAGCAGGATTCAGAAAGTACAGATCCACTGAAGATCAAATAACCTATATAGTTCAGGAAATAGAGGATGCCTTCCAGGAGAAAAAGCACACACTAGCAGTCTGGATAGATTTAGAAAAAGCATTGATAAAGTATGGAAGGAAGGACTGAAAGTAAAACTGCAAAAAATGCAGGTGTGTGGGAACATGTACAAATGGATCAGCCATTACCTTGAGAACAGAACTGCCAGAACAAAAGTACAAGGAAAAACCAGCAAAAAGATGCTGTTGGAGCAAGGTGTCCCCCAAGAGGGAGTTCTTTCACCAACATTATTCCTAGCATATATAAATGACATCACAGACAATTTTCCAGCCAGAGTACACACATCCTCCTTTGCTGATGATTTAGCAATATGGACATCTGAAGAATATATTAGTACAGCTAACAGTACAATGCAACAAGCCTTATTAGCGCTAGAGGACTGGTTAATGTCATGGCTAGTGAAGATAAGTGAGGAGAAAACAACATGCACAGTGTTCTCCCTCTCAAATAAAACTTAGCAACCTAAGCTGGTACTGAATGGAAAAATATTGCGCCATGAAGAAAATCCAAACTATCTAGGAGTCACCTTTGATTGTCGCCTGACATGGATGACACAGGTTGAGAAAAATCGAACAAGAGCAAGGCAAAGAATGGCAATCATGAAAAAGCTTGCTGGTACAACGTGGGGAGCAGATGAGAAAGTTCTCAAGAAGTTATATACTGGACGGGTGAGGCCAGTACTGGAATATGGCATCGCAGCTTGGGAAACAGCAGCTAAGTCACACTTTAACAAAACAAGTAGAGTCCAAAATCAAGGAATGCAGATCATAACTGGAAGCCTGAAAACAACGCTCATTCATGAACTAGAAAAGATACCTTGTTTACAACCAATGCAGGATAGAAGAGATAGTAGAGCCCAGCAACAAGCAGAAAATTTTAGAAGATTGACAGACCACCCTATGTATAAAAGGTTTAATGGTTTTGGAAAGGGAAGACTGAAGTGTAGCAACATTGTAGAAACTGCATAAAGAAAGATTAAGACAGATCCTATACTTAACATTTCAACAGTCAAACCTATTTACAGTGCACACAAGTTCCCAGCTTGGAGACAGCAGCAACTGCCTGACATGATAGAAAACATTCCTGGTATTGAGAAAAAGAACACTCAGAATGAAACCGAAAGAAGAAAAATAACCCTAAATTACATAAAAGAACATTACCCAAGCAGCAATTGGACCCATGCATATACAGATGGATCAGCCAACAATTCAATAGAAAATGGGGGAAGAATTCTCCTAAATTTAAAAAAATGGAGTGGAAAAAAAAACAGCCAGTGGCAACTGGAAACTTCTCAAGTAACTTAAAAGCAGAGGTAGCTTTGAAAACTGCAGCAGAAATGCTCTTAATGGAGGAAAATAAAGAGAAAGAAATAGCTGTCTTCACAGATGCAAAGTCAGCTGTCTCAATACTGAAAAATAAAAACAGCACAGAACTAGCAGACCTAAGAGCAGCATTCCATGGTCTATGCCAGAAATACAAAAAAGTTGTAATACAGTGGATCCCATCACATTGCAGTATACCTGGAAATGAAAAGGTTGACAAACTGGCTACCTCAGCCTCACATAGACATAACCTATAATGAGGCAAAGATGTTTATCAAAAGCACTTATCGAACCAAGTGGGAATCAGAGCATCCAGGCCACCAGAAAGACGATGCTTATTACAAAGTCAACCTAAGTGAACAAATAGCAATCTTCAGGATCTGCACAGGACATACCAGGCTGAAATACCACTTGTTCAATAAACTAAAGATAGGAGACACTGGTGAATGTAATTGTGGAACTGGTAAAATGACAGCTAGACATTTGCTACAGGGGAGCCCAATATATGCAGAACAGAGAAAGATTTTTTGGCCCACACCTGCTTCACTTGAGGACAAGCTCTATGGAGATGTCAAAAGCTCAAGTTGACTGCAGATTTCTTTAACAACAATCAGGTTGACATCTAAAGGTGCATGAAGAAGTTTTTAGTCTGCCATACTTCATGCCAAAAGTATGTCGGTGGCAAAAGCGTCCTAGTGGCACGAAAAGGAATATTGCTTGGCTAGCAAATCAATAACGTGGAAAGTCCGAATCAAAAGCTCATTGTGTGGGCATCATCAAAGGTGGAAAAAGCATCTCAGTGGCACAAAATGGAATACTGCTTGGATAGTAAATCCATTATGTGGAAAGTCCGAATCAAAAACTCACTGTGTGGATGTCATCTGCAGACTGCATTCTTCTGGTTTTCAGAGGAACAGCCTGTGGTGAACAGATGGCCCAATAAACGGAAGTGAGGGTAAGCAGCCATGTGCAGGGCATGACGATTCCGTGAGTGAGCCCAGTACCAGAGCGCTGTGTGTTGGGCCTGCAATTATGGAAGCCTCCTTGGATGGCGGGGAGTGCCCATGGTCTGCCCCTGCCTTCTCTTGAGGGCTGACCAGGATGTCTTCAGCTGTTCTAAATGGGCAGCTGGGATTTGGATAACATCACTATAGTGAGAGTCAAACATACGAAACACCCGGGAAGGTAACCAGCCAAGAAATGCCTGAATAAGTCGGATGTGTCTGCTGAAAGGTTCAAATATTGCAGCTCTGCTGAAAACAGACACAGCACAATTACATCTGGAACAACATCCAGGACGAACGCAGAAGAAGTAGAAGATACTCAGAAATGACCACATGCTACCAGGGAGACGAAGGGATCATCATTAAATGTCAGCAAAACTGAATGCATGGTAGTTTCTAAGAAAGCAGAAATTCCAACATTGTTTATACATTGTAAAGGTATACAAATCAAATAGATAATTCGTTTTAAATATTTAGATGACACTGTAGCATCTGACGAAAGATGTGACACCGAGATGACCAATAGAATCACCACATCCAAAGATTCTTTTACAAGAATGAGCAATGTCATGAAAGATGGAAAAATGATTAGTCCAAAATACACATACTGAACAATTGTGTTTGGCCTGTTCTTCTGTATGAATGATGAATGCTGGAGAATGAGTCATGAAATGATGAAGAAACTGGAGGCAGTGGAGATGTGGTGTTTTGAGATATCGTGGACAGAGAAAAAAAAACAACAAGCAAACAAACTGAGGTATTGAGTCCGTTGAGTAATGAAGGCGCTAAAAGATCACCCATCAAAACCATAAAGACATGACAAATTTATGATGCTTTTCAACAGAAGATGTGAAAAAGAGAAATTAGCCTAACATCAGAAAATACTAGTCAAGAGAGGTAGAGGAAGTCTATTGAAAGATGCACATGGAAAGCTTAGTTAAACAGCTGGGCAACAAAGAAAAAATCATATCAGCAACACAATCTTCATCACAATATCAGATGGCAGAGAGGATTGGAGAGTCATGAAGAGGACATGATCTTAGCCATCAGTTTGGTAAAACTGAACACCAGTGGACATAAACAGACACAGTAACGTCTCTCATTTACTGACAGAGGAAATATCATTTATGCACAGACTCAACAACATGCTATCCTCCAGTTTGTTTAAGTGAAAGAATCAGCTACACCCACATTATACAATTGGCTTACAAATGAATAAACTCAGTAGTACCTCAAACTCAGCTGAAAACAAAAGATTTGAGTCTCTGTGAAATTTGGTGACATGGTCATTAAAATCTCGCATTCTCACGGGCCTGTGGATTCAACAGAAAAGCAAAGAGAATGATAAACAAGGACACAGCACAGTTTGGTTCAAGTTAGTTATCTGAGAAAATAAATTGCCCCGAAGCAGTTTCCTGTTATAGGTCTGTGGCATGATAGTCCCATCACATTTTGTAGACCTGAGAGCATGCAGGAATATGTGGCCAATCTTTCCCCATTTTGGCAAGTGACAAGCCCAGACATTGAATCCATGTTTGACTGTGCTCAAGACGTTTCCAGCACGGTTCACTATCAACTTCCCTGATCCCTGAAGTTGTCTATTTACTTAAAGATAGTGACTTGACATCAACAAGCACTTTTCATTTGTGGTTTTTATCAATATGAATATTAATCACCACAATTAAGTTAAATGCACCAATTGCTTTCTTGTCATCATCACTAAGTGCCTTACCAACTAGCATGGGCAGTCCAGTATCCCACATATCACCAACGTATCTCAGTTTTCTCATTTCTATACTTGCTCACAAATGAACACTTGTCTATTTGGAACCTTCTACAGCCTGAAAGTGCATTAGGCATTAGTGTTAGACCGATATATTGATGGACCAAGGGGCAGCTGGTGGGTGATGTGTTCAGTATCACGTCAGCTGCCATTAGTGTTAAACTGACTATCCTGTGTAAACAAAACAACAATACGATGGTCAGTTTAAATTACCACGACAGGCAGTTTAAAATACTGTGGGAATATTTGTGCTATATATTTCAGCTTGAAGAATTCATTGTTTGTTTTGTATTATGTTGAGTGACTTTTGCAGCATGCATGTGACGAAATGAAGTAAAGTATGCCAGGCAACATAATGTTTGTGTCTTCATTATTCACATTCTATTCTATGTGTGAAACCTACTGTATCATCACCATCTTGAATGTGACATTTGTATAGCCCATGGCTACTTTCCCAGAGGCAGTACAAGCACTACCAGGGCAGGGTGCTTTAATTCTTCAAGGTATTTGGGCAGAAACTGAACATTGCAGCTCAACTATTCACATGTCTCTGAATGAAGTGGTAGAATCGTTTTCAGGGTTCTTGTGCCTGACAGTGCAGATATATTGTGTGCTTTAGAAAATCTCATCAACAATATCAGTGAGGAAATAGCTTGTACTGGAAGACACTTTTGTTTAGGGGATTTTGACATGGAAAATGTCAGTGAACGATTGAAATCATATGTAACAGAATTTGGCGATGAAAATCTCACCAACATCCAGCAACAAAGACAATCAATCAAAAACAATCAAAGGAATGTGAAGAAGACAAACATATTACAAAGGACATTACTGACTGACAGTAGGTAGGTAGGTGGTCAAATAAGTAGGTAGGCTGTTTGGTAGGTATGTATGTATGAATGTATAAAAAAGCAATTGGCAGAAAACCTTTGTAACCAACAATCATTTCTGTATAAATCATAGTCACCACTGCAAATATAATTATATGTCATACTAGCATAAACAAGTCAGTGATGAGTGAATTTGGCTAGGATTTACCTTTTCTTGATAAGTTCCTTGTTTTCGTTGGTTGTTACTACATGTGGTCTGGTTGAGGAGAGAAACAAAGCAAACCACAGGATAAGCAAGGGCAGGTCAATACATTCCCGTTAAATATGCTACACTTGCACATTTTCTAACAACAAAATAGGTAAATATACAACTACAACATCTTGTGATGGAAGACACAATGGACATTTATGCAATTATGTCAAGAGAAATGATTGATTAAATACATAATTTTTTTTAAAAGAAACGATCATCAGAGAAGCTTAAATATGAACATTGTTCAAGCAATTAAATGATTATATAATTACGGAGCTGCAGTCTGTGATCTAGGTTCAATCTACAGCACTGGCAAGATGATTTTTTTTCTTATCACTGCAGCTCTGGGGTCAACTAAGTCAAATAACAATGAATATGAGAGGATGTTCAGAATGTTCTGGGAGCTGTCTGTAAAGGACAGATGACAGGGAAAGGAGCTGGCCACTCCACCTCATATGTCCTGGCATAGAACATGTGAAGGTCTAACAAACACTTCTACGGCAGTATGTGCTATGGGATGACCTTTACCTCAGTTGTATGAGACAAATATATTGCAGACATGACAGAAAACCATTCAACCATAGTCAGTCAGTCAGTCAGTCAGTCAGTCAGCCAGTCAGTCAGTCAAGTCCAGGTCCCTTTTACACGCCTCAAAGAGCATTGGGCACATGGTGCTACACCCATATTTGTATAGACCAACCAGCATTCAGCGGTGACAAGGTCATGCCTTTACTTCCCAAGGCATTGCCTGGTGCCCATTTTAGAATTGGCAGCTCAACCCAATGTTAAAATCCTCTCCCATGCAGATTTGAACTCCTGACCACTAGGTTGTCAGGTGAGCATCTATCCTCTATGGTAGTGTAGTTCCCTTGTTCAGCCATATTGGGTTATAACTGGGATGTATAATGTCTTTTATTATTTTTTTCAAATAATGGACTTCTTACGTGGTAGCTCAAGTCTTTTGAAACTCTGATTTTTATATAATTCAAATATTTTCTTAATAGAGATGCTATGTAGTGGTATACTTTTTATATTCCATATTGTGTTGCTTCAATATTCTTTCCAGTTCTGCTTTGGAACTTTCAACTTTTCATAAAGTTAATATTTTACTGAAAGGGTATGTAGTCAAATATGGATTTCCCCCCTTGTGATATACTGCCTAATCCTGCCTTGTAAACAAACAAACTTTATTTTCAAAGGGTTAAGAATTGGGCACACAGGCCCGTCTAACATTCTGCCCTTCTATCACTCTCTTTCATACATTATATCATTCACACATCATTCAAGGCTAACTGAAAACATCTATCTTTAACAGGTCATCCACTGTCTTAGGCTCAATGACTTTGTCCACAATGTCTATTAGTGGATTAGTGGTATCCCTTGTTGTCCATATTTCTTGCACGACAGTAAATAATGTACAATATTCTTTCTCTGGCATTCAGCAGAGTTATTTTCTTATACAGTAAAATATGCTATTCCCAACTGTAGTTTATTACATTTGTTATTACAAGTAACGTTCAGTTTATTTGTTTTCTGACATGTTGCTGTTGGAATATTGAACAGTTTATGAATATACCATTCTTCCTATTATCCTTGTATAGATTGCTATTTTGGAATCACTTTTACTCAATGCTACATGTATTATGATATCTTTTCTGCCATTTCTTTCCTTCAATTCCTACATGAGCTGGTATCACTGCTCTCCACTGTTCATGGAGTGGCATAGTAGTTAATGCACTAGTCTGCTAAGACAGTGGTCCAGGCTCAATCCTCAACAGAGGAAGGGTTATTTTGTCCGACCAGGACAGCTCGGAGGTAACCCAACCTCATAAAAATAATTACCAGACAATTTTCAGAAGTGTCAGAGGAAGCAAAATGGCCATCCAACCTCATATGGCTGTGGCCTAGAAAATGTGAAGGCCTAACACGAATAACTCAATGGCAGTATCTGCCATGGCACTACCTTGATCTTATTTATATTTTGACATTACTGACTGTCAACACTGCATTATAAAAAATATTCAGAGACATTCTAATTAAATCATACCAGAAATCCATGAATATTCACGTCTTTCTCACTTAAGGTTGATTAAAGCTTGTACATATCATATCAGACTAAATAAATAAATAAAGCATACCGTGGTTGCTTTTCATTACGTTTTCTGAGATGCCACATGCCTAAAGTTCCACCATGCGTAACTTATCTGCATATTACCATAACATCCCACCAATAATTGTCTACGTCCTACTTTGTTGATCTATACTTTTTCTTGCTGAGCCAACCCAACCACTGTTGGTTTCTAATTGAAAATGTCTGTGTGCATGTGGAGACACATGGCGTCATATATATATATATGTTAAGTAATAAGTTTAACCTGTTGAAAGTGATTTACGGCTGGTCGAGTGGTTAGAATGTCGGAATCTCCTCAATAAGGTGTTTTTTTTTTTTCTGTAGGGGGGAAAAAAGAAAACTCTATCCTGCACAGTTCTCGGCGACTGCACTAGTGAGGCGGCCTTAATTCCTCAGACTCAAGACCCCATCTGCCATACACCGCGAGGTGCTATACTGGCAGTAAATGACAGTTTTTGACAGTAGACTTTGTACAAGGAACAGACTGTATTTCACTTCATGACAGTCCTCATGCTTGGGAAGTATATGCTCATGTAAAATGTAGCAATTATTTGGTTCACATTTAAGAATGGATGTTTATAGAAAATAGCTGAAACAAACAACAAGCAGTCATTCTTAAACTTTGTTTGTTACTACATGTGGTCTGGTTGAGGAGAGAAACAAAGCAAACCACAGGATAAACAAGGGCAGGTCATTACATTCCCGTTAAATATGGTACACTTGCACATTTCCTAACAACAAAATATGTAAATATACAACTACAACACCATATGATGGAAGACACAATGGACATTTATGCAATTATGTCAAGAGAAATGATTGATCAAATACATAACTTTAAAAAGAAACTATCATCAGAGAAGCACAAACATGACAATTGTTCAAGCAATTAAAGATGATATAGTTACAGAGCTGCAGTCTGTGGTCTGGGTTAAATCTACAGCACTGGCAGGATGATTTCTTTCTTATAAATTCAGTTCTGGGGGTCGACTAAGCCAAATAAGAATTTGTATGAGACAATGATCAGAATGTTCTGGGAGCTGTCTGTAAAGGCAAGATGACAGGGAAGATAGCTGGCCACCCCACCTCATATGTTCTGGCATAGAACATGTGAAGGCTAACAAACACTTCTACGGCAGTATGTGCTATGGGACGACCTTTACCTCAGTTGTATGAGACAAATATCATATTACAAACATGACAGAAGACCATACTCCATTCAACCATAGCCAGTCAGTGAAGTCAAGGTCACTTTTACATGTCTTAAAGGTGCATTGGGCACATGGTGCCTACACCCATATTTGTATAGGTAAATCAACATTCAGTGGTGGTAAGGTCATGCTGATTGCCTTTACTTCACAAGACGTTTCCTGGTGCCCATTTTAGAAGTGGCAGCTCAAGCCAATGTTAAAAACCCTTTCCGATGCAAAAATTTGAACCCTTGACCACTGGCCTCACAGGTGAGCATCTATCCTCTATGCTAGTGTGGTTCCTTTGTTCAGCCATATTGGGTTATAACTGGGATGTATAATATCTTTTATTATTTTTTCAAATTATGGACTTTTTATGTGTTAGCTCAAATTTTTTGAAAAATTATGATTTTTATATAATACTAATATTTTCTTCACAGATATGCTATGTAGTGCTATACTTTTTATATTCCGTATTGTGTTGCTTCAATATTCTTTCCAGTTCTGCTTTAGAACTTTTAACTTTTCATAAAATTAATTTCATTAATATTTTACTGAAAGCGTGTCATCATCATCAAGTGCCGTGCTGGCTGGCGTAGGCGTTCATGGCTCTCCATAGATCTCGGTCTTTGGTTTTCTGGATCAACTCTGCTGCTGATATTCCTCCCTGCCACCGTCTCAATCCATCCAGCATCACTTCTCTTGGTCTACCTCTGCCTCTCTTGCCCTCGATCTTTCCAGTTGTTACGATGTTCTCCAATGCCTCTCTTCTCATCACATGACCGAGGAAAGCTGTTTGTCTCTGTCTTATTGTTGTATATAATGTTCTAGTTTCGTTAGCCTGTTTCAGGCAGTCGTCGTTAGTTACTCTGGCAGTCCAAGGAATTCGCAACATTCGTCTCAGGAACCACATCTCTGTTGCTTCTAATTTCTTCTTAATTTGTTCATTTACATTCCAAGATTCACTGCCATACAGCAAAACTGGTTCTACATAGCATTTCAGCACTCTCTTTCTTACATTCAGTGATAGTGACTTATTGCATAAGATACTCTTCATTTTCTGAAATGCGGCTTTTGCCTGCCCTATTCTGCCCCTAATCTCTGTTGTACATCTTCCATCTGATGTTATAAATGCCCCTAGGTATCTAAAATTATCCACTTGGTTAAGGATTTTCCCTTCTATTTCTATGTCACATTTTGGTGTCACCATTTTCTTTGATATTACCATTGTTACTGTTTTCTTGATATTCAAGGAGAGTCCTTTCCTTGCACTCTCTGTTACTACTACGTCTAATAATTGTTGTAGGTCTGTTGAATTATCCGCCACCAATACTGTGTCATCTGCATAGCGTATATTATTTATATTATAACCTCCAACTAGTATTCCTGGCATCTCTTTGATCTCTCTCATTATTACGTGTAGTCGCTTAAATAGGGATTTTTTCCCTTGTGATATACTGCCTAATCCTGCCTTGTAGTTCTCATGAGCTGTCTATCTTTAACAGGTCATCCTCTGTCTTAGGCTCAATGACTTAGTCCACAATGTCTATTAGCGGTATCCCTTGTTGTCCATATTTCTAGCACGACAGTAAATAATGTTCAGTATTTTTTCTCTGGCATTCAGGAGACTTATTTTCTTATACAGTAAAATATGCTATTCCCAACTGTAGTATCTTACATTTGTAAGTAATGTTCAGTTTATTTGTTTATTCTGACATGTTGCTGTTGGAATATTGGGGGGTACGGGGTGTCAGGCATTGGTAGCACCTTTGGTAAGGATGGCTCTCATGTCCTTTCAGGACCCATCCCCCACTGGTCCAAGTCTGACACCCAGCTCGTGCCTGTGGCTCCTAGTAGCTGTCAGCATGTGACAGCGGCCACCCCCCGGGCAACAGCTGTGAGAGGCTGGCTAAACCAGGCATGGGTATCCGATTTGGTGTCAAACCAAGAGGTAAACTAGGGTATGCCTACCCAGCATGTGAAGACAGGATTCGGCAGACTGCGCGGAAGAAATCATTCCTGATTCAACGGGCAAGACGGCGTTTACCTGCAAAGCGTTGTGGAACGTAATGAGCACGGCAAGGCACGTAGAGCGCCCTGGTCATCCACTGCACCTGTATTCGTCTCCAATCGTCTCGACTTGTCTTGCCACTGGACTCAGATGGACTCAGGCGAGAGAGTGAGGTCGACGAATTGCGCAACTCTTCCTCACTTTAATCCAAGTCATCGCGCAAGTCATTCTTCATCCAACGTCACATATCACCTTCAAGCCCTGTGGCGATGGGCGAGCGGCAAAGCGGCAGGCGTGGGTACGCTGGCAGCCGTAGTCGCAGACCTGCACACAGGCGGCTCAGGCCATATGGTCGTCTTCTACTGACCGGAGCAGCAGTAGGATTCGGCAGCCCCCTGAGCGACTGAGCAGCCCTCTATAGGAACACACTGCTCACCTCCATAGCATGAGGAAGGGGCTAGAAAAGGTGCCCTAAACATTGTCTGCTTCATCACTACCTAACCAGCTAGCCGCGGTTGGTGGGTACCCTAAACTGCGGTCGACATACAAAGAAAGATAAAACAAGCAATGCTAAAAGAGTAAACCATATTCCCTTAACAATTGGAACTTGGAATGTACGCACCCTACTTGACAGAGACGGCGCGTCGGGTCCAGAGAGACGAACAGCACTGATTGGGAGAGAGCTCGGCAGGTACAACATCGACATTGCAGCCTTGAGCGAGACACGACTTGCAGAAGAAGGCCAAATCTGTGAAATTGGTGCCGGCTACACATTTTTCTGGAGTGGAAGGAAAAGCGAGGAAAGACGCCAATCCGGTGTGGGATTTGCCATTAAGTCGGCCCTGGTCGGCAAATTAGCTGGATTTCCAAAGGCTGTAAACGACAGGCTCATGACCATGAAGTTGCCTCTGCTGAATGGAAGGAAGCACGCAACCATTGTGAGTGTCTACGCACCAACTATGACCAACGAAGATGATGTCAAGAATAAGTTCTATGAGGACCTGCACAATGTATTAACATCTGTTCCCAAAGGAGACAAACTTATACTCCTTGGGGATTTCAATGCCAGAGTAGGCACGGACACCACCTCTTGGAGTGGCATTATTGGAAAGCATGGAGTCGGAAATTGTAACAGCAATGGACTCCGCCTCCTTCAGACATGTGCCGAACATGATCTCCTGATTACGAACACAATTTTCCGTCTCCCCATGAGAAATAGGACATCCTGGATGCACCCTCGCTCGAAACACTGGCACCTCATTGACTATGTCATCGTCAGGAGGAGTGACAGACAAGACGTTCGAGTGACAAAATCCATGTGTGGTGCCGAATGTTGGACAGACCATCGTCTCATTGTCTCGAAAATGAACATCCACATAAGGCCACCACGGCGTCCTCAAGGGGCAAAAATGCAAACAAAGCTAAATGTCACCCGCCTAAACAGCAAGAAAATGCAGCAGTCGTTTGAAAATATGCTGGAAGACCGCCTCAAGCCCAATGCTGAAGCTAAACAGGATACAGAAACAGAATGGAGAGCCCTAAAGGACACGATTTACAACACTGCTATGGAAATCCTGGGTCCAGCCCCCCGAAAGCATAAAGACTGGTTTGATGAAAATTCCGAAGACATCAACCAATTGCTGGCCGAGAAACATCTTCTCCTCAAGGCACATTTGAATGACCCAAAGTCAACATCAAAAAAAGATGCTTTCAAGAACATTCAGAGAGTAGTGCAGCAGAAACTTCGGCACATGCGGGACTCCTGGCTGAGCAGCAAAGCTGATGAAATTCAGGGCTTTGCTGACAGACACGATATGAAAAACTTCTACGACTCACTGAAAGCGGTCTATGGTCCTTCATCACCAGGCATAGTTCCCCTCCTCAGTGCAGACGGGGGAACATTGGTCACCGATAAGAAAGAAATCCTCCAACGCTGGGCAGAGCATTTCAGCAAAATCTTAAATGCAACTTCCTTCTTCGATGATGAAACCATCAATTGCCTTCCTCAAGTTCCCACCAATGAGACTCTTGATGACCTGCCAACCATAGTGGAAATAAACAAAGCCATCCAGCAACTCTCCAGCGGCAAGGCACCTGGTCCTGACTCCATCCCAGTAGAGATATACAAGGCCTGTCTGTTATACACATCTCCGGTCCTAACAGAGCAGCTTCACCAAGTCTTCACAAACATATGGACGAACGAGACCATGCCACAAGATTTTAAGGACGCGTCAATAGTCCACCTTTACAAACGTAAAGGAAACCGCCAATCCTGTGACAACCACCGAGGCATCTCCTTGCTTTCAATTGCAGGGAAGATACTCGCCAGAATTCTTCTCAATCGCCTCACAGCCCATCTCGATCAAGGTCTTCTTCCTGAGAGTCAATGTGGCTTCAGAAAAGAACGTGGAACTGTTGACATGATTTTCGCTGCAAGGCAGCTGCAAGAGAAATGTCAGGAACAGAACTGCGAAATGTTCTCCACTTTCATTGACCTTACCAAGGCTTTTGATACAGTCAGCAGAGAAGGACTGTGGAAGATTATGGCAAAATATGGCTGTCCACGAAAGTTTGTCCAAATAGTGCGGCTATTTCATGACGGCATGCAGGCAAGAGTACAGGAAAATGGTGAGCTGTCTGAACCCTTTCCTGTTACAAATGGAGTGAAGCAAGGATGTGTCCTGGCACCAACATTGTTCAGCCTCATGTTTTCAGCCATGTTGATGAATGCCTTCGAGAACGACGACATTGGAATAGACATCAACTACCGTATGGATGGAAAGTTATTCAATCTCAGAAGGCTGAAAGCTAAAACCAAAATTGACAGCGGCACCGTCAGAGAGCTCCTGTTTGCTGATGATTGCGCTCTATACGCCAACTCAGAGGCGGACATGCAACATAATGTTTCAGCTTTCTCACATGCCTGTGCCAACTTTGGGCTCAATATCAACTTGGAGAAGACTGTAGTTATGTACCAGCCAGCTCCAGGGAATAATCACACTTTGCCGAATATCAAAGTGAATGATCATAGACTAAGTGTTGTGGACAAATTTACCTATCTTGGCAGCACCCTGTCACAAGCTGCCACAATCGATGACGAAGTGAATGCAAGAATCTCCAAGGCCAGTGCAGCCTTTGGCAGACTGTACAAGAATGTATGGGACAGAACTGGAATAAGCCTGCAAACAAAGCTAAAAGTCTACAAAGCAGTTGTATTATCCACACTGCTATATGCTTGTGAAACCTGGACTGTTTATCAGCGACACGCTAGGAAATTAAACCACTTCCACACAGTCTGCCTAAGGAAGCTACTGAAGATTAAATGGCAAGACAAGATTCCAGACACTGAAGTCCTAGAAAGAGCATCCATGCCCAGTATCCACACTCTACTGATGAAGAATCAGATTCGCTGGGCTGGTCACTTGACTCGCATGCCAGATCACAGGCTCCCTAAACGAATTTTTTACAGCGAACTGCGTTGTGGTAAACGCTCCCAAGGTGGCCAAAGGAAACGTTTTAAAGACACTCTGAAAATTTCACTGAATGCTTTTGGAATTCATCATGACACATGGGAGGCTGCAGCCAGAGACCGAAATTCGTGGCGTGCATCATTGCGCAAAGGTGCAGTCATATGTGAGGCAACCAGGACTGCAAGAGCTGTGAAGAAAAGGCAGGACAGAAAAACCACTGCAGGAAATCCTCCTCCAGAGACGTCAAGCATTCTTTGTCCACATTGTCAAAGAACATTTCGAGCCAAAATAGGCCTTATCAGCCATCTTAGAACCCACGGCTCCACACCTTCAACCCCACTGGATGAAATGAATGGTCATCATCATTCTTGATGGACAAACAACAGAAACAGGAATATTGAACAGTTTATGAATATAGCATTCTTCCTATTATCCTTTTTGTAGATTGCTATTTTGGTATCTCTTTTACTCAATGCTGCATGTATTATCATATCTGTTCTGCCCTTTTTTGCCTCTTTGTCTGTCATTTCTTTCCTTCAATTCCTACATAAGCTGGTATCACTGCTCTCCATGGTTCATGGAGTGGCATAGTAGTTAATGGACTAGTCTGCTCAGACAGTGGTCCAGGTTCATTCCCCAACAGAGGAAAGGTTATTTTGTCTGATCAGGACAGCTCTGAGGTAACCCAGCCTCATCAAAATGGGTACCAGACAATTTTCAGAACTGTCAGAGGAAGCAGAATGGCCATCCAACCTCATATGGCTGTGGCCTAGAGAATGTGAAGGCCTAACACGAATAACCCAATGGCAGTATATGCTATGGCACTACCTTGATCTTATTTATACTTTTGACATTACTGACTGTCAACAATGCATTACAAAAAAACATATTCAGAGACATTCTAATTGAATCATACCAGAAATCCATGAATATCTATCCTTCACTCCTTTCTGACTTAAGGTTGATTAAAGCTTGCATATATCATATCAGAAAAAATTTATAAATAAAATGTACCTTGGTTGCTTTTCATTACGTTTTCTGAGATGCCAGACAAGGAAAATAATGACACCAATGACAGCAATCAGTGCTAGTCCACCCAAGACACCACCTACAATAGCCCCCACTGGTGCCTCATTATCTTCCCGTGCTGAAACAGAATGATCTCTTTATACAACAACTGCAAATATTAGTAAAATAAAATAATTATTACTGCAGAATAGGGCAACTTCAATAACAGTAACTTAAAACTGTGGAAATAATTCAGTAAGCACAACTGTGTAACAGAACTTGTTATAAAAATGTTAGCCTTGCAAAATACATGTCTACAAAATTATCACATGATGTGCTGAAATAATTGGTGGCTTCATTTATCCATTCCAGTTTTCCTGTTGAATACATAAATGCAATAGCAACTCTTATTCAGCTCTGTAGTAATCTTGTTTCCAATCACATTGTTCTTGAGATTTTTGCACTTCCTATATCTTCTTGTAATGTTTAGTTCCAAATTTCTAGTATTCTCCTAGAATACTCTACTCTAGTAGGTTCTAGTTATGAGCATCTTGGATATTGCTTGTACTGTTAGTGACTAGGTCATGACAATGTAAGACAGGGTCACCAACCCTCTTGTTGGCTGCCTGCTCTTACTAAAGCTCAGAGAAAAACTGGGTAGCCATGATTCAGTCCCTTGAAATGATTGTGTGAAATAATTTGTCAACCGGATCACTCGGCCTTGGAAATAAAAGGCCACAGTGGCTAAGCTAGCCACTGTCCCAGAGATGTTTAACATAGGAAGTCATGGAGGAGAATATGGCAGCACCACAATACCTCCATGGGAGTCAAAACTTACAGATGTGGTATGTGCAACAATTTGTAATGTCTGTTAGTGTCCACTCACCTCGGAGATATAGCCCGTGATATCCCCACCACATTCAAGTTAGTCAGTCCAGGACAAGCACACCAAGAAAGACATTGTGAATATTGCACAGACATTTCAATAAAAAGATAAGTCTTAAAATATGTCAAATATGTAGGTACAAAGGAGTCTAATCTCCCCTGGAGCACAACTATGAAAAAATACTCAACCGGATCAACTAAAAGGTCCCCAGGAAAAGGTCCTTATAAAAACTTCAGTTGATGACCTTACACCATAAATATAACTTTTCAGTGATGCCACTCCTATATATGCATCTCGGTCCCTTCCCATACTGGTTCCTTCATGCCTAAAGTTCCAACATGCGTAATGTATCTGCATACTATCATAACATCCACCAATAATTGTCTATGTCCTGTTTTGTTGATCTACACTTTTTCTTGCCAAGTCAACCCAACCATTGTTGGTTTCTAATTTGAAGTGTGTGTGTGTGTGTGTGTGTGTGGGAGCGAAGAGAGAGAGAGAGAGAGAGAGAGAGAGAGAGAGAGAGTGAGAGAGAGAGAGAGAGAGAGAGAGAGAGAGAGAGAGAGAGAGAGAGAGAGAGAGAGAGAGAGAGAGAGAGAGAGAGAGAGAGAGGTGGTGTCATGTATAAGTTAAGTAATAAGTTTAACCTGTTTAAAGTGATTTACATTCATTTAGACTTTGTACAAGGAAGAGTTTGTATTTCACTTGATGACAGTCCTCATGCTTGGGAAGTATATGCTCATGTAAAATGTAGCAATTATTTGGTTCACATTTAAGAATGGATGTTAACAGAAAAAAGCTGAAACAAACAAAGCAGTCATTCTAACCTTTTTAAAATTTGCTCAGTAGGCACTGGAGTCTGTTGACAAACATGACCAACATAACCCTAATTTCAGCCAATCTCTGTGTGTTGTGATCAATCATGACCTGGCTACATTCTAATATGCCTCTCCTCAGATATGAAGTTGCTGGTTTCTGAACTTGGAGAGGGGAAGGCACACTCAGCAACAGACTGTGTGGAGATGGTACTTTGGTATCAGATGGGCAGACAAATCTCTACACCAACCTCACCCTGATAGATGGGATATTTTTTCAGGGCTCAAGTGACCTGCATGCCAGTAGATTAGGCTTGAGACTTAACATAACATTCAGTCCTCTAGAGGACTCATAATCAACTAACCGTTTAAAAACTGTTTAAAATCAAGCCTTTCCATGTGTACATTTATTTTTTTGTCAATGGAAAACATGGAATTGTGAGCTATTTTTGCCATTCATTAATGCTAAATGGTAACTGTATTATGAACATTAGTTATAAAGTATGAGAGATAATAATTCAGGGGAAATTAATGAACTTCCTGTTCTAGATATTCTGCAACCTGAACTCAACTGAACAGTCTTTATTGAAATTAAAATACACGCTATGAATTATTATTTTATTAGTGGTTGCACAACTGTGTTAATGGTGAAAGGGCCCCAGGTACAATTCTGTGTCTCACTTGCATTAGTTTAATAAATAAATCAAGAAAATATACAAGTACTTATGTGCTCATGTTATGAGAAGAAATGGATTGGAGAACTTAGTGACAACTGGCAAGATCGAAGGGAACAGACCAAGAGGAAGACCGAGAGGAAAATACCTGGATGGCTTGGCCACATGGCATGGACGAGACAGGAACACTGAGCTGATCCACGACGTTGGTGATCGAGTGAAATGGCGAGTCATGACCGCCCACGCTTTCCGGCATGGCACATGATTGATTGATTTATGTGCTCATACACACAACTGTAAGATACCTCTATATTCCAGGTTACAAGCAGATAGAGTATATATGAGCCAAATAAAAACAGTCCACTTACCATAGGTTACAAACACGTGGGATTCTCTATAAATCGAACATCCTGCTGTAGTGCACATGATAACACTGATGCTGGGGACAGAGTTGCAACACAGTATTACAGATGTTAAATGACAACGAAAACAAAAGATGGAAAAATCATAATAGAAAAATAAAAACCTTGCAATATACATGTTTCTTAAACAAGTGAACCGGTACAATTATCTCGAAACAGTCATAACATCTGATGGGAGGTGCCTTGGAGAGATTAAAACAAGTATCACTACGGCGAAGGTAGCCTTTTGCAAGACACTGACCAACAAAAAAAATGAGATATGATGACACATTATGAGATATGATATATTATGAGAAGAAATAAAATAGGGAACTTTGTGACAACTGGCAAGATTGAGGTAAAAAGAACAAAGTGGAGGCAGAGACAATAACACAGAGCTTTTATCCATGATTGGTGACTGTATAACATGGTGAAACATGACCACCCACGCTTACTGGCATGGCACATGATGATGATAATGAGCAAATCCATTGCATGGAAAGTGCAAATCGAAAGCTCATCGTGTGGATATTATCTGCCAACTGCATTCTTCTGGTTTCTGGAGGAACAGCCCATGGTGAACGGAAGGCCCAATATACGGAAGTGAGGCTAAGCAGCCATGTGCAGGACGTGACGATTCCTTGGGTGAGCCCAGTACGAGAGCGCTATGAGTCGGCTCTGCAATTATGGAAGCCTTTTTGGATGGCGGGGAATGCCCATGGTCTGCCCCTGCCTTCCCTTGAGGGCTGACCAGGATGTCTTCGGCTGTTCTAAATGGGCCAGCTGGGATGGGGGATGAAGATAATACAACATTGAGAGTTGAAAGTCGTACAAAACACTGGGAAAGTGAACCCGATCAACAAATTCCTGAAGAAGTCGGATATGTCGGCTGAAAGGTGCAAATATTGCAGCTCTGCTGTAAACAGACACAATGCAATTATGTCCAAAACGAACATTCTGGACAAACAAAAGATGATATCACAGCTTGTATGGAGATCTTATATTAGTTTGTATTTCAGTCTGGTTGATGAAATATTAAAACTTTTATGTAACACGATCAAAGGTTAACACCCTACTTAACATATTACTCACACCTCTTGTATGGGCACATCATCAAACAAATATTCTCTGCAAGCGGCTGAAATATAACACAGCGTCTGCTATAACTAAAGAAACTTACTAGAATTCTTGCCCAGCAGGCAGAGGCCCGTTACAATAGTCGTCAGCATTTGCAAGACTGCAGCTTGTGTTATCTCCAACAACAAATTTTCCTGAAACAAATACAAGCAGGTAGTAAAATGGACGTCACTCTCAGATATGTTCAGATGCCTGGAGACTACACAAATGTAAAAATATGTTGTTGACATCGCCAGCACTGTTCCTAAATATGGCATTGCTTCCAGTACACCGGTCTTAGCTTGAAGTACTACATGAGCATTTCAGATTACAGAAAAACACAGGCAGCAGGTTTCGTTGTTCAAGTCAGGGTTATGCAATAATGAATCAACCAACCAAGAGTAGTTTTCACAATGAAGATTGGCTACAAAGGATCTCCAAATGTTGTTTCTGGTGGTACACTCAGACGCATGGCTGTCCGTCCATCTCTAGATATTCAACATCATCATCATGATAAGCCTGGGTGGTCATGACTGACCATCTCACACAATCACCAAACTCTCTGATCAGGTCTGTGTTCTTGTCCAATTATACCATGTTACCAAGATATCCTGGTATTTGTCTCTCTGCCTTTATCTTGCTTTATTTCCTTCAATTTTGCCAGTTGTAATTATCTAGTGCCCAAAAAATCTTGACTGTCTACATCTAATTTTTCTAATCAGTTCATTTATCTCTTGCAGAACTGTTTCATAATTTATTTTTTTTTGGGTGGTCCATCTATGATATTCTGTGCATTTGTGTCAAAAATCACATTCAATTAACATTAGGTGTTTCTCAGCTTGTCTGCTAATTGTCGATGTTTCACATGCATATAACTGTATAGGTTCTATACAGCACTTCCACACTTTTTCTCACGGTAACTGACAACTTTTTATTGGTCACTATGTTTTCCATTTTGCAAAGGATACCTTTTCATATCAGTTCTTGTTCTAATCTCTACATGGCACAATCCATCAGATGCTATGCATGTTCTGAGATTGTTGTACTAATTCACTTGTTTAAGAATGTTCCCATTTACATGGATGTTCTATTGTAGCATTTCTCTCTTCTTGAAGAGAATCATATTCTCTGTTTTCTTACAATTTAATATTGTAAGACGGCATTTACCTGCAAAGTATTGTGGAACGTAATGAGCACGGCAAGGCACGTAGAGCGCCCTGGTCATCCACTGCGCCTGTATTCGTCTCCAGTCGTCTCAACTTGTCTTGCCACTGGACTCCAATGAACTCAGGCGAGAGAGTGAGGTCGACGAATTGCGCAACTCTCCTTCACTTTAATCTAATTCATCGCGCAAGTCATTCTTCATCCAACTTCATATATCACCTTCAAGCCCTGTGGCGATGGGCGAGCAGCAGGTGTGGGTACGCTGGCAGTCGCAGTCGCAGACTTGCACACAGGCGGCTCAGGCCATATGGTCGTCTTCTACTGATCGGAGCAGCAGTGGGATTCGGCAGCCCCCTGAGTGACTGTGCAGCCCTCTATAGGAAAGCACTGCTCACCTCCATAGCATGAGGAAGGGGCTAGAAAAAGTGCCCTAAACATTATTACCTAACCAGCTAGCTGCGGTTGGTGGGTACCCTATACTGTGGTCGACATACAAACAAAATAAAAACAGGTAAAGCTAAAAGAGCTAACCATATTCCCTTGACAATCGAAACTTGGAATGTATGCACCCTACTTGACAGAGACAGCGCGTCGGGCCCAGAGAGACAAACAGCACTGATTGGGAGAGAGCTGGGCAGGTACAACATCGACATTGCAGCCTTGAGCGAGACACGACTTGCAGAAGAAGGCCAAATCTGTGAAGTAGGTGCCGGCTACACATTTTTCTGGAGTGGAAGGAAAAGCGAGGAAAGAAGCCAATCCGGTGTGGGATGTGCCATTAAGTCGGCCCTGGTCGGCAAATTAGCTGAATTTCTGAAGGCTATAAATGACAGGCTTATGACTATTAAGTTACCCCTGCTGAAAGGAAAGAAGCATGCAACCATCGTGAGTGTCTACGCATCAACCATGACAAATGAAGATGACGTCAAAAACAAGTTCTATGAAGACTTGCACAACATATTAACATCTGTTCCCAAAGGAGACACGCTTATACTCCTTGGGGACTTCAATGCCAGAGTAGGCAAGGACATCTCCTCTTAGAGTGGCATCATTGGAAAGTACGGAGTCAGAAATTGTAACAGCAATGGGATCCTCCTCCTTCAGACCTGTGCCGAACACAATCTCCTGATCACCAACACAATTTTCCATCTTGCCACGAGCAATAGGACATCATGGATGCACTCTCGTTCGAAACACTGGCACCTCATTGACTATGTCATCATCAGGAGGAGTGACAGACAAGACATTCGGGTGACAAAATCCATGTGTGGTGCCAAATGTTGGACAGACCATCGTCTCATTATCTCGAAAATAAACATACACATCAAACCACAACGGCGTCCTCAAGGGGTAAAAATGCAAAAAAAAAACACTAAATGTCACCCACCTAAACAGCAAGATGCAGCAGTCGTTTCAAAATATGCTGGAAGACCGCCTCAAGCCAAATGCTGCAGCTAAACAGGATGCAGAAACAGTGCAGAGCCCTAAAGGACATAATTTACAACATGGCTATGGAAATCCTGGGCCCAGCCCCCCTCCCTCCCCCCCGAAAGCATAAAGACTGGTTTGATGAAAATTCTGAAGACATCAACAGTTGCTGGCCGAGAAACATCTTCTCCTCAAGGCACATTTGAACGACCCGAAGTCAACATAAAAAAAAGATGCCTTCAATAACATTCAGTGAGTAGTGCAGCAGAAACTTCGGCACATGCGGGACTCCTGGCTGAGCAACAAAGCTGATGAAATTCAAGGCTTTGCTGACAGACATGATGTGAAAAACTTCTACGACTCACTGAAAGCAGTCTACGGTCCTCCATCACCAGGCATAGTTCCCCTCCTCAGTGCAGATGGGGGAACATTGGTCACTGATAAGAAAGACATCCTTCAATGCTGGGCAGAGCATTTCAGCAACATCTTAAATGCAACTTCCTTCTTCGATGATGAAACCATCAACTGCCTTCCTCAAGTTCCCACTGATGATACACTTGATGACCTGCCAACCATAGTGGAACTAAACAAAGCCATCCACGAACTTTCCAATGGAAAGGCGCCTGGTCCTGACTCCATCCCAGTAGAGATATACAAGGCAGATGGGCCGGTCCTAACAGAGCAGCTTCACCAAGTCTTTGCAAACATACGGGTGAATGAGACCATGCGAACGAGATTTCAAGGACTCGTCAATAGTCCACCTTTACAAACGTAAAGGAAACCGCCAATCCTGTGACAACCACCGAGGCATCTCCTTGCTCTCAATTGCAGGGAAGATACACGCCAGAATTCTTCTCAATCATCTCACGGCCCATCTCGATCAAGGTCTTCTTCCTGAGAGCCAATGTGGCTTCAGAAAAGAACGAGGAACTGTTGACATGATTTTCGCTGCAAGGCAGCTGCAAGAGAAATGTCAGAAACAGAACTCTGAAATGTTCTCCACTTTCATTGACCATACAAAGGTTTTTGATAGTCAGCAGAGAAGGACTGCGGATGATTATGGCGAAATATGGCTGCCCACTATAGTGCGGTTATTTCATAATGGTATGCAGGCAAGAGTACAGGAAAATGATGAACTGTCAGCCCTTTCCTGTCACCAATGGAGTGAAGCAAGGATGTGTTCTGGCACCAACATTTTTCAGCCTCATGTTTTCAGCTATGCTGATGAATGCATTCGAGAACAATGACATTGGAATAGACATCAACTACCGCATGAATGGAAAGATGGTTGTTCAATCTCAGAAGACTGAAAGCCAAAACCAAAACTAACAGCGACACCTTCAGAGAACTGCTGTTTGCTGATGATTGCGCTCTATATGCCAACTCAGAGGCAGACATGCAACATAATGTTTCAGCTTTCTCATATGCCTGAGCCAACTATGGGCTCAATATCAACTTGGAGAAGACTGTAGTTATGTACCTGCCAGCTCCAGGGAATAATCACATCATGCTGAATATCAAGGTGAACGGTCACAGACTAAGTGTTGTAGACAAATTCACCTATCTTGGCAGCACTATGTCACAAGCTGCCACAATTGATGACAAAGTGAATGCAAGAATCTCCTAGGCCAGTGTGGCCTTTGGCAGACTGTACAAGAATGTATGGGACAGAAATAGAATAAGCCTGCATACAAAGCTAAAAGTCTACAAAACAGTTGTATTATCCACACTGCTATATGCTTGTGAAACGTAGACTTTTTATCAGCAACATGCTAGGAAATTAAATCACTTCCACACAGTCTGCCTTAGGAAGCTAAAGAAGATTAAATGGCAAGACAAGATCCCAGACACTGAAGTTCTAGAAAGAGCGTCCATGCCCAGTATCCACACTCAGCTAATGAAAAATCAGATTCGCTGGCCCGGGAAGGTTAACCCGGTCAATAATTGCCCGCAGAAGTCGGATGTGTCTGCCTAATGGCGCAAGAACACAGCTCTGCTGTAAACAGGCACAACGTAATCACGTCCGAAAAAAAAACTCCGGATGAACAAAGAAGAAGAAGATTTGCTGGGCTGGCCACTTAACTCATATGCCAGATCACAGGCTCCCTAAACAAATTTTTTACGGCGAGCTGCGTTGTAAATAAATTCATAAACATGAATTAGGAACAGGATTTGTCATCAAAAAAGAGTTATGGAGGAACGTTTTAAACTTTAAAGCTGTTAATGACAGGATTAGTAAATTACGAATAAAAGGTAAATGGAAAAATATAATGATGATTAATGATTAATGTACATGCACCTACTGAAGAGAAAGAAGATGATATTAAAGAAGACTTTTATAATGATCTGGAAGATGTCATAGAAGAAACCCCCAAACAGGACATCCTGATTGTGCTGGGAGACTTCAATGCAAAAATAGGTAGAGAGTAAACTAATAAAAAAAGTGGCCGGTATGGAAAGCCTACATACAACTTCAAATGATAATGGATGGAGAGTCATCAACCTGGCAGAAGCCAAAGGACTGCAGATTAGCAGTACCAGACTACAAAGAAAGGATATACACAAACAAACTTGGAAATCATGTGACAAGAGAACCTATAATCAAATAGATCACATTTTAATTAACAACAGAAATGCATCAAACATACAGCAAGTTAGAAGTTATAGAGGAGCTGAGTGCCACAGTGACAACTTCCTCGTCGGAGCAATATTTAAAATAAAACTTAAGAGAGCTTTCTATGCTAAATTACAAAGATTACACCCAACATATAACAGAGAAAAACTACAAGAAATTACAGTCAAAGAGAAATTTACAGATGAAATAAAATGTAAACTTGAAACTCTGCAAAACCCTTTGGAGGAAAGTGTTGACCAAACTTGGTTGAACATCAAGAATACAATTCAATCTACCGCAGAAGAATGTCTCGGTGTGTTAACCACACATAGAAAGAACAGATGGTTCTGCAGAACTTGGTGGAGTATTGATACATGACAAGGCAGACGTGGTTGCGGCCTTGTGGGTGCACGTGCACACCTCGGAGGAGCAAATGGATTATCATGGTCTGGCAAGAATGAGACAGCGAGGAGTGACGAAGGGATCTGGCTGATGCTCAACACTCAAAGGAAAGGCGAGACGGACTTATAATCAGATTGCTACTGGTACTATTAGTGTTGGAACTCTTCGCTGGCTGCTGAGGATGGGGACGGAGTACTTATGGGAATGCCCCAAATGCTGTGATGTTGATTCCTAAATCAATCAATCAATCAAAAATGTGAAGAAGCAGTCATTAGGAAAAAGAATGCCAGACATTTATGGTTAAATGACATCAACAACATCCAAAAGGAAGAGCATTATAGAAACGAATGTAAAGAGGCTACAAAAATAGTCCGACAGCAGAAGCGAGAATATATGAGTAATATAATCAAAGATATGGAAACTAATCACCAGAAAAATGAATCTAGAAAGTTTTATAAAGAACTGAAGTCAATGAAACGAGGGCAGCAACAAAACACATATGGTTTAAAAGACAAAAATGGGAATATGATAAATACCAATGAGGAAATGTGCAACACATGGAAAGAATATTTTGTTGAATTACTAAATTGTGAAGCTCCAAGTAACACTTTCCCACAGGAAGAGGTTCTAACATGTGAACCACAAATTGAAGAACCTACATTTGAAGAAATCCTATATGTAATCACACGACTTAAAAACAATAAGGCAACTGGGACTGATGGAATTGCTGCTGAATTTATAAAGGCAGGTGGCCATGCATTACATCTAAAGCTATACTAACTAATAATAAAAATCTGGAGGACAGAAGAATTACTCCATGACTGGAAAGAGTCATTATTGATACCTATCTTTAAGAAAGGAGACAAGTTCCAATGTAAAAATTATAGAGGAATATCACTACTGTCCACAAGCTATAAGATACTATCCGCAGTATTACTAAATAGACTAAAACCATATTCAGAAGACATATTAGGTGACTACCAGGCGGGCTTTAGACAAAACAGATCAACGATAGATCAGATATTTATCTTACGACAAATAGCAGAGAAAAATTGGGAATATAAAAGAGATCTCCATAACATTTTTGTGGATTTTAAAAAGGCTTATGATAGTGTCCATAGGAATAGTCTATGGAATGCTATGCAGGAATTTGGAATACCAAGGAAGTTAATCAACATGACCAGACTATGCATGGAAGATACTTATAATATAGTAACATATAAAGGCAGGAAATCAGACCCTTTCCAAATAACATCTGGCTTGAAACAGGGTGATGCACTATCACCGCTACTCTTCAATTTGGCTCTAGAGAAAGTTGTAAGGAAGGTAAAGGAGGAATTTGATATTGGAGGAACATCCAAGCTGCTTGGTTATGCAGATGATATAGATATTATAGGGCAAAGTGAACAAAAGACATTGGAAATATTGACTCACTTAAAGGAAAAAGCCCAACAGATGGGGCTGGTTATCAACCAAGATAAGACAGAATATATGGTAATTTCAAGAGACGGAATGGCTAAAAACTCTGGCCACATACAAATAGATAATATGACCATTAAAAGAACGGAAACATACAAATACCTGGGTACAATCTTCAACTGCTCCAACATCATAAGGGAAGAAATACAAACTAGAATCAACTCTGGAAATATATACTATGCACTACAACATCTACTAAAATCAAAAATCTCGTAACACCAAAATCACAATATACAAAACACTGATCAGACCAGTTGTGCTGTACGGTTCTGAAACCTGGAGTACAACGAAAGGAGACGAAGCCTTGTTACAAACCTTTGAGAACAAAATTTTAAGACGCATCTTTGGACCCATTAGGGATACACAAAGTGGAGAGTGGAAAAGAAGAAGTAACAAAGACATTTATGATCTGTTTAAGTCCCCGCTAATCACTGGTATCATGAAGGCTAATAGACTACAATGGCTGGGGCATATAGAAAGAATGGAAGATAATAGGGAAACAAAACTCGCTTACACTCAGGAAATAACTGGCCGTAGACCCCGAGGTAGACCAAGAAGACGGTGGAGAGATAATACATAGACAGACCTACAAGCACTTGGAATCAACGACTGGCAAGAGAGGGTCCACCAGAGAGACGAATGGAGACGGATTGTATCTGCAGCAAAGAACCTCAATGGCTCGGAACGCTGAAGAAGAAGAAGAAGAAGAAGAAGAGCTGCGTTGTGGTAAACGCTCCCATGGCGGCCAGAGGAAACGCTTTAAAGACACTGAAAATTTCACTGAAAGCTTTTGAAATTCATCTTGACACCTGGGAGACGGCTGCTAAAGACCATATCGTGGCGTACATCATTACATAAGGGTGTAGTCACTTGTGAAGCAACCACGACTGCAAGAGCTGTGAAGTAAAGACTGGACAGAAAAACCACTGCAGGAGATCCTCCTCCTGGAATGTCAAGCATTCTTTGCCCACATTGTCAAAGAAGATTTCAAGCCAAAATAGACCTTATCAGCCATCTTAGAACTCACGGCTCCATACTTTCAACCCCACTGGATGAAATGAATGGTCATCATCATTCTTGATGGACAAACAAAAAACACAATTTAATAACCTTATTTGCTCACTGTGTACAATAACTCATTCATTCACTCAGTAGAATGTCCTTTGCAGAACCTCGCTCAATAACTACATATACTAAATGCTGGGGGTACAGGGTGTCAGGCATTGGTAGCATCTTTGGTAAGGATGACTCCCATGCCCTTGTCAGGACCCATCCCCCACTGGTCCAAGTCTGACACCCAGCTCACGCCTGTGGCTCCTAGTAGCTGTCAGCATGCGACAGCGGCCACCCCACAGGCAACAACTGTGAGAGGCTGGCTAAACCAGGCATGGGTAGCTGATTTGGTGTCAAACCAAGCTGTGAACTAGGGTATGCCTACCCAGCATGTGAAGATAGGATTCGGCAGACTGCGTGGAAGAAATCATTTCTGATTCAACGGGCAAGACAACATTTACCTGCAAAACGTTGCGGAATGTAATGAGCATGGCAAGGCACGTAGAGCGCCCTGGTCATCCACTGCACCTGTATTCGTCTCCAGTTGTCTCGACTTGTCTTGCCACTGGACTCAGATGAGAGAGTGAGGTCGACGAATTGAGCAACTCTTCCTCACTTTAATCCAATTCATCGCGCAAGTCATTTTTCATCCAACATATGAAAAACTTCTATGACTCACTGAAAGCGGTCTATGGTCCTACATCACCAGGCACAGCTCCCCTCCTCAGTACAGACGGGGGAACATTGGTCACTGATAAGAAAGACATCCTTCAACGCTGGGCAGAGCATTTCAGCAACATCTTAAATGCAACTTCCTTCTTTGATAATAAAACCATCAACTGCCTTCCTCAAGGTCCCACCAATGATTCACTTGATGACGTGCCAACCATAGTGGAAGTAAAAAAAGCCATCCAGCAACTCTCCAGCGGCAAGGCACCTGGTCCTGACTCCATCCCAGCAGAGATATACAAGGCAGGTGGGCCAGTCCTAACAGAGCAGCTTTACCAAGTCTTTACAAACATATGGGTGAACGAGACCATGCCACAAGATTTCAAGGACGCGTCAATAGTCCACCTTTACAAACGTAAAGGAAACCGCCAATCCTGTGACAACCACCGAGGCATCTCCTTGCTTTCAATTGCAGGGAAGATACTCGCCAGAATTCTTCTCAATCGTCTCACGGCCCATCTCGATCAAGGTCTTCTTCCAGAGAGTCAATGTGGCTTCAGAAAAAAACGAGGAACTGTTGACATGATTTTCGCTGCAAGGCAGCTGCAAGAGAAATGTCAGGAACAGAACTGCGAAATGTTCTCCACTTTCATTGACCAGGCTTTTGATACAGTCAGCAGAGAAGGACTGTGGAAGATTATGGCAAAATATGGCTGTCCACGGAATTTTGTCCAAATAGTGCGGCTATTTCATGATGGTATGCAGGCAAGAGTAAAGGAAAATGGTGAACTGTCTGAGCCTTTTCCTGTCACCAATGGAGTGAAGCAAGGATGTGTCCTGGCACCAACACTGTTCAGCCTCATGTTTTCAGCTATGTTGACGAATGCCTTCGAGAATAACGACATTGGAATAGACATCAACTACCGCATGGATGGAAAGTTACTCAATCTCAGAAGGCTGAAAGCTAAAACCAAAATTAACAGCAACACCGTCAAAGAGCTCCTATTTGCTGATGATTGTGCTCTATACGCCAACTCAGAGGCGGACATGCAACATAATGTTTCAGCTTTCTCATATGCCTGTGCCAACTTTGGGCTCAATATCAACTTGGAGAAGACTGTAGTTATGTATCAGCCAGCTCCAGGGAATAATCACACTGTGCCGAATATCAAAGTAAATGGTCATTGTCTAAGTGTTGTGGACAAATTCACCTATCTTGGCAGCACTGTGTCACAAGCTGCCACAATTGATGATGAAGTGAATGCAAGAATCTCCAAGGCCAGCACAGCCTTTGGCAGACTGTACAAGAATGTATGGGCCAGAAATGGAATAAGCCTGCAAACAAAGCTGAAAGTCTACAAAGCAGTTGCATTATCCACACACTGCTATATGCTTGTGAAACCTGGACTGTTTATCAGCAACATGCTAGGAAATTAAACCACTTCCACACAGTCTGCCTTAGGAAGCTACTGAAGATTAAATGGCAAGACAAGATCCCAGACACTGAAGTTCTAGAAAGAGTGTTCATGCCCAGTATCCACACTCTGCTAATGAAGAATCAAATTCACTGGGCTGGTCACTTGAGTCGCATGCCAGATCACAGGCTCCCTAAATGAATTGTTTACGGCAAGTTGCGTCGTGGTAAACGCTCCCAAGGCGGCCAGAGGAAACGCTTTAAAGACACTCTGAAAATCTCACTGAATGCTTTTGGAATTCATCATGACACCTGGGAGACTGCAGCCAGAGACCGAAATCCGTGGCGTGCATCATTACGCAAGGGTTCAGTCACGTGTGAGGCAACCAGGACTGCAAGAGCTGTGAAGAAAAGGCAGGACAGAAAAACCACTGCAGGAAATCCTCCTCCAGAAACGTCAAGCATTCTTTGTCCATATTGTCAAAGAACATTTCGAGCCAAAATAGGCCTTATCAGCCATCTTAGAACTCACGGCTCCATACTTTCAACCCCACTGGATGAAATGAACGGTCATCATAATTCTTGATGGACAAACAACATACTAAATACTGCAGTTTCAGTTTATTGTCTGTAATCAATACTCTAAAGTGTGTACCTAATATTGTGAATATTTTGTCCTCCGATGATGATTCTTCTCATATCCTCTAAATTGCTCATAATATTTTCACTATATAGGTGAAAAAAGGTATGGAGACATTATGCATCCTTGTTGCACACACCCCAAGCTAGGGTGGTACTGACCAACTTCACTATCAGCTTTTATGGCAGTTTGTTTCCAATATGGATGTTTACAAGTTTAAGGTCTTTCCATCAATTTGTAGATCTGCAAGTCTCTTTGTTGTGTCGACATGTGTCACTCTATTGAAAGCCTTTGTGTAGTCAATGAAGCAAAGATTTAGGTTGTTGCTTACTTCTATCAAATGCTCTAATAAAGTTCTAATGTTCTCAGCAAATAAACAGTATTTATTTTACCTGTGCCTTCATGAAATCCACATTGTTTTTCTTCTATTTCAGGTTACACTTTCTTCCTAAATCTTTGCACGAGTCTTAGCAAAATCTTTGTGATGTGACTCTTTATGCTAATTTTTCAATGTTGACCACATTCAAAGGCTCTTGATTTCTTTAGGATTGTAATAAAGATAGACTTACATAAGTCAGAAGGTATATCTCCAGTATCATATACAGTGTTCACGAGCCCGGTCTATTTCATATTCTTCAATGACACTGACAATCATGCAAACTATTTATTTTGGTTTCTGGTTTTTAATACCTAAGAGTCCACACTTAAAAGTCAGATACACTTGTTCTATATTTGTTCACATCAAAATCATGTCAATATAATGTTGAAGGTAACAGAGAATTCTTACCATCCGTGGCTGGTACCCATTTATCTGGAGTAGTACGATATTCAGTTTTAAAATCTCGCAGTTTGGCAGTCCCCCAACTTGGGATTTGTGTAAACTGTTGAGTAGTGGATCTTTTCTTTCTTCCTGATTACATGAAAGAAATAGATAGATAAATACACATTCACAGATATGTGGATATTAATAGCTTTCATACTTTATTTATTCTGGCATTCTAAGTTCTTTTTTTATGGATAATAACAAGTCAAATCTGCTAGTACCTAATGTGAACAGCATAAATTGTATTGCACATGCCCAGTCATGTTCCTCGTATTAATCCACCCATGGGGGTTTGTATATATTTGCCCTGCATGTTAACAGCATTAGCTGACTATTGGTGTGTACTAAAGAGATTCAAATTGTGAATCTCAACAAAAATGCTTCACTTCAACATAGTAATTGCCTCTTTCACTTGTATCTGACTATGGGCTGATGTGCCTTATGAGCAGGAAGTGTCCAGAGTCACAGTAGGGTGATCCTTTCAGGGGCATCTGTTCCTGTCTACTTGCTGAAGTAGTCTCTTTTAACTAAAGTAAAGATGATTCCTACAAGAGCCTCACCATGTTACCATTAGAGACCCCTTCCTTCCAGGTTGTTGTGTCTATGATCAAAATTTTTTTCTCACCTCACTTGCATGTATCAGTGACTGTAGTTGTGGCTGCTCAATTATTCTATTTACTGTTTGCATTAAAGAATGTCCTTTGACATACATCCATTTCTGACTTCACTCATAAGGATGACATTTATACAACACATGGAATGATGTATGCCTCATTACATTTCAGGAAGATCCATGAAACCAACAAAGAATCAATATACCATATTTTCAGTTGTGAGAAATATTCACACACACCTAACAAAAGTAATCAATTCTGATAAGCAGACATCGTTGTGTAGGGTATTTTATACCCTACTGCTGACATTTGTTACATCAACTGTAAGCCATCTCTGGACATGCTAAAAGTGTCCATTAGGTATCTATTGTAGATAATACAGCACTTTCACAATTAAAGGACATAATGTTAAAAGATTTTATTGATATGGCCAAAGAACAGTCTGAAATATGTTGAAATAAAATGCTATGACAAGGTGCATACACATTTTGAAATTGCTCAAGAGAATCAAGGATTAGCATTCTACTGTAAAGAAATTTTCAAAATATTTCTAAACACATGACAAACGGAGATTTTGGACAGAGCCGAGAAAATAAAAACACTGATATCTCACTGAAGTCTCTGCTCATCTCATCATCTCATCTCATCATGTTCCTCTTGTACCTTGCGGTGTCGAGGTGAAGTATAAACTTCGTGAGAGTGCCCGGTTATGGGCTTCGTATATCGACATTCCCATGGATTCTGTTATTCCCTCAGTCCAACATTTACGTGGTCGGCCTCTTCCTCTGTTTCCATCTGGTCTGTACATCATTGCTTGTTGTGGCATGCTGTTGACTGGTAGCCTACTTGCATGGCCAAACCATTTGACTTGCTGCTTTCTAATAAAATCTAGAGCAGCTTTAACCCCTACTTTAGTCCTGATTTCTTCATTTCTGATCTTATCTCTTCTTGATACGTTGAGTATTCTTCTCAGAAACCTCATTTCTGTTGTTGTGATTTTTCTTTTCTCTTTTTCTGTCATTGTCCAGGTTTGGCATTGGTAGCAGAGAGTTGGTAGGAAGATTGTGTTGTAAAGTGCTTTCTTAGTAGTTATTGATACATGTTTGTTCTTTAGTATTGGTGCCATTTGTCCAATGAGTTGATTTGCCTTATTGCACCTATTTTCGATCTCGTCTTCTGATCTGCCATTTGATGATATTATACTTCCTAGGTACTTGAAGCTCTTTACTTGTTTCAAGGGATGTTCATTTAGGTGAATTGTTGCTGTTTGTTCTTCTTTAGTTATAGTCATTACCTCTGTTTTGCTTGTGCTAATTTTCATGTTATGTTCCCTACACATTTCGTTTAGACTATTCATGTGGTCTTGTAATTCAGCTTCTGATTTTGCTATTAGTGCTTGGTCGTCCGCAAACAGGAGTTCTCTAATGGTTAGATTTGCAGATGGTTCTTCTTCTGTGTTCTCGTCATGCGGTATTCTTGCTGTCTCTGCTTGGCTGGTTTCTTTACATATGTTGTCTATATATGTTATGAACAAGAGAGGGGACAGGACACAACCTTGTCGTACTCCAGATCTTATGGTGAAGGGTTCTGAGTGTTCTCCAGTTGCTCTCACTATGCATTCACTGTTGTTGTATAAACTTCTGCATAGGTTTGTTAGATGTATACTCACTCCATATTGTTTAAGGATTTCCCACAGCTTGTTTCTATCTACCCTATCAAATGCCTTTTCTTGGTCGACAAAGGCTAAGTAGAGTGTTTCATTGAATTCAATTGATTTTTCTATAAGTTGTCTAAGAGCAAAAATGGCGCCTGTGCATCCTTTGTTTTTCCTAAATCCAAGCTGCGTTTCGCTTAGCTGGGGTTCTAAAGTAGTTCGTAATCTTTTTTCAAGAATTTTGCAAAATATTTTCCCAGTATGACTCAACAGTGAAATGCCTCTGTATTGTGTGCAATCTCTTTTGCTGCCTTTGTTTTTCCAAATTGGGATAATTATGGCATTTCCCCAGTCTCGTGGAGACTGAGGAGATATCAATATTGAATATATACAAGTGAGGAGTAAAAAATAAACCAATCTATGATAAATACAAGAGAATGTACACTAGCCTCTCTGATTAAATGATAACTTGGGAAATTATTCTTCAGGAATATTAATATGAAAGTCATCAGTTCGCTCGTATCAACTGCAGAAACAAAATGAAACTCTACTTGTGTTATATAGCATCACAAACAACATCGCTGAAATCAATGTTGCCAACAACAACAAAGACTTGATAAGATAATTTACAAGCAGCCAACCAAACATATGCTATTCAGCATTATGCACTTCTGAATTGGTTGATGCTTTGTGGGTAGGGGTGGTAAGACGATTTGCATCAGCACCTACCCATGGGAGATTAATTGCACTCTAACAATGGTGCATTCTGATTCTAAAAATGTGATGAAATGTGGTCGTTTAGAAAACATTGTGATAGTTCATTACTTCTTGCTTATTTCTTTCTAACACAGCTATCACACTTTCACTCCTATGTAAATACAAGTGTATATGACATAAATAACATGCTGTCTTCCCGGTTCACTGACAGTAATGTATAAAATACTTTCTTGTAGCTGTACACTACTGATTTATGACATATTTACAGGATTTTCAGGATCCTCGCCGATGCAACGGAGTTCGTGCATTGAGCTGAGTTTCTCCAGACTCAGTTTTGAGTTAGGAGGAAAATGGAGCACTTATGGGTTAAACCGTGTGCCGTGATGTTGATCCAACGACTAAACTAAACTAAACTATATTTACAGCAAATTATTGAGAATCTTCACTATTCACTTGGAAATACACAAGCAATCAAATAGAAAATAATAAATACAAACAATACAAATTGAATTATTAATGCTTAAAAATGGTTCTCTGATAATGAACAGACGATCATTGATGCTGTTTGGTAAAAGTGTCAAATATAATCTAGTTAACTGTAAGTGACAAAATGTTTACTATCAGTATACAAATAGGTTTTACCCCGGGAAGGTTAACCCGGTCAACAAATGCCCGCATAAGTCGGATGTGTCGGCCTAACGGCGCAAGAACGCAGCTCTGCTGTAAACAGGCACAACACAATCAGGTCCGAAAAAAAACTCCGGATGAACGAAGAAGAAGAGGAAGAAATAGGTTTTAAATGAACTGATTAAGTGCTATGGGATGATTAATCGTCTAATGCAGAAAAGGTGTTAAACCAGAATACTACTAATAGGAAAAATTACTATCTGTCATCCAGGACCCCACTCATGAAGTACAACCGGCTGAAGTTGAGGTCTGTCATAGTTTCATTAGGGCTTGATTGATAACCATTTATCAGAGATTACTGGAGTTCAACTACACATTTCTGTTTCAGACTCTCATATTGACTTTCTTTTTCTATATTGGTACTATTATTCCCTGTTGCCAATCATCTTTCTTCCCATGCTATATTAAAAAGTTGTGTCAGCCATTTAACCCCTGTTTTCCCACAAGCCTGAACAGCTTCTGTGGTTATTCTATCTGATCCCGGTGATTTGTTTTTAGGACTTTTCTGTATAATGGATTTTACTTCTGCTGGTATGAAGTTTTTTTTTTTTTAGTGAAGTTGAAATGTCAAAACACATAAAAGAATTGTATAATATTCCACTTATTAACAATATTTTGTTATATCACTTTCACTCTCATGGAATTTGATATACATAATCTCGCTAGACCCACCATTTAACTACCCTTTGGTTTAATGTTCATCTGGCTTGCTCATTTGTTTCAAACACATTTGCCACTTTCATTATCACTGGCTCCTGAAAATGCTCGTTTAGCAGTTAGTGAATGTTTGGCTGGTGAATCCAATGGAAGAGAGTTTTAACTTTTAAGGCCAATGCACTGATGTTCAGGTCATGTGAGTGCTGAAAAGTGCTTGCATCTATCAGAGTGAGGTTGATGTAGCGACTTTCCTCTGGACCCAATACCAAAGTACAATCTCTGCAGTAACTGTGCTGCAGCTATCCTTCCCTTCTCACGGCCCAGAAACCAGCAGGGTGTGCAAGGTGTGTGCTGGAATGTCACATTTATGGAGCAGCACATTAGGATGTAACTAGGTCATGGTTCAGTACAGCACACACAGACTGGCTGAGATCAGGCCTGGGTTAGGCACGTCTCCTCCGTGGGCTTTAGGCATGTCAAGTCAACAGACTACAATCCAACACCCAGAGAGGAAGTAGCTGGCGATAAATGTGACCAAACTTCAACACAAGGCGGCAGTCTATTGTTTTACTGTAATATAACCTTCATGTTTTCTATAACATGTTCTCTTACAGTTTCAACAGAAGGACATTGATGGTATACATGGAAAACATTAAAGTATAATAAATTCACTTATTTCATGCAGTACTTGGTCACACACTGCTGTTCATACTTACAACCTAGTCTGGATTTAAACAAATAGATAACACTCAGTCCGCATCAAATGATTTTCACCTCTTCCTTTATCTAATTCTGTTTAACCAGCATTTTAAGGACACCTATAACCTAGAACATGCACATGCAATGATGAACTTTATAACAGTGTAGATGGTATAGTTCTATGTAGAAAGTATACACAAAATTGTGCCCTACTAATATAATGGGTTAAGTTATGTGGCCACAATGAGAACATTTGGAAATAATACATCTATTTTACAACAGTAGCCAGTAAGTACATATTTTTTTAACACTGCCTCCTATGTCACTCTTCTCACTAATTCTCTCTCTGTCACTAATTCTCACTCTCTCTTTCACTAATTCTTTCTCTCTCTCTCTCTCACACACCACCACCCATCTACACACACAAAATATATATATATATATATATAGATATATATATATAATATATATATATATATATATTATATATATATATATATATATATATATATATATATATATATATATATATAAGTCAAGTCTGTACAGTCTGTACCATGTTAAGATGAAGGTGTTCTACACTCGTGTGACACATTCTCAAATGCTGGAAATGATTCAAAGCATGATTTATAATTATGTTATTACCTGGCACAGTACAGTTGGCACCTTTGGCACACACAAGGATCCCCACATCGTTCACTGTTCCCCATCTGACGTCAGTCAAACATGAGGAACAAACATCAGCATGAATCTTGGTGTACTCATTGGCAGATCCATCTTGTTGTTTCACTAGTGCTTCCACCTGAAACATCTCTTGGGGACTGACCAGGTAAGGAACTGTGGCAGCAATGAGAATGTTAAAAGTATCAGTTTGAACTGCCAACATAATTTCTGCTTCTGCTTTCAAAACATACTTAACCAAGTTAAGACATTAAATCTGAAGCACAATTGTATAATTATATTCACATGAACATGACAGACTAACAAACATTGACATAAATTTATAAAATATTTTGGCATTGTTCACTACCATACACAGTGCACAGGGATTCTGAAACCAAACAAACAACAAAATGTCTCCTTATTTATAAACTCAAGCACTGACCTATTGTCCAGACACATCTCATTGTTGTTATGTGTGTTATAAAGTACCGTTATTTTTGCCGTGTTTTGTCTATTGTTTTAAAAATATGTTAAATACTTAGATTTGAAGCTGCTGCTCTCTGCTCAAACCTACAGACTCTTAGTATCATCTCATCCAGACAATGTATACCATGAATACTAACTGCTCCTACAGCATACTACTATATACAATATACACAACTCTCCTAGTACTATAAGCATGCATCACTGACTACTTTCATAATGCAACAAGCACTTATTGACTGCAATAATTCCACCTCAGCTCAGTGTCTTTATTGACTGTCCATGCTAGCATGTGACTGTCCTGTAGCCCTGTGTGGCAGCTGATCTATGTTTCCAAACCAACAGTTCAGGCTGCAGTTGGTGTATGTTAACCACTGTTGCCATTGCCATCCATTCTGAGCTGTACACTACCAGCTGTGCCAGTATATTAGAGTTGTCTTCTTCTCACAACAAGGCAAATGTCGATTGCTGTACTTCTTATGTGCTTTGGATTCTCATTACTTATTCTGATTGCTCATGGTGTTGTTAAAATCGCTCAAACAACACTGATGTCTTTTTAACCACTCATGACTGACAGCCGTGTAATGCCACAGTTCTTTGTGCTATGTAAACTGTAACTGTCTTTCCAAATATGAATAAAATAATTTGTTGTAGATATATTCACCAACCCAACCATCAACACAATGTGTTCTCTCACTGTTGACATTATGTCAGAGCATATTAAACAAATGGGCTTTCCTGGTGTGGTCAGATCCATTGTGTAATTAGCTTCTTTGAAAGTCTTACATTCATGATTTTTCATTGTGCTTATTGTCCTTCTTGGCAATCTGCTCTAAAACATTCTGTGACTGAGAGAGCTAATAAGATACAATCTATTAGTCTAGTATTAGAAACAGATAAACTACAGTACCAGTTAGATACAATGTTAGTCCTGAAACATTTAGCAGTATAGGCAAAATGAAATAACACAATATAATAGTCCTGTGACACTTAGCAGACATAAGCAAACTGAAATAACACAATAGTCCTGTGACACTTAGCGGATATAGAGAAACTGCTGGAGTTACAGTTTAAAATGAAACTAATGAATAGATAATTTCTCTGTTGGTAAAACTAACTTTAAAAACAGTGGGTAAATGACCCTGTTCACATCATGAAGTGTATTGGGTACACACTGCTAGCCCCGTGTTGTTAGAGCGGTCGGCACTTGGTGGGTGACGTGGTCAGTATTGTGCCGGCTGATGTTACTTGCCAAGAAACTTCCTGCTGCCCATTTTAGAATGGCGGCCCTCGTCAGTAAAAGAAATCCTTGCCTCCATGGTGATTTGAACACACAATTACTGGGCCGGCCGGCAAACAAGCTAGCCAAACGACTCCCCAGTGCTGCTATATCAACATGTACAGTACAACTATAATGATAGCATTCTAAACTGGTTCAACAGTAGTTGTTGTTCTGCTTCATAAAGCAAGATGTCCCGCGTCCAATACACCCATCTGGAGGTGGTCCGCCACATCCTGCACCGATCTTCTCTTTGGCCTTCCTCTTCCTCTCTTTCTGGGCATATACCCTTCTATTATAGTTCTCTTCCAAACTTTCATGATGTTTCACGTGACCAAAATATTTCAATTTTCTTTGTTATATCATCTTTAGTAGCCAACCTTCTTCAATATTCAGCTCTTGTCATATAGATGCATTTAATTTTTTCTGTATTCAAGATATTCTTAGAACCTGTCCGTAATATTTATATTCAAAGGCATTTCTGAACACTGTTAAGCTTGTTTTGTAAGTGTCCAGGTCTCACAGGCGTATGTTACAATAGGAGAAATGCAGGCTCTTAAAAATCTAATTTTTGTAGTTCTATCTGTCCCACTCCACAATTTATTCAGTTGTTTTAGTCTTTGAATAGCAATGGATATTTGTCTTTTAATTTCTTTCATTGTATCACCATTGTTGGTAATCAATGACCCAAGATATTCAAAATTGTCCATCACCTCCAGGTTTTCCTCATTAACATATATTTATTTCTCCATAGTAGTTTTATCTGTATGCATTATCTTTGATTTTGGTATGTTAAGATATAAGCTGTGATTTTCACTATTCTTTGGGTTGAGGTTATTAGGTTTTCTACCCATCCGACCAAGAAAAAGCAACTTAAACCATGGATTACATCAGACACGTTAGAATTAATATAACAACGAAGGGAACTGAAACAGAAAGGAGATGAATCCGATAACAGCAGGATGAAGTATAAATCATTAACTCGAGAAATAAGAAAGAACACAAGAAAGGACAAAAATCAATATATACAAGATTGCTGTACCAGAATAGAGCAATATCATAAGACTGGAAGAGATTATGAAATGTTCAAAGAAATGAAGTTATTGACAAGAAATGTTCAACCTCAATTGAATGTTATCTATGACAAGATGGGAAATACCTTAACAGAATCTAGACAAATTCTAGAAAGATGGCAGGAGTACTGCAGTGGAATGTATGATATGAGTGACAGTGAGGATATGAATGAGATACATGAGCCAATGACAGCAGAGACAGAACCTGAACCCTTCATTAGATGAAATTGCTTGGGCTATAAAGAACCTGAAGAATGGTAAATCACCTGGATGTGATGAGATACCAGCTGAACTAATTAAAGCGGGAGGAGAAGAAAGCATACACATATATCATGCATTATGTACAAAGATTTGGAAATATGGTATATGGCCAAAAGATTGGAAGAGAACTATCTTCATTCCAATACCAAAAAAGGGCAACCTGAAATTATGCACCAACTATAGAACTGTTGCCCTGATCAGTCATGCAAGTAAAATTCTACTAAAAGTCATAATGCGAAGACTTCGTAAGAAAATGGAAGAAGAGATTAACGTGGTTCAAGCTGGATTTAGACAAGGAAGAGGAACAAGAGATCACATATTCAACATGCGTTTAATAATAGAGAAGTGCAGAGAATTTAATGTAAACCTATTCTCATGTTTTGTGGATTATTCAAAGGCATTTGACTGTGTACAACATCAGAAACTTTGGGAAATCATGAGGAATATGGGCTTTCCATCACATGTAGTACAACTCATAAAAATGCTCTATCTAGACCAACAAGCAGCAGTTAGAATAGATGGCGAGACATCAGATTGGTTTGACATCAAGCAAGGAGTCAGGCTGCATGCTGTCACCCTATTTGTTTAACCTGTACGCAGAAAATATAATGAGAAATGTAAGAGATGATATAAACAGGGAGCTATATGATGCCCTAAATATCGGCGGTCATGACATACCAGAGATTCGATATGCTGATGATACAGTATTACTATCCACAACACAGAATGGCATAGAAAACCTAATAGCCTCAACCCAATTGAATAGTGAAAATCACAACTTATATCTTAACATAGCAAAAACAAAGATAATGCATACAGATAAAACTACTATGGAGAAAGAAATATACATTAATGGGGGAAAATTGGAGGTGGTGGAAAATTTTGAATATCTTGGGTCATTGATTACCAATAACGGTGACACAATGAAAGAAATTAAACGAGCGACTATCAATTGCTCTTCAAAGACTAAAACAGATGAATAAATTATGGAGTGGGACAGACAGAACTACAAAAATTAGATTTTTAAGAGCATGCATCTTTCCCATTAGCAACATACGCCTGTGAGACATGGACACTTACTAAACAAGCTGAACAGCGCATAAACGCTGTTATAGACGAGTTCTAAGAATATCTTGGGTTAAAGAAAAGAACAAATGCATCCATACTTCAAGAGTTGAATATTGAAGAGGGTTGGCTATTAAAGACGATAAAACAAAGAAAATTGAAAGTATTTTGGTCACTTGAAACGTCACGAAAGTTTGGAGAGAACAATAATGGAAGGGTATATGTCTGGGAAGAGAGGAAGAGGAAGGCCAAAGAGAAGATGGGTGCAGGATGTGGCGGATGATCTCCAGATGGGTGTATCAGACGCGGGACAACGCTTGTGATCGAGAGGTTTTCTGGAAGGTTGTTATGGGAGCGAGGTTCTGCAAAGGACATGCTACTGAATGAATGAATGAATACCATTCTGTGTTGTAGATAGCTATACTGCATCATCAGCATCTCAATCTCAGGTATTTCATGACCACCGATATTTAGGGCATCATATTGCTCCTTGGTTATATCATCTCTGACATTTCTCATTATATTTTCAGCATACAGGTTAAACAAATACGTGGACAGTATACAGCCCTGACATACTCCTTATAGATGTCAAACCAATCTGATGCCTCGCCATCTATTCTAACCGCTGCTTGTTAGTCTAGATAGATAATTTTTATGCGTTGTACTACATGTAATGGAAATATGTCGGCGTTGTTAACTACCATACACAGTGTAAAGGGATTCAGAAGCCAAATGAACAAACAAATTTCTCTTTATTTATAAACTCAAGCACTGACATATTTTCTTGACTTCTTGACATTGGTGTTATGTGTATTATCAAGTATCTTTCCTTCTGCCATTTTTGTCTGTTGTTCTAAAAATATATTAAATACTTAGATTTGATGTTGTTGCAATCTGGTCAAACCTACAGATGTATAGTCTCATCCAGATGATTTATAACAAGAATACTATCTGCTCTTACAGCTTGGGGTTGTGTATAATATACACAACCCTCCCAGTATTGTCACATTTGTTTCCACATTTCAGCAACTATAGGCGTGTATCAGTTATTGCTGTCATAATGCAACAAGCACTTACTGACTGCAACAATTCCACCTAGATATGCTCAGTGCCTTTACTGCTGTCCATAATAGCATGTGACTGTCCTGTACCCCTGTGTGGCAGCTGATCCATGTTTCCAAGCCAACAGTGAAGGCTGCAGTTGGTGTCTGTTCACCTCTGTTGCCATCTCCATCCATTTTGAGCTGTACAATACCAGCTGTACCAGTTTTATATTAGAGTTGTCCTCTTCTTACAACTTGGGCAAATGTCGATTGCTGCACTTCTTGTGTGCTTTGGATTCTCGTTACTTATTCTGGCTGCTCATGGTGGTGTTAAATTCACTCAAACCACACTGATATCTTTTTAACCACTCATGGCTGACAGCCGTGTGATGCCATGTGTTATTTGTGCTATGTAAACTGTAGCTGTCTTTCCAAATGTCAATAAAATAATCTGTTGTAAGTGTATTCACTCATTCAGTGCCAAACAACATGTGATGTGTGATGTGGCTCTTCCCTTTGAATCACAAGCATCGCACAATGTGTTCTCTTACTGTTGACATTTGGTCAGAGAATACTAAAAAAAAAGGCTTTCCTGATGTGGCAGATCCATTGTGTATTTAGCTTCTTTGAAAGTCTTATATTCGTGATTTTTCATTGTGCTTATTGTCCTTCTTGGCAATCTGCTCTAAAACATTCTGTGACTGAAAGAGCTAATAATTGTTGCAGATACAATCTAACAGTCTAGTATTAGTAGAAACAGGTAAATTGCGGTACCAGTTAAGATAACAATACAAGTCCTACGACATTTAGCAGTATAGGCAAACTGAAATAACACAATATAATAGTCCTGTGACACTTAGCAGATATAGAGAAACTGCTGAAGTTACGGTGTAGAACGAAACTAACACATGGATAGTTTCTCTGTTGGTACGACTGTAACTTTAAAAACAGTGAGTAAAAGACTTTTTTCACATCATGACGTGATTTGGGTACACACTGCTAGCCCCGTGTTGTTAGAGCGGTCGGCACTTGGTGGGTGACGTGGTCAGTATCGTGCCGGCTGATGTTACTTGCCAAGAAACTTCCTGCTGCCCATTTTAGATTAGATCGACTTGGGGGCCCTGGTCAGTGACGTACATCCCTGCCTCCATGGGGATTTGAATACACAACCACTGGGCGGGCCGGCAAGCACCCTAGCCACGGCACCACTACGTCTCCCCACTGCTACTGTAGCAACATGTACAGTACAACTCTAATGATGGCATTCTGAAGAGGTTCAACTGTAGTTGTTGTTCTGCCAGCAGCCACACAGTTTGCTGTTGACACATTTTAACATGAGTAGTTAGTATTGACTTAGTTTTTTTGTTTTGTTGTTTTATTCAAGGTCCGGATAATTCTATAACCAGAGGGTGAGACTTCTGTGGATATGGCTGATGTTTGAAATTTGAATGTGCTTTGGCACAGGTAGTTGTACAATAAGTAGCTGACTTTACACTAAGTTAGGGAACAGGGATGCAGCAAGTAGGAGGCAAATGGCCATCTCACAGCCCAATGGAATAATTTCATCATCATCATTATGTGGCAAGTCTTTCGTAGAATTTCACTGACATCACAGCCTACCAGAAAGACTCTTGATACTTGGCTAGTTCCTATGCCTCATGCATGTTTCTGCCCAGGTTGTTTTTAAATGACCCAGAATGTGTAACATCTTCTAGTAGAGAGTTCTTTGAATGCAGTGCTAGAGTTGAGCTGACTGACTAGAACTTACACCATAATACCCAAGGCACAGCGGTATTTGATCAGTCTTGCTCAGTAGATGCTGGAGTGTGGAAATGCTGACTTGTTCCACAGCTGATTGTTAATGTGTCTACATTGCCTGTGTCTGACTTGTTCCCACAGCTGATGGTTAATGTGTCTACATTGCCTGTGTCTGACTTGTTCCCCCAGCTGATGGTTAATGTGTCTACACTGCCTGTGTCTGACTTGTTCCCACAGCTGATGGTTAATGTGTCTACATTGCCTTTGTCTGACCTGTTCCCACAGCTGATGGTTAATGTGTCTACACTGTGTCTGACTTGTTCCCAAAGCTGATGGTTAATGTGTCTAGATTGCCTGTGTCTGACTTGTTCCCCCAGCTGATGGTTAATGTGTCTACATTGTCTGTGTCTGACTTGTTCGAACAGCTGATGGTTAATGTGTCTACATTGCCTGAGTCTGACCTTTTCCCACAGCTGATGGTTAATGTGTCTACACTGCCTGTGTCTGACCTGTTCCCACAGCTGATGGTTAATGTGTCTACACTGTGTCTGACTTGTTCCCAAAGCTGATGGTTAATGTGTCTAGATTGCCTGTGTCTGACTTGTTCCCCCAGCTGATGGTTAATGTGTCTACATTGTCTGTGTCTGACTTGTTCGAACAGCTGATGGTTAATGTGTCTACATTGCCTGTGTCTGACTTGTCCCCAATGCTGATGGTTAATGTGTCTACATTGCCTGTGTCTGACTTATCCCCAAAGCTGATGGTTAATGTGTCTACATTGCCTGTGTCTGACTTGTCCCCAAAGCTGATGGTTAATGTGTCTACATTGCCTGTGTCTGACTTATCCCCAATGCTGATGGTTAATGTGTCTACATTGCCTGTGTCTGACTTATCCCCAATGCTGATGGTTAATGTGTCTACATTGCCTGTGTCTGACTTGTTCCCACAGCTGATGGTTAATGTGTCTACACTGTCTGTGTCTGACTTGTTCGAACAGCTGATGGTTAATGTTTCTACATTGCCTGTGTCTGACTTGTCCCCAAAGCTGATGGTTAATGTGTCTACATTGCCTGTGTCTGACTTGTCCCCAAAGCTGATGGTTAATGTGTCTACATTGCCTGTGTCTGACTTGTCCCCAAAGCTGATGGTTAATGTGTCTACATTGCTTGTGTCTGACCTCTTACTGCACAAGAATGAACTATTGGTATACATGGTGACATCATTTTCATCAAAGCTGACATCTATCAACTGTTGCCCTGCCACACTTTGCATTCCCTGCCAGGAGTGATGAGAACATGACATTAGCAAGGCTTTTCCTGGTTCATGTTCAATGATTCATACTCCACATGGATGTGGTAAATGCTGGCAGCTTGTTTTCTTAACCTGCACTTTCCACATCTCTCACTCAATGCAGAAACAAATCTGTATTTTGCAGTCCCAGTCAGCTGTTATACTTTAACTTGTTCAGTCCTAAATATACTTTTATTTGTTCAATCATGCGCCTACTTTAACTTGTTCAATCCTAAGCCTACTTTAACTTGTTCAATCCTAAGCCCACTTTAACTTGTTCATTCCTAAGCCCACTTTAACTTGTTCATTCCTAAGCACACTTTAACTGTTCAATCCTAAGCAGTGGTAACTTTAAACAATAAATGTTTAGGCCAACGAAGCTTAAAATACAAGGTCATTGGGGCAGAAGGGTTAAGGTGGCAATTAGGATATAATGGTTTAATTTAATAATTTGCTAGGACAGAAGATGCTGAGACAAGAACATCATGCATGTTGCATCCAATAAACACACACTGAGTTGCTAGATGATGAGTTCCAGAACAATAGACATAACATCATTCTTAATGTGATTATAATTTATCATGAAGCAACAGGGATAGAGTGAGTATTCCTAACTTATGATCAATCAATGACAGGACCCACTGAGTGTAAATGAGCACGAATTATAAGGAAGCAGGCACAGGACAAGTTTTACATGTTATACAAAACACAGTTCCATGTTAAGAGTTATAAGGAAGTAGGCACAGGACCAGTTTTACATGTTATACAAAACACAGCTCCATGTTAGAAAGTTATAAGGAAGTAGGCACAGGACCAGTTTTACATGTTATACAAAACACAGCTCCATGTTAGAGAGCTATAAGGAAGTAGGCCCAGGAGCAGTTTTACATGTTATACAAAACACAGCTCCATGTTAGAGAGTTATAAGGAAGTAGGCACAGGAGCAGTTTTACATGTTATACAAAACACAGCTCCATCTTAGAGACTTATAAGGAAGTAGACACAGGACCAGTTTGACATGTTATACAAAACACAGCTCCACGTTAGAGAGGTATAAGGAAGTAGGCACAGGAGCAGTTTTACATGTTATACAAAACACAGCTCCACGTTAGAGAGTTATAAGGAAGTAGGCACAGGAGCAGGTGTACATGTTATACAAAACACAGCTCCACGTTAGAGAGTTATAAGGAAGTAGGCACAGGACCAGTTTGACATGTTATACAAAACACAGCTCCATGTTAGAGAGTTATAAGGAAGTAGGCACAGGACCAGTTTTACATGTTATACAAAACACAGCTCCATGTTAGAGAGTTATAAGGAAGTAGGCACAGGACCAGTTTACATGTTATACAAAACACAGCTCCATGTTAGAGAGTTATAAGGAAGTAGGCACAGGACCAGGTTTACATGTTATACAAAACACAGCTCCATGTTAGAGAGTTATAAGGAAGTAGGCACAGGACCAGTTTTACATGTTATACAAAACACAGCTCCATGTTAGAGAGTTATAAGGAAGTAGGGCACAGGACAAGTTTTACATGTTATACAAAACACAGCTCCATGTTAGAGAGTTATAAGGAAGTAGACACAGGACCAGTTTGACATGTTATACAAAACACAGCTCCATGTTAGAGAGTTATAAGGAAGTAGGCACAGGACCAGTTTGACATGTTATACAAAACACAGCTCCATGTTAGAGAGTTATAAGGAAGTAGGCACAGGACCAGTTTTACATGTTATACAAAACACAGCTCCATGTTAGAGAGTTATAAGGAAGTAGGCACAGGACAAGTTTTTACATGTTATACAAAACACAGCTCCATGTTAGAGAGTTATAAGGAAGTAGGCCCAGGACCAGTTTGACATGTTATACAAAACACAGCTCCATGTTAGAGAGTTATAAGGAAGTAGGCACAGGACCAGTTTGACATGTTATACAAAACACAGCTCCATGTTAGAGAGTTATAAGGAAGTAGGCACAGGACCAGTTTGACATGTTATACAAAACACAGCTCCATGTTAGAGAGTTATAAGGAAGTAGGCACAGGACCAGTTTTACATGTTATACAAAACACAGCTCCATGTTAGAGAGTTATAAGGAAGTAGGCACAGGAGCAGGTGTACATGTTATACAAAACACAGCTCCACGTTAGAGAGTTATAAGGAAGTAGGCACAGGACCAGTTTGACATGTTATACAAAACACAGCTCCATGTTAGAGAGTTATAAGGAAGTAGGCACAGGACCAGTTTGACATGTTATACAAAACACAGCTCCACGTTAGAGAGTTATAAGGAAGTAGGCACAGGAGCAGTTTTACATGTTATACAAAACACAGCTCCACGTTAGAGAGTTATAAGGAAGTAGGCACAGGAGCAGGTGTACATGTTATACAAAACACAGCTCCACGTTAGAGAGTTATAAGGAAGTAGGCACAGGACCAGTTTGACATGTTATACAAAACACAGCTCCATGTTAGAGAGTTATAAGGAAGTAGGCACAGGACCAGTTTTATACATGTTATACAAAACACACGCTCCATGTTAGAGAGTTATAAGGAAGTAGGCACAGGACCAGTTTGACATGTTATACAAAACACAGCTCCATGTTAGAGAGTTATAAGGAAGTAGGCACAGGACCAGTTTTACATGTTATACAAAACACAGCTCCACGTTAGAGAGTTATAAGGAAGTAGGCACAGGAGCAGGTGTACATGTTATACAAAACACAGCTCCACGTTAGAGAGTTATAAGGAAGTAGGCACAGGACCAGTTTTACATGTTATACAAAACACAGCTCCATGTTAGAGAGTTATAAGGAAGTAGACACAGGACCAGTTTGACATGTTATACAAAACACAGCTCCATGTTAGAGAGTTATAAGGAAGTAGGCACAGGACCAGTTTGACATGTTATACAAAACACAGCTCCATGTTAGAGAGTTATAAGGAAGTAGGCACAGGACCAGTTTTACATGTTATACAAAACACAGCTCCATGTTAGAGAGTTATAAGGAAGTAGGCACAGGACAAGTTTTACATGTTATACAAAACACAGCTCCATGTTAGAGAGTTATAAGGAAGTAGGCCCAGGACCAGTTTGACATGTTATACAAAACACAGCTCCATGTTAGAGAGTTATAAGGAAGTAGGCACAGGACCAGTTTGACATGTTATACAAAACACAGCTCCATGTTAGAGAGTTATAAGGAAGTAGGCACAGGACCAGTTTGACATGTTATACAAAACACAGCTCCATGTTAGAGAGTTATAAGGAAGTAGGCACAGGACCAGTTTTACATGTTATACAAAACACAGCTCCATGTTAGAGAGTTATAAGGAAGTAGGCACAGGAGCAGGTGTACATGTTATACAAAACACAGCTCCACGTTAGAGAGTTATAAGGAAGTAGGCACAGGACCAGTTTGACATGTTATACAAAACACAGCTCCATGTTAGAGAGTTATAAGGAAGTAGGCACAGGACCAGTTTACATGTTATACAAAACACAGCTCCACGTTAGAGAGTTATAAGGAAGTAGGCACAGGAGCAGTTTTACATGTTATACAAAACACAGCTCCACATTAGAGAGTTATAAGGAAGTAGGCACAGGAGCAGGTGTACATGTTATACAAAACACAGCTCCACGTTAGAGAGTTATAAGGAAGTAGGCACAGGACCAGTTTGACATGTTATACAAAACACAGCTCCATGTTAGAGAGTTATAAGGAAGTAGGCACAGGACCAGTTTTACATGTTATACAAAACACAGCTCCATGTTAGAGAGTTATAAGGAAGTAGGCACAGGACCAGTTTGACATGTTATACAAAACACAGCTCCATGTTAGAGAGTTATAAGGAAGTAGGCACAGGACCAGTTTTACATGTTATACAAAACACAGCTCCACGTTAGAGAGTTATAAGGAAGTAGGCACAGGAGCAGGTGTACATGTTATACAAAACACAGCTCCACGTTAGAGAGTTATAAGGAAGTAGGCACAGGACCAGTTTGACATGTTATACAAAACACAGCTCCATGTTAGAGAGTTATAAGGAAGTAGGCACAGGACCAGTTTGACATGTTATACAAAACACAGCTCCATGTTAGAGAGTTATAAGGAAGTAGGCACAGGACCAGTTTACATGTTATACAAAACACAGCTCCACGTTAGAGAGTTATAAGGAAGTAGGCACAGGACCAGTTTGACATGTTATACAAAACACAGCTCCATGTTAGAGAGTTATAAGGAAGTAGACACAGGACCAGTTTACATGTTATACAAAACACAGCTCCACGTTAGAGAGTTATAAGGAAGTAGGCACAGGAGCAGGTGTAGATGTCTTGAGGTGTACTGGGCATATAGTGCTAGCCCCATAGTTTCACAGATTTATTACATGTAACTTTTGTAATGAACATTGCATGACTGTAAGAGCCAGCTTTATATAGAAGTATGCCAGCAAACATGAGAATATGGCCAGGTTCTGTACTCTAGAACTGGGTCACTCTTGCTGTGTTTTGCACTGGAGACAGTGGCGAATGTTTGGGCAACCCTGGACACAAGCACACAAGAACTGATATCCATTTGCTCAATTAAATGTCACTGAGATCTCATTAGTAACAGCACAGCTATCCAATTCACATGCCATGGGTTGACTCTCCAGTCTTGTAAACTACACATGAGGATAGTATAATCCATATTGTTGTTCACCTTCAAGCTAAGTTATATAGCAATTGTTTTGTTAGCGCTGAAAACAATGTTTATGTGTTCTCTAGGTGGGATACTTTCTCTGGACATTTACCACAGAATGTTGGAAACTTGGTGACGAGGACATTACAGACATTCAACCAGCACTAGCAAATACAGGTAGCTGTAAACAGGAGTTACCTTTGGGTTGTACATAAAATCTGGACACATTGCTGAAACCTCCTGCATATTTATTATTGACAGTCATCACCTGCATTTACAAGGAAACAGTCAATGATCGTTGTCACTTCAACAAGACATGCATACAAGGACACTTGTCCACACTTTAACGTGTACTGGGTGTACAGTGACAGACCCATATATGAAGAGCTCAACTTCCACTCAATGGGTCATGTGATCAATATCACACCTGTCACCTTTACCTCCCAGAACATTCACTAGTACCCAGTGTAGCCTATATCAGCCTGGGAACCTGGCCAAGATTTTAAAATATCCTGCCATGATGGGGATTTGAACAGACTACCACTGGGTTAGCAGTAAGCATGTCAGCCACTGAGCTACCATGGCTGCCCACACATGCAGTTTGTAACCATGGCATTAATTTAACCAATCAGAGCTCTGAGCTTGGGTATTGTCTGCAGATTACTTTCAAAGCACTCAGATATCTCCACAAGTGCTCCAGTCTCCTGGCATAGATCACACAGGCAGAATCTCAGCACAGTGCACGAACCCTGTAGCCTACAGTAAGGATCCACAAGCGTGTATACCAGACTCACACATGCTATAAATACTCATTTTATGTGTAAGTTTTGTCATTTGAAATTATGCCTGGGTAGCGACCTGGTCAACCTGCTCTTTTCAGTTTCCAACTGCTGTGGGATTTTGATTTGTAATATGTGCAAGGGCCCAGACTGTGAAATAAACCAGGTTTATATGAGACAGAGGTGGACATTGTCACATTTAAGCCTCTCAGCCATCTATGGGCTGAGGAACTCATCACTTAATTTATACACTTAGTTATACTAAACTGGCCCTGGATATTTTATGCCACGAATGTGTAATCATCTATAAGCTGGTAAAGAAACAGACACCTCAAATGCATTAACTTAAGTCTATACTTATAACAAGAAAAACAATAGTTTTTAATAATTACATGGGCAAGCTTCACATGAAGTGCCTTATAAGATTAATTTGTATCATTATCATATCACTAAGTCATCAAATGTATCATCATTGAAGGAAACTGCATATATGACAGAAATACAGTCATCATCATCAAGTGCCCTGCCAGCTGGCGTAGGTGTTCATGGCTCTCCACAGATCTCGGTCTTTGGTTTTCTGGATCAACTCTGCTGCTGATATTTCTCCATGCTACCGTCTCAATCCATCCAGCATCATTTCTCTTGGTCTGCCTCTGCCTCTGTTCCCCTAAATCTTTCCAGTTGTCACGATGTTCTCCAATGCCTCTCTTCTCATCACATGACCAAAGAAAGATGTTTGTCTCTTTCTTATTGTTGTATATAATGTTCTAGTTTCATTAGCCTGTTTCAGGCAGTCGTTGTTAGTTACTCTGGCAGTCCAAGGAATTCGCAACATGCGTCTCAGGAACCACATCTCTGTTGCGGGTGGGGGATTGTGTGGTGGGGGATTAGGTTAAGGCATGTGTGGGTGGGTGGTGGTGTGTGTGTGAGTGGATTGGGGATGTATGGATGGTTAGGGAGATGTGTGGGGGGGGGGGGGGGGGGTAGGGACATGTCAGTTGGTGGGGATGTGTGTGTATGGTTTGGGGATGTGTGAGTGGATGTGCGATGTGTGGGTTGGTGGGGGATTGTGTGTGTGGGTGGGGAATATGTTGTCGATGGAGATGTGGCTGGGGGAAGGGTGGTTTGAGGTGTGGGTGGGGAGAGGATGTGTGGGGTAGAATGTGGATGGGCGTGGGATGTGTGGGTTGGTGGGGGAATGTTTGTGGGTGGCGAGTGTGTTTTGGTTGGGGGATCAGGTGAGGGCAGTGTGTGTGGGTGGGGGATGTGCGGGAGGGGGATGAGTCGGTTGGTGGGGTATGTATGTGTCCCTTGGTGTGCGTGTGTGTCGGTAGGTGGGGGGGTGTATGTGTCCCTTGGTGCGCATGTGTGTGGGTAGGTGGGGGTGTTGTGTGGGTGGGGTGATGTATGGATAGGTGGGAGATGGGCTTCTTACCATGGTAATTAGCCTTGTTTATGTTTACAACATTCATTTCACAATGTTTATTTTTCTTCCTATGCAAATGTATAATGCTCTTGATGAACGAAAGACGAGTGATTGGAAGGGCCGAATGTAAGACGGGCCTGCGCGCCCAATTTGTGACCCTAATAAAGTTGATTTGATTTGAGTTGATTTGATTTGCTTCTAATTTCATCTTAATTTGTTCATTTACATTCCAAGATTCACTGCCATACTGCAAAACTGGTTCTACATAGCATTTCAGCACTCTCTTTCTTACATTCAGTGATAGTGACTTACTGCATAAGATACTCTTCGTTTTCTGAAATACGGCGTTTGCTTGCCATACTCAGCTCTTAATCTCTGATGTAAATCTTCCATCTGATGTTATAAATGCCCCTAGGTATCTAAAATTATCCACTTGGTTAAGAAAGTTTCCTTCTATTTCTATGTCATATTTTGGTGTCACAATTTTCTTTGATATCACCATTATGAGATGGTGGCATGAAGGAATATCATCAGCAGAGTTGATCCAGAACACCAAAAACTGAGATCTGTGGAGAGCCATGAACACCTACACCACGGCACTTGATGATGATGATGATCACCATTATTACTGTTTTCTTGATATTCAAGGAGAGTTCTTTCCTTGCACTCTCTGTTACTACAATGTCCACCAATTGTTGTAGGTCTGTTGATTTATCCGCCACCAATACTGTGTCATCTGCATAACGTATATTATTTATATTATAACCTCCAACTAGTATTCCTGGCATTTCTTTGATCTCTCTCATTATTACTTAGGGAGAAGAGATCTGTTGACAAGACACACCCCTGTCGTACTCCAAGTTTTATCTGTTCGTAACTACCTTCTTTATTTTGAATTTTAATTGTTGCTATCTGGTTCCAGTAAATATTCTTTATTCTTAAATCTTTCCCATCAATGCTGATATCTGCCAACATTTTAATCAGTTCATCATGTTTTACTTTATCAAATGCCTTAGTATAATCTATGAAGAACAAATATATGTCTCTCTGTTTCTCTATTGACCTTTCTATTAGTGTCCGTAATGTATAAATTGCATTGTTTGTGCCCTTTTTCCTCCACAAATCCATACTGTTCTTCACTTATTTTCATTTTTCTTTTCTTTCTGGTTTTTCTCATTATGATTCTGAGTAGAAGTTTAGTGATACATTTTATGAGGTTAATTGTATCAAAATCTTCACAATCAATTGCTCCTGGTCATTATTCCCCCCCCCCCCCCCCCCCCCCCCCCCCCCCACGTTTCCATCTTGTTTCAGGATATTGCGGTCAACACCAGCATCTTTCAGCTGTATGTTGATTCCTAGGCTAGATTACGCTCATCAGCACGCCACGACTTTCTGAGCGACCAGCTCCACTTCTAATTCTCGTTCGCTCACGTCGACCACGAAAGTATTCAGGGTTAACGGAGAAAGCTGCTAACCCCTTGCCCAGGCAGCCGGCCTGGTCATTATGGTATAGCTATAAATACAGATTTCAGCATATCACTGGGTAAATATCCACTGCTGTAAATATCATTCAACATTTTGGTTAATATATCTACTCCAAATTCTCCCAATACTTTTAATTCTTCTATTATGATTTCATCTGGCCCAGTTGTTTTTTCTTTATTCATATGTTTTATAGCATCAGCAACTTCTTCTTTTAGAATAGGTGGACCTTCTAAGCTACTTTCTTCTGTTAATTCTTCCCTTTCTCCATCATATAATTCTCTTATATATTCATTCCACCTCTTCATTATAGCACCTTCCTCCAATAATATCTTTCCTGTTTTTGATTTCAAACACCCTGTATTTATTCTTATTTTTCTTCCCGTGAGCTCACTGATTTGTCTGTGCATATTTTTTGCATCTTTAATGACATTTAATTCAATTTGTTTTGCACTGCTCGTTTAACCAACTTTCTTTTGGCATCCCACATTTATCTTTTATTTCTTTATCTTAGCGTATTCTTGTTTGTCATTTTTACTCTGTTTTCTTTTGTCCATCAGCCTTAAGATTTCTTCATTTATCCATTTTTTCTCAGCTATTTTTTGGCTTCTCTCTGGTAATATTTCTTTGCTAGTTTGATGAATGGAGTCCCTTAACATTTCCCATTGTTCATTTATACTCTGTATATTAACTATCGCATTGTACATATTTTTCACAGTCACTCTGTATTGGTCTTGAATTTCTTTATCTACTTTCAGAACCGCTTTATTAAGTCTCATGTTCCTAACCATTTTTCCCCCTCTCTTTAATCTTACTTTTATTTGTCCACATAATGGTACATGATCACAATTTCAGTCAGCACCAGGCATTGTCTTTACATTAATTAAAGCATTTCTAAATCTTTTATTAATTAGTATGTAGTCAATTTGGTTGTGTATTTTCTCATCAGGGCTTTTCCACATGTATAGTTGTCTTTTATGGTGTTTAAACCATGTGTTTCCAATGATCATATCATTGGTATTTGCCCATTCTATTAGCTTTTCCCCTTGTTCATTTCTTGTACCTAAACCATAATTCCCCACTACATCCTCCATTTTCCCCTTTCCCACTTTTGCATTAAAATCTCCAAGTATTATTTTTATTTCCTGTGATCCAATTTTAGCCATCACCATTTCTATTTCGTCGTAAAAGTATTATACTTCTTCATCACTACTACTTGTTGATGGTGCATATACTTGTATAATATTTATATCTATTGGTTTGCCTTTAATTTTGACCATAATAACTCTATCTGAAATACACCAGTATCCATTTAGTGACTTGGCAGTTTTTTCGTCAAGTATTATTCCTACAACTTTTTCATGTGTATCCCCTCCAGAATAAATTATTGTGTGGTTGTCAGCTATAATGTTGCCCGATCCCTTCCATCTCATCTCACTAACGCCTAGTATATTCATTTTCATGCTATTCATCTCTCTTAGAACATTGTTCAACTTTCCTAGCTCATTTAATGTCCTAACATTCCATGTTCTTACTGTAAATTTAATTATTTTATTTATGATTTTGCCATCAGTAGCTGGATGACGGTCTGGTGTCACCTGTGGCTCATGACTGTCCCTACCGGATGAGGATGTCCTAAGACAGACATTAACGTCCTTCACTACCTCTGATATATGTTTTGCCATGAAGTCTTGGGAAGATAATGTGGTGATTTCCCCTTGCCTTCCACATCCACATGGTGGTCTTTTACCTCTGCCTTTGACAGCCATTTCCGACTGTCAGGACAAGTGAGTGCCCTGCTCTGCTCAGCTGCAGAGTTGTCCACTTATTCCGGTGGATACTCGGTCCCCAGAGCTGTGTTAGCCACACTGTGGTGTGTTTCCCATCCTCTACCATGGGGAGGTGCAGTTGGGATTTTCCCTTCCTAAAGTTATAGTTTATGACCAAAACTCTCCAATACTTTTAGAGGACGAAATACAGCACACTGCTCATAATTCGACCATCACTGAATCTGGCAGACATTTATGTGGGACTTATTGTGAAAAAAATAAAATATAGCTAGTAATTTAGACTTACTTTAATTCATTTCTTTAAGCCAATTTTTTGTTTTATTGGGGACACAAGTCTCATCGATTAATAAATTGACCCTCGCAATGGCAAGGTCCAGTCTGCAAAAACATAGCAACACCACTATTGTGGTTGGTCTTGTTTTAGTATTTGATGATTAAGAGTTGAGCTAAGTCAAGAACTGACATCACAGCACTCGGGTCATTTCCAGACATGTTCTGATATGCTCTTCAACAACCAGCAAAAAGCCCCAGTACTAATTGTACTAGTTGCAATCTGATTATGTATCCAACTGGCCTTTCCTCTGTAAAGATGATTAAATAGTAGTAAGAAGTTATCTAGATATAGAAATATAAACAGTGTGAAATTATGTGGAAAATCTAAAAAAAAAGACAATTAGATAAAATCTATCAGATGTCATTAAATTGCTTATTTATGGAGTGGAAGAGAAATGTTGATGAGCATCTAAGAGAGAATAATAAATGATATATAATCTGCTATATCATGAGAGCATGTAAAACCCAGCTGTGGACATCAACAGGAGATGAGTAGCACCCCATCTTACTCTAAGATGATAGACCTCAGAAGAAAACCCTTTTTGTACACCCCAACATACATAAGCTTATATGGGGTAAATACATGTGTGGACAACTTACAGAAAATGAATAGTTTCTCTCCACTATGATATTTTTGGCCATGACTTTGTACCCACTGTTGCAGGGTTCTGACTGTCCATCAGAAGAACTCTGATTATAAACAATGTCCGGTATCTTACCCTGGGGAAGTATAAGAAGAAAAAATGCATTGCTCAAAGTCTGTAAGAAACATCTCCATAAATTATGTGCCATGGGCGCATGGGCAGTCATGTTTCGCCATCTCACTTGATCACCAGAGTGGTGGAAACATCTGCTTTGTAGCTTATCGCAAATTCTGCAGGAAACTGTTATAAAGAATATCACAATGTCTGCAGGAAACTACTATACAGATGATCGTAGTCTAAAGAAAACAGCTAGTATGCAGATTATCTCAGTCTACAGAAAACAACTTGTATAAAGATTATCTCGAAGTTTGCAGGAAACAATTACTACAAGACTATCAGTTTGTCAGAGACCAGTATCCCACCTCTCTATCATCTACGCCACTTTAAAGAAACAATCCAACAGCTTACCGCTGTACATACACATTCTCTTCAAGGTTCGGTCCCAATCACACACGAGCTGTAATGGTTAATACATTTATCAATCAATACAATGTTGCTGGATTCAACTCTCAGTGGTGGCACAGTTAAACATGGCTTCCAGCCAGTACAGCCTACAGGTGGAGCCACCATCATAAAAAGCCACTACAGATCTGGGAATGTGAGGATGGCCGGAATAATGGCCACTTCACGCTGTATGAGCCATGTGGTTACCAAAGATATGGGTCACAAGCAATATCCACTGTATGTGTATACATACATGGCAGACAGACTGAGTCACTTTTACTTGATGAGAATTATATAATATATTGCGATATAACATTATGATAATCATATAATATACTGCAATAGAACATGAGGAATACAATTAGTTACATTGCAGTAAAAATGTGGACATGTAAACAATAGAAAAAAATACGAAGTATAGGTCAGCTTCACAAAACACAACTATGGAAAACAACAGAAGTGCAATGACTAGCCTTCACCAGCAAACACAAGAAAATGCAACATTTAAATCACTATTCACCGTTCCCATCCCCCCTACCAAACCTGTTCCCCTATGTAACTGCACACCCTAAATGTGGGCTATATAAGCTACCACTGCTATTATCCATGTGTCGTCGTGCGTGGGTGCGTCATGCGCAGCGCTATAAAGACAAGTCACCTGAACAAGTCTAGCAACCTGATACGGGGGAAAATGGCATGTTGCAAGAACACCAAAAGACACTTGGCATCCAAGATGTGCAGCGTGGCAGCCGACAAGAAGATGAGCAGAGAGAATCTACCTGCAAGCTGCAGCAAACAACAAGAACCTCAAGCAAACTCTAATGAAGCTACCACGAGGAAGGACGACGACAATCCACCACAAACAAGAGCCAAACCTACTGAGAAGCAATAAGACACCAGAGTTGGAGAGTCGGAAACACCGACTCACCGACAATCAAGTGGGTTGTCAAGCGTATCTAAGCGGAGCTGACAGATGAACAAATCCTGAATCAGCTACAAGAAGAGAACCTCCACATCTGATTCTTGAAGGCTCCTCACCTACTCCAAGATTCCTACAACTTTGGCGGTGGTGATGACAGAGGGCAGCGGGATGCAGACTACAGTATCAATCAACAAGAAAATACAACAGCCAGAGACATTCATCCCAAGAGTCAATCCATGTTCCAGATGCCAGAGGGCCAGCTACAGCAGAGCAGCATGTCGCAGTAAGACGGAAATCTGCCGGTACTGCACCAATCACTGCGCCTTTAAGGAGTGTTCGCTGGGAAAGCTGGACACGGACTTCCGAGCACCCTACAACAAAAGAAAGTGCGCCAACTGCCTGGGCAAGCATGAAGCAAGATACTTAGGCTGTCCGTACCTCCAAAGACACAGAGACGTCTTAAAGTTCACCATCACAACAAAGACTCCATATAAGGACGCAATGCGGAAGTGTGAGACAGCCACGTGCATCTCACAAGCAGAAAAAGCTCAACTGCAAGACCAGATAGATGAGCTAAGGAAGCAAATCAAGCTGCTGCAAACACCGGTACCCACCAGCAACAATGAAAAGCTGCTTGCTGAAATAAGGAGATCCAGCAAAACATCAAGCATGAAGTGGAACATATGGCAGAGATGAAGAAGGAAAACGAAGAAATGCTACGCACCATTAAAGCGGAGAGAGAGAGAACTGCTAAAAGCTGAAATGAAATCAATCCAAAACAAACCAACAGAAGTCATGCAAGAGACCACAGAGAAGCTGCAAGATGAAACCCAACAAAAAACTGAGCTGGAATCGCAAGATAAAACCAGCAGCCGAACCATGATACCCAAGACATTCAAGGGGAAACCAACGTCACAGACACAAAGCTTATGTAACCAGTCCAAGGTAGGGACTCACTTGCAAGAGCGCAGACAAAAACAGGGTTAAAAACCCACAAAAACCACGGATCTCAACAATAACCAAAGCTGAGGAGACAGGTTAAATGAGACTGAATTTTGAAAATTGTTTTTGGAAATTGGAATTGGAATTGGAATTGGAATATCCATGTGTTTCACGCTCTGGGATTCTGAAGTAAGCAACCCACATTTCCCCCCATTCTTCTCATTCTGTTATTATGCCTTAATGTAGCCACTATGAAGAATGACTCCGTTTGTTTACATGTAGTGTTTTTTGTGTGTTTGTTTGCTGAGAAGGCTTATCGCCGCAACATCCTTTGTTTTCTGTAATTTTGTTTTGTAAAGCTAGAGTACACTTCATTTAAAAACATACTATTTAGATAATGATGAGAATTATACAATATTTTGCAATAGAACATTATATGGCTGCAGAATTTGATGACAATTATATAATGCATTGTACAAGAAACTTATGATGATTATATAATATACTGTAAGAGAAAATGAAGAGAATTGTATAATGCAAGAAAAAATAACAAAGACTATATTAGCAAATTGTACAAGGAAATGATGAAAATGACATAATACAACAGAAAAATAATGAGGATTTTTATTTCCGCGTTTCCATCCTGTTTCAGGATATTGCGGTCAACACCAGCATCTTTCAGCTGTATGTTGATTCCTAGGCTAGATTACGCTCATCAGCACGCCACGACTTTCTGAGCGACCGGCTCCATACTCTGGTAAGTCACTGGTGCTTGCTTGCTTGTGTTCGCTGGCTATGAACTCCAGCGCAAGGTCCTGTATGTCGGATGGAGACATCCTGTTGTCCAACATCAGTATGATGTCATACTGGACCTGAGGTTTGCGTGAGTATCCGTTGTCCCATGTCTGGCTTATTGGTGTGCAGACTGGTGGTTCCTCGCCGTGCAGGCAGATACTCTCCGACTTCGGAGGAAGTCACTGGTGCGACTCGAACCCCTTCAAGATCTCGAGGATTACACAACATATTATAAACATATGGAATAAAGAAAATGAAGAAACATAATATTGGATATTGATTTTTTCACTTGTAATCAAATGCACATAAGAGAATTAACAAATGTTGACCTGTCAATGATGACCTACCTGTATGAGACGAGACGGCTATGTTACTCAGGTAATCCAATTAACCTGGCACTTGACACCATAAAAGACAAGTACAGTATTTAAAGAGCCTTATCTAAGGGCATGTATGGGTAGTGCTGATGCCATATGTGTAAAGACCAATCAATGCTCAACGGGTGATGTGGTCAGTATTATGCCAGGCCACTTTTACCGCCCAAGGTATTTCCTGGACCCATTTTAGGCTGGGTCAATCTGGGAGCCCAGGTCAATAAAATAAAAAATTCCCACCTGGAGGGAGATTCGGCCACACAACCATAGAGTTGCTGGCAGGCATGGTGGTCACAACTCTACTGTGAATTCTGAAAAGACACATGTCCCCAAATTCATGAGCTATATTCTACTGTCATTTTTTTTGGGTACATTGTTTCTCTTTGCTGTTCTGTATGTTAGCATGCATTTGTTTTTATAGTCTATTAAATATTGTTTCCTGTCTTTTTATTTAGGATGTAGCTTCTTAGTCTGACTATATTTTTCTCGAAATGGCCTCATGTTTAAGTACTCCTTTCCCTGTTGTGTTCAATCTAGTCCACAAGTCAAGAAGTCTGTTACAATTAGCCAAACATGTATTGCAAGCAGCCAGGTCAACGCTTCACATCACTCTGTGTGCAATGTGCTCTGCTGTAATCATTTTTACCTTTCAGATAATTCTTCAGTGACAAACAAGACCAACGCATAAAAGACAATCTTAAAATGGCCCAAGTGTGACGAGGCGACTTCGGTCAGCATCCGAATGACAAGGAATTAAAGAGGCCACAATATTTTTCTATCATTCTCTAAAAGAATAAAGTCCACCAGAAAATGATAGAAATGCAAGAGGATTGAAAACAAGAGAAAAATACATTTTGACCACGCACGCCCCATCATTTCTGTAATGCTAGGTCTGAGAAAGCTTTGATGTACAGATCAAACGTAAAACCCAGACACCACGGCACCAGTCGGCGGGCGCTATCAAAGGTTGAAAACTCGCTGTTTTCAGTACAAGGGAAGAGAAAGACGGCAAAGTGTGAAATCTGGGCTGGGGACGACGTTGATACATCGCGGAGCCAGTCAGTTGAGATTGACGTGTTAGTTTACAATCCTGTGGTTGGAATAGGGACAGACACCTAACACCTTAGTTCAACAGGACCTAACGTGTGAACCAGCCACGGCAGAATGGGAGATAAGAGGGTCAGCCAGACCCATCTGAAATAACACATGCGGTAAAAGTCCAGACTTTGGGGAGCCGGAACAACGTCTGTAGTTGCCACCACAAAGGAGCAATTAGGACCAGATGCTTAACACCTCACTGCAATACGCGGCAAAGTAGGAACACATGGCTGACACATTTTTGCCAGCAACCCAGGAAGGCTGGTGTTAACGCAGATTGGAATGTAATGACGCAACTGCATCGCCGCCAAAGCATGTTTCATTGTTTCAGGAATGTGGCGGGGCATCGGTCAATTTGATTGGCAGAAATAACTACAGTCCATGGGGAAAATAGGTGGAGCCAATGAATATGGGACATATTAATTAGCCAGCATGGAAACTAGCCAGGAACGGAGAGAATAAAACTATGAGCAGTGACAACAATCCTCAGACGCATTTACAATAGCATTCTTAGGATACCTACTGGAGAAATATTAACATTTCGTTCTGTTGGACTTCTGTACGAAGTATTATGATGGAATTTCCTAGCTATAACCCAGGTAATACCATTACTCTGATTAGTTTGTCTGCTAGTCTGAAGGCTTGTGTAGTTTCCTGTTTCTACATATTCTCCCAAACTTTACACTAGTGGATTTTCTATGTTACTCAGTGTTCCAGTTTCTAGATTTACTATTACTGTGAACTTTATCTTCTTCTTTCATTCACTACTTGGTTGTCTGATTTGTTGTATGTGATAATTTGGAGAAATCCATTATCCAAGCTACATGAGCGTGTGGCTTATGCATGTACAGGAGATACATTTAGATTCATCCTGTATGATGTTAAACATTGGGGAGACTGACTACTTAGGAGAAATTCCTGAGAGCTACCAGTCTCTTGATAGCGTCCAATTAACATTGATTATTTGGACCAACACTTTGAGTGCCTACCAAGATTGTGGTGAAACCACTTGGTTTGAGGAATGGCACCAGTTCACCTTGTCTGCATGATGTCTGCATGAGGACAGACATGACTTAGGACATTCAATATCCCAGACAGATTCAGGGAAGGCATTTAATGTTCGACAGGACTGTGCGACCAGCCCTTCCGACAAGACAGTATGAATGAATCAGAAAGGGAGAGAGTAAGTGAGGTGAACTTATATGGGAAACACTCCATTACATAAGTTGATGTGAATGATGTATGTTTTGAGCTATAGATGTTCTAAATGGTTTTATGAATATATACATATATATTTATTTATTTAGAACTGATATATGTTTATGTAACATGCCATCATATATCATCATACCATCATATATTATGACTTGAATGTATGTTTATATGAATGTATAGACATATGTGTTTGAGATGTGTAGACGTAGATACTACCCATCTCCGTTCGTTTCATTCCAGATCTCTTAGGAGCAATGGACAGTCAAGAACCCATATCAGGAAGTGACTTAGCCTTGTGAAGGGACCAATTTGGACTCCTTCAATCTGACAGTGAACTGCGTCTCACTGGGGGAAGCATGACCTATGTGACCTCTTAAGTTACGTATACCATATTATAATCATCATCATCATATGATCATCAAGACTAGAAATAATAAACACAGTTGTTGTATTTTAAAACTCAATTTGTCCGTATAATTCTAAATGTTTATAAATGTTTGTGTAGCGTAATCAAGTACACACATCATTATATCATTTAGTGGGGGTTCAAACACATTGTCCAGAAGGGGGAATTTATGTCAGGGAAGTACCTTGCCTATGCAGTCATAAGTAACCAGATTACGTTGCATAACTTAACTCTTCCTATCTCACTTCTGGTGATACCAAGTACAGCCAAATCTATATAGATATATTCTATCTTCAACGAGCCACTTCTTGGCTGTTTTCTTGAGTATCAGGGACGGGGTCTTAAATCAGCATAAAAGACACTAGTTCCATGTTTTCTCTCTGGGATCTGGGGTGGTAATTAGTCCCATCTGACAGAGGTAAGGGATCTCAAACTGCACCCAGAACTAAACCCCAGTAGGAGAAAACGAATTTGGCTGAGTGGTTGCCCATTTGGGATCTAACCCCAGCCAGTTGGTGACACCAAGAATGTCAAACATACAACAAACATAGACTTACTTCCTGTTCTGGTTGATCTAAGAGTGTTTGCGTTATCACAAAATTTTCTATGCTCCCATTACGGCTCCATATGTCAGGACACTCAAATGTTAAAGATACAATGTTGGCAACAGTTGCATCTTGTGCTACATTCAGATTCTGAACTGCTCCAGGATCTGTCAGTTTGATAAACAAACAGTGAGTAAAGAAGTTTACATGAATAAATCTATAGCATTTGCTTCAACTGTGGGAAAGCTGGAGGCAGTGGAGATGGGGCTTTTTGAGAAGAATGAAGAGAATATCATGGAAAGAGAAAAAGAAATATGCTGAAGTATTGACAACTGCAGCCGTTACTGGACCATTGATGAAAACTATCAGCAAGTCTTTAATAAAACTTATCAAAAGAAAAGGTGGAGAAGAGAAATTAGCATTATCCATGAACAATACTATTCAAGAGAGGCAGAGGAAGACACAGAGACAGATGTGGAAAACTTAAACAGGTGGGCAACAAATAATAATATGGTCAAGAGTAACATCATTGAAAATATCAAATGACAGAGAGGAATGGAGAGCCATCTTCGCCTAGGAAAATTTTCTGAATTGGCAAATATTACAACTATGAATGAATTCGGAAAAACAGCACAGGAGTAAATGGAAAATAAGATTAGCATTTTCATTATAAGATTAGCTTTTCGAGATTATGTGAAACAATATGGAATGGAACTGGCAACAAGCTTCAAATCACAGGTGAAACAGTGTTTTTCTGAGGCCATACAGAGGAAAATATTCAACAAGATGAAGGCGTGGTCCTCTTGCTATCTAATGGGGCAGAGACAGCACAAATAGAAAGGGAAAAATTTAGTTCTAGAATAATAACAGCAAAAGAAAGTCAACATGAATGTGATCTAGTGTTACAAACCAACAAATGATATAGATGAATCAGTTAAGGAAGAATTCTACATGAATCTTTATTTTACATGAGTGACCTGAATACCAAGATAGAATCGGACAACATGGGTTATGAAGAGATCATGAGGAAACATGGACTTAGGGTAATGAACAAAAATGATGCACTATAGACACATTTGGTGCAGTTAATTAATATCACAGGAGGAAGTGTTTTTTCTTCAACATAAGATATATAAATCAACAATGCTGTTAGCAGCCAACAATACAGAAAACAAAACTGATCATAAATGTATTCTTCTTCTTCTTTCATTCACTTGAAATATGTCTATAACTGCAATTTTGTCTCTTGTATGAATCTAACAGTCTTTTTCAGTTCACACAGAGGTCCATAGAGTTTATCTTCCACTGTCGTCTCTATAGGCCAGAAGGTTTGCCTAGATATGTTATATTATGGGCAGTCTTGGAGTATGTGCTCTGCTGTCTGCGACGCCAATCCACATGTGCACATGGCTGTTTCACCAATCTTGAATTTTGTATACATGTGGTTGTGTAATCTATTGTGTCCTGTTCTGAGGCGCAGAATAATGACTTGATCTGGTCTATCCATAACGTGGTAGTCATCTTGAGCAGGTTTTGGTGGCTTTCTGACTGATTTGATCATTCTTTTCTTTTGGTGGTATGTAACGGGCACATCAAGCTGTTCTTCTTTGGCTCCTTCCTTAGCCAATTGATCAGCTCTGTCGTTCCCGGGTACTCCACAGTGGGATGGTATCCACTGTATGGTGACCTTATGCTGACTGCTAAGTTCAGAAAGTAGTGTCCTTAGTACTGGCAATTTCCCAGACAGAAGCGCCTCGTGTACTGATTTTGCATCTGTCAATAGCATCATAGGTTGTGTACCATGGCTGGTATTTTGTAATTTCTCTGTTGCTATCTTGATTGCCTCAATTTCAGCATCATAGTTATGGCAGTACTTTCCTGTCGGTACTCTGGCTGTGTCCCTAGTATTATTTGGGTATTCTATGTACACTCCCGCTCCTTCATTTCGAACAGCATTTTTTGCTGACCCATCTGTGTAGACTCGGATCCAGAGGTCCTGTGGGTATTCTTCATCAAGGAAGCTGAGAGTGGCTGTTCTGCGCTGCACACTGTTCTGTTCTTCCTTGTCAAATATTCCTCTCACTTTTGTCTGGATTCGCAATGATAGTCTATGTTCAACTTTCCATGGAGTTTGCTCCGGAATAGTTGTTAGAGGCATACCAACTGTGGGCAGATCGGTGGTTTCTCTGCAGAGTCGTTTGGCTTGGTGGATAAAACTACTTCTTTTCAACCGCCCCATAGCTAGGTTATCAAATCTGTTCTTCATAGGGTGGCCTGGCAAGCTGAGGAACTTTTCTGCTTGTATTAGTGTTTTCGTATCTCTGCACTCTCTCAGTGCTTGTGTCCTCCCCATCTTCTCCATTTCCACTATAGGGGTTGATCTCATCCTTCCTGTGGTGACTCTAAGTGCTTGATTTTGCACCTTGTCCAGCTCTTGTAGTGTGGTGTTTGATGCCGAACACCACGCAGTTGACCCGTATTCCAGGTGTGGTCGTATGCTCTGTTGATACACTTTGCTAAGTATTTTCCCACTGGCTCCCCATGTGGTTCCACTTAGCTTTCTCAGGATGGCTATTTTCCTTCTGGCTTTTGCTACTGCTTTGTTGATGTGCTTTCTCCATTTCAGCCTGCCATCAAATGTTACTCCAAGGTATGTTGGTTCTTTATCTTTTCTTAGGGGTGTTCCATTTATCTGGATGACCCCTGCCTTTTGTTTTGGAGAGAGGGTAAATAGGGTGGTGCTGCACTTGTCAGTGTTTATGCAGACACACCATCTATTTGCCCATGCAACGAATGTATCTACAGCTCTTTGTAGCGATCTGGTGGCCACTGATGCATGTTCATTTGTGCTCCATAGAACCAGGTCATCAGCGTACATTGAAATCGCCACACACAATCATTTTTTCTGTTAATAGTAGTGTGTCCAGTGCCTGTGGGCGGTCACTTGGACAGTAGTAATTGATCAGATGTAGGTCTATATTGCGTGTCTTAAGCTTGAGTGTCTGATACTCAGCCCCTTCCATGTAGACTTCGATTTGGGAAGCAGTGATGTTATTTTTGACAAGGGTCAGTATCCCACCTTTTCGCCTGTCCTTTCGGTCAGATCGGTAACACTGGTAGCCTCTGATTTTGAAGGCTATTTTTTCGTTGAGGTGAGTTTATTGCAAGCAACATACTTACTTTTTCTTGGTCCAGGATGTTTTCTAATTCTATTTTTTTGTTGCTGACTCCCTCCGCATTCCAGTGCATTATTTTAAGTCTTTGTTTAGTATGGCCAGCCGTTCTATTCTCATGTCCCCTGGCTCCACAGGACATCTGAGAAGGATCTCCAGTAGTTGGGGTTGGATCCTTTCGAGACATAGGGCCTGGCACTGCACCTGCCTGGGGGTCCAAAGTAGGGCGAGCACCATAACGTGTAGCAGTAGTCGACATATTCCATTTTGCGTAATCGCGTGGCATCCTGATTTCTGTGGTGCGCCTCCTGGCTGGTTGCCTCCGTCTTCAGCACCTTTCCTTTGATAGAGCAGACTGTAGTCTCACTCGAGTTTAGATGTGTACGCACGCACACACGTGCCTGCGCATGCATGTACGTGCATACACATCTAGAGCATACTGGTTATTTTTCGGCGCCAGAAAGTCCCCGTCGCCCTTTTCCTGTTAGTTTAAACAGTTCCGCCACGTGAAGGCCAGGAGTTGGACTTTTGCTGCATTGGTTATGTATTCACAAGCCATTGGGGTATTTAAGCAGTGTTGGGTGCTCACCCCAAAACTGCACCCCGGCTACAAACAGCAACATTTGGAACCATAACTGTATTCAAAACAATGTTTTTCCATTGTGAATTCAAGTAATGAATACTCAAACAACAGGTTGTACACTTTATTGTACACTTTATTGTATACACCATTGTCTAACGTCTTGTTTATCTTCATAACTGCCCTCTTTATTTCCCACATTTTTGCTGCTACTTGGTTCCAGTAAATATTCTTGATTATTTTGAGATCTTTCTCACAAATTGTAATATCTTCCAACGTTTTGATCATTTCACTTAATCAATCACCATGACATAATCTATGAAGCACAACTTTGTCTTTCTGCGCATCTACTGATCTCTCTATTCATTTTCGGAATGTGTAAGTGGTATTCCTTGTACTCTTCCCTTCCAAAAATCCATAGTGCTCAACACCAATTATGAGGTTGACTAAAATAACTCCTAATCTTTTGAGTAGAGCTATAAATACAGATTTCAGCATATCAGTAGGCATATATTCACTATTGTAAATATCATTCAACAGTTAGGTCTAAAAATCCACAGAGGAAAGACAACAATGAAGAGAATAAATGAAGCAAATCTTAACCATATCTCCCTTGATGAAACCTAGACTTCAAGATGTGGAATAATACACATATTTAGGTAGCAATGCAGACAGCTAGATATACTAAAATAAGAATACAAAAGGAGCTTTCACAACACAGGCAAATTTGTGGAAGTCAAAAGAAATAAAATCTAGTACAAACTGAATATTTAACTCTTACATCAAATCAGTATTTATGTATGAATCAGAAACATGGACAGTGTGGAACAGGACTACAATGGCATTACAAAGTCACAAATGCAGAGCCTATTAAGTAAACTAAATACATTCCAGCAAATCACGAGGGGAAGAAATTACCCTGGTGCTGGAGAGGACACACACAGAGGAAACCTGCTAACATTATAATTAGAAACCCACAAGTGAAAATAAACAAGGGGAGACCTAAAACACATGCAGAACAGAATGAGACATGGTGATGACATGAAGGGAGCAGCAGGAGATAGCAACACATAGGAGGTCTTGGCATGAGTTGGCTGAAGGCCAATGAGAAGAAGTTACAGAAGGAGGAGGAGACAAAGATAAAAACCATTTCAGTTTTCTATCTGGCAATACATAATTAAACAGGTTAAGATGTCTATCTCTATCTTGTCACCACAAGTAACATCTCCATGCTCAACTTGTGGTCTGTTACCAACATCATGTCTGCCTCTCCAGGCTGTAACTCCAAATATACACCAGGTAACATATTATTTCAGCAAGCATCGTGTGACCCAAGTCTTAGTTACACAACATATTTCACAGGTCAATAAATGTAAAACAATGCAGAATAAATCAACACTTACAGTTTTCCACAGTTCTATGTTGTGCAGACTTCTGACTGCTATTTCCTTTGTCTGTCTGTGCCCAAACAGAAACTGTGTAATTCCAATATGCCAGGACATCAGACTTCACATAGGTGGTACTACTGTAACCTGGTTATGTACAATATTGCAAGTTTAGTGATCCTATTATTAAACAACACAAAACATTGACTGGAATGCTTCTACCAAAGGCTCTGTTATATCAGCATGTTACTGAAACTAATATCTCACAGGAACATTTTCTCACAAACAATGCTGACAAACAATTAAACTAACTAGGAGAATGGTTCTAGATAAACTAAATGAAAGAATGATATTAAGCACTATGTAAAGTCTACACTGCTGTATCTGCTGTATTCACGTGAAACATGGACAATAGGCAGAGAAGAAAAAACACATTTAATGGCAGAGGACATGGTTTCTGGAGAAAATGCGGAGTGCCATGGAAAAACAGAAAAACAAACGAGGCAGTCCTCTAGACAGCCAGAAACATGAACATTTCAGTTTTAAACATGTGGCAACAGCGGGAGAAAGCTATGTGAAAAGTTGCATCTACAGGAGACCACTAAGGTAGAAACAGAAAGTTGGCTTGAGCACAACGTTACACACCTGTAACTTTCAGTGGACTGATGCTCTGATTATATTCTGTAGTGTCTAGTCCTGTAGCTTCCTGAACAAGAATGTAATAATCTGTGGGTCCTGTCTGGTCACCAGGCATCCATGCAATGTTCAGGTTAATCTGCTGGGTGCTGTTATCTCTTACAGAATATACTGTCAGATCTAAGATATCATGTGGGGCTGTAAAAAGAAAACACAGTGAGTTAAAACCATCATCACCTGACATTAGAAAGCATTGTTTTAGTAGAGCTAGGCACACCAGTTTCAAACAAAGCCAACAGGAACAACTGGCCCTGATTTCCCATTAAGTGTCTGGAGAATAGTGGCATTTGTGAAGCTATAACTATTCAGTGATAGAGATGTGAACTGTTTGTTTGTGCCATAAAATGTTACTCGAAGCTTGTCCATGTTATTATAATGTATATGATGAAATAACACAGTGAGGAATCTAAATAAATGGGAAACAAACACATGAATCATTTAATCAATCTGATAACAGTCATAACATCAGATAAAAAATGACGTTGTGATTAAAATGAGAATTCCCATTGCAAAAGTAACCTTTAACAAAATGGAATATACCATCTTCCACATTTGCTGTCAAGCATCGTGGGGAGAAATAAATGGTGTTCCAGCGCCTGATGGGTGGCACTGGCTAGTGTCATTCCGTGAGATTGTACAATGTCTTTGATATCGTCAATCTATATTCTTCTATTGCATCCTCTTACTCTCACATCAGGTCATCTTTGATGTAGCACCAGTGCTGGTAGTTGTTGGTGTTGCATTTTAACGAGATGGTCAATATATGTGGCGCAATGTTTTGATCCCAATGTCTGTCTGATAACAACATTTCTGATTCGGTCTCGGATAGTTAAGTTGGCAGCTCTCCTCAAGCATCTCATCTCCCAGGTGTTGATTATTCATAAGTGTGATTTGAATAATGTCTTAGTTTGCCATTGGCAGTATAGGGTTGGTGTGAATATGCTATTTATTATCTGCCTTTTTGCGGACATAGGCATGTTTGGATGTTTAAGTATTGGTGATAGTTGATATATAAGTGCAGATGCTTTTTGACATCTAATTTCAATTTTTCTGTCTATTCTGTCATCTTCTGTGATCATACCTCCAAGATATTTGAATTCCATAACTTGTTTCAAAGATATGCTATGTATCTGTATACTCAGTGGACCAGAAGATCTGCTAACTTGCATTACTTCAGTTTTGGCTGTATTACTGTTCATATTGTATCTGCTGCACATTGAACTCAGCTTATTAATATGATTTTGCAGTCTGTCCACGTCGCTATAAAATAGGCACTGATTATCTGCAAATAAAAGTTCATTTATTGCGGTTGAATCTGTTGTTTCATTTGAACTGTTCTTTGCTTGCTTCTTTGGATATTCTGTCTTTGTAGATATTAAATAGCAGAGGAGAGAGCACACATCCCTGTCTTGCTCCTGTTTTGACTGTGAACATATCTGATATACCTTCTTGTATTCTTATTGTACTTTGGCTAGAGTGGTACATGGCTATGATGTTTTCTAGCATCATTAATTTCACTGTTCCACCAAGCTGTTCTTAATCTGTTGTTGTGTCTTACTTTCTTGGTTCCACATTCATTTGCCAGTGTGTCGAGCATGGCAGCCTTGAAAATTGTCCATTCCTTATCAACACTTGAGTACTCATCAGGAATGTTTTTTATGTAGCATTGTGATTTATTGTTTGAATTCACCTTTGACCGTATTTTCCCAAAACCACCTATATTTGATGACATCTGTTGTTACCTTTTTGTTTCTTATTTTCCTGAATGTTGAATTCTTTTTTTTATTACAACTGGTTTGTGATCAGTATCAATGTCTGTGTTTGGGAGTGCTCTTGAATCCATTAGTGGTCTTCTGTCTGATTTCCTAAATAGAATAAAGTCAATTTGAGATGCTTGATCTATTTTGTTCCATTTATACCGGGTTTTGGTGTGGTTGTGGCGATGTTGGAAAAAGCTATTTGTTATTATTAGTCCTTGTTCGAAGCTATTACATTCAGTCTCTGTTTTGCAGAATGGCCCCATGCATCCATCCCAGGGTGTTCTTCTTGTGCCTATACATCCATTGAAATCACCCATAACAAAAAGTTTATCTGTCTCACTGACAGTGTTTAACATATCTGTAAGGTTGTAAAAATATTTCTCTTTGTCTTCATTGCTATAAGTATCGTTACATGGGGCATATGTCTGTATAATAGTTGTTTTACTGTCTTCTTTGATCTGTATTAGTATTATTCTTTCTGATGTAAATTCAATGTTGATAATGCTTGCGTTTTTTCAGGATGTAATAAAAAAACCCACTCCATGTTCAGCATTTTCTTGCTGATCAACCCACTCCATATTAGAACATAATTTTCATGTTTTCGTTTTAATGGAATACATACTAACCAATAAAAAAGAAAGCTGTCATTTGCTGTGAGAAAAAAGAGCTTAAATGCTATGGAGTGCCTAAACAGCTATATTCATGTGAGACATGGACATTAAGCAGACATGATGAGAAACATTAGATAGCAAAAGAAATGTGGATACTAAGAAAAATGAAAAGAATACAATGGATTGACAGAAAAACTAATGATAAAGTCCTACTTTAAAAAGCAGATAAAAACTGCAAATATATTAGAGAAATTGATGTAGATAGTCAAGAATTGTTTGGCATGCTATGAGGAGAATAAACTTGAACATGTAGTGACAAATGGCAATCTTGAAGAAACAAAAGCAAGAGGAAGACAAGGAGATAAATATCTAGATGATTTTGGCAAATGGTATAATCTTAACAAGAACACAGACCTGACCTAAAACTCTGTGACCCACTGAGATAGCAAAACCTGGTAACCTATACTTAATGGCGTGTCATAAGTAGGCAATGATGAATCAATGATGAATCAAGTCGCAATGCACTCATGCCTACCAGATATTTATACCAAAAATGGAAGTTGTTGATAACTGAAATTAAGAACTTCAGTCTCTAGACATTTTATATATATATATATATTTAAAAAAATTTGATTAACATCTTCGTGCGCGTCACAACTGTGAGCGCTAACAAGACAAGTCACCTGAACAAGCCAAGAAGACAGATACGAGAGAAAATGGCATGTGGCAAGAACACCAAAAGACATGTGGTATCCAAAATAGGCATCGTGGAAGTCGACACAGCCGTAAAGAAGACGGGCGGAGAGAACTTTCATGTGAGCTGCAACAAAGAACCTGAAACTACAGTTACTACTGTAGCGCCACCACAAGGAAGATGGATGACAACCCACCACAGACAAGAGCCAACACAGCTGAGGAGGAGAAAGACACCACCAGAGTCGGAAACACCAACTCAAAAACAGTCAGATGGGTTGTCAAGCGTATTCAGGTGGAGCTGTCAGACGAACAAATCATGAAGCAGCTACAAGAAGAGAATCCCAACATCCAGATCTTGAAGGCGGAGCGGATCCTGACGTACTCAAAGGTCCATACCACGCTGGCGGTGGTGACGACAGAGGGCAGCGAGATGCCGACCACAGTATCAATCAACAAGAGAATACAACAGCCAGAGAGATTCATCCTAAGAATAAATCAATGTTCAAGATGCCAAACGGCCGGTCACAGCAGAGCAGCATGTCGCAGTAAGACGGAAATTTGCAAGTACTGTTCCGATCACCATGCCTTCAAGGAGTGTCCACTAGCCAAGCTGGACACGGACTTCCAAGCACCCAACAACAAAAGAAAGTGCGCCAACTGCCTGAGCAAGCATGGAGCAAGATACTTTGGCTGTCCGTTCCTTCAAAGACACAGAGATGTCTTAAAGTTCGCCATCACTAGAGACTCCATATAAGGACGCAATGTGGAGGTGCGAGACAACCACAGGCATCTCACAAGCGGAAAAAGCTCAACTGCAAGACAGATAGATAAGCTAAAGAAGCAAATCAAGCTGCTTCAGATGCCGGCGCCGACCAGCGACAATGAAAAGCTGCTTGCTGAGATAAAGGAGATCCAGCAAAACATCAAGCAAGCAGTGGAACATATGGCGCGGATAAAGAAGGAAAACGAAAAACCCTACAAATTATTAAATCAGAGCGAGAACTACATAAAGCTGAAATGGAACTTCTCAAAAACAAACCAACAGAAGCCACACAAGAACTCAGAGAAACTGCAAGATGTAAAGCAACAAGAGACCAAATCTAAACCGCAAGCTAAAACCGCAAGCTGCCCAACCATGACACCCAAAACAGTCAAAGGGAAGCCAATATCCAGCCAGACATCAGAAGAAAACTTAGATGAGCACCCTGACGACAGCAGAGAGGACGCCCTGATACCGCCAGTATTTACAGATGAAGAAATCGCATAGATAAAGAGGACATACGAACTCAAGTGCAAGGAATACAGAAGGCGCATGGAAGAAAAAGCAAAGAAGCACAAGAAACTCAAGGGAAAACCAATGCCCTGCCATATCGCTGAAGAACCAGATTTATACGAGGATGACAAACACCCATGGCAATACTACATAGATGATGGAGAGATCGTCCCATGGCTGACCACAGAGGAAGAAATCGAAAGGCAACAGCAACAACTCGACAGTGAAAACAGGCACAAGGAAGAAAATGAAAATATCGAAAAGCTGATACAGAAAATACACAAAAAAGGAGGCAAAAAGACCAAATAAAGTCCTTATAAGGACTGCAACCAGTGGAGCCTGGAGACTTTACTTACCAAATATGCCACCAGAGGAGACAGGAACAAAAGATAGCCACCGACCGATCCCCCAGCTGACATCACAGACACAAACCAACATAACCAGTCCGAGATAGGACTCACTCGTAAGAGTGTACAAGACAAGAATCAGGATGAATGAACCCACAAAAACCACGGCTCTCGAAAATAACCACCGCTGAGGAAGCAGGTTAGACGAGACCGAATTTGGAATTTTGTTTTAAAAAATTGGAATTGGAATTAACATCTTGCACAAGAAATTCGGTAATGTATTATGGATTAGTAAAAGTGTGCTACATAACTGACAATACCTGATGTATCTGTTTGAAATGTCACAGATGCCTGATCTCCAAGACCTCTTTCATTTACAGCTTGCACAATTGCTGTATAATTACGATACGATGTCAGGTTCAGAAGCTGCAAGTTATAATCAGTGCTATTGCTTGTGATTTTAGCAACCATCAAGGGGCAGGGAGCACTTACATTAGGTGCCTGAAAAATATAAGTTCAAAACATTAAGAGGCTTGAATGAATGCTCCTCGTTATTGTTTTCAGACTTGACATGACGGCCCATGTGTTTAACCTAAGAAGCAGAAAACTGGAATCACCATAAATTATAGACCTCTTCACTATCTCTAACAAGCTGCTGCAGCACACAACCAACTAAATATCACAGTTTTATTTATTTGAAGAGGCTGTTAGCAACATTTCATCTGACCCTCCTTTGACAACATGTTCAAAGACTAGGTGCTTGATTTATACATGTGTGATTGAACCTCAAGAAACTGAAGATGAACACTGTAGACAATCTGGCATGGAGAGAAATCCCTGCAGCAAAACATTCTGCATGACTGTGAGGGTGAACAAGTAAAATACACATAACTAGCCAGCATACCACACTGCTTTGCTTTTGCATCTTTAAATGGTTTTAGGAATATTCTCAACCGCGACCAGAAATATTACACATCAAAACAAGGAGTAGGCATGGGGTGGGGAAGAGAACAGTTATGACAGCATTCAATTCTACAATGCAGACTAAATTAGGAGAATCTGAACATTGCTAGTCTAAACTTGTACACCTTAGTCACTTGTACAACAAAACCTATCTTTATAAAGACAACAAGTCTATGAGATATTGCAGAAAAACAAAAATTACCATTTTTCACCAAAGAAAAGACATAATGTTTAATAGTTGAAAAATTAACAAAAGCATGCAATCTGCTGAAATATCCCATGTTCAATAAACTAACAATAGCAGATACTCATGAACACAGCAATGGAACTGGTATAATGGCAGCTAAACATTTACTGTAAATATCCAACATAAGACAAAATCATATTGGCCTACAGGCACTCCGTTTGAAGACGCAATCTATGGAGATGTCAACAAGCTCAAGTTGACTGCTCGTTTCTTGAAATATATTTAGGTTGACATCTGAAGGTGTTCGAAGAAGACACAGATAGAACTATCTCAGAATAGTATTCCTTAACATAAATAAAATGAAACAGAATACAGTTTAGAATTAATTATAATAATACAGCAGTATATATTTCATGTTAAATGTTCTAAGTTTGGTACAAGATGTAATTTATTTTAGCTTCCACACATTTCCTAGTTCCTCTTGCCTTGTGTATTCATATTGTAAAACTGCTATGACTCCACCTCCAATAGAGATCCAGTTATTATTTACTTGACATATTCTCACTATCTTCATCATTCTGCTATGACTTTTTAGACCTAACTGTTGTGACCTCCCATCAAGTGTGTACATCCTGCATCTGATTTCATGTGTAGAACAGAAGGACAATACTGCTAGCGAAGTACAGTCATACAGCTGCTCTGACAGAGTCCACTGAATTCCATTTCTTATGGTAGTTATTGTTGTCTTCATAATCCAGTCCGAAGTCAGTCAGAATAATAAAGGTGACAAAGGCCATAAGCCATACCTTTCACACTTCTTTTCCTGTTTCAGAAATGTCAGTTTTCCCTCATGGCGTCTTTATATATTGCCTTTAAGTTAATGATCTTCTGTGGGAACGCGTAATGCCCATTAATTTCCAAAAAGATTCTGTTTCAATGCTATCAAAGGCCTTTTCATAGTCCACAAATCCAATATAATGGTGAATTCATTTAAATGATTTGCTCTGTTAATTTCTAAGTACACAATTTGCCTATTCATCCATTAGTTGCTTGTTATTAGCAACTAACTAACCTTTTCAGAATGATTCTGCTTAAAAATTTACCAGGAACTGACCAGTGGGCATGATGTGAACATTCGTACCATGATGCATCAAAAATGAGAGGGATTAATATGGCCATTAGACATTGCGTAGTAAGAATGGTTGTGACAGGTCTTAGTCAGATATGACTGAGCTACCGTATAACAGTAGACGGTACAACCTGCTTTCTGTTAGCGCCGAACGTTGGGCGGCGCTTACCAAACCCGACATCCCACATTGTGCCAACGGCTTCGGGCAGAAGAGCGCAATTGGGAGGGTACAAGCCTTACCCTGGTGCGAGGAAATGCACCCTAAAGACAAAATGTCATTGCAGGGCAGACCAGGCCCTAAGCATTGGTTGGCGGCTGGTTTAGGATCAAAGCTCCGACAGGCGGACAGTTAGAGCATTGCTTTGCTGATCCGGCAGCTTCTGCAGCTTGTCTTGTTCCAGATGTAGAGGTGTTACCTTTCCTCTGGAGTGAACTAGGCAGGCCGAGAGAGGGATCATGCTGCATGGGCAACACATGATCTCTATATTTTAGCCCAGGCTTTGTGCTATGGAGAGGCAATAACTCCATCCCTGGTCTTAACTGGTCTCGGAATCAAAGCGTGAGGCAACTGTTACGGGTTATAAGTTCCTGTCAATTGGCGTAGACATGGGGCGCCACGCGTTGCCTCTGACGGTGGGAGACACCTACAGGTGTCACTGATCAGCTACCTCCCGCCTCAAGCTGGGCAGCCCCCGGCCAATTGGGTGCTGATCCGCCACAGCCTGCCTGCTTCAATGGGTGCTTGGGGCTAGGACAAAATCTGAATCGCAGGCTGTAAAACCAATGCACCAGGTACTAATAAAAAGAAAAATAGAAACCTCAAGCTACGGCTTGCAACCTGCAATGTGAGAACCATGTATCCAGGATTTTCCACTGACTTGACCAATATTGATGATGTGAGAAAAACGGCTGTGATTGATGCCGAACTCAATCGTCATAACATTGATATTGCTAGCCTACAGGAGACTCGCCTCGCTGAGGAAGGGTCACTCAGGGAAAACAATTACACCTTTTTTGGAAGGGTAGAGGGCAGGCAGAAAAAAGGCAATACGGTGCAGGCTTTGCAGTGAAGAATTCACTACTGGGAATGATTGAAATTCCAGCAGGAGGAAATGAAAGACTATTATCCCTGCGCTTGGCAACCTCTTATGGTTTTGCCACCATTATTACTGCATATGCACCGACACTCGATTCCTCTGATGATGTGAAGGATTCGTTCTATGAGGAGTTAGACTCCGTGATCAAGGCAGTTCCAAAATCTGACTACATTTATATGCTCGGTGATTTCAATGCTCGCATGGGCAAGGACTTGACTTCATGGCCAGTGTGTCTTGGAAAATACAAGATTGGTCGCATGAATGAAAATGGGCAAAGGCTGCTGGAGCATTGCACCAGAAATGACCTATGTATTACAAACTCCTTTTTTAAAACAAAAGAGCTGCATAAGGTCACATGGAAACATCCAAGATCCGGCCATTGGCACCAGCTGGACTTCATCATCACACGGAGACAGCATCTGAACCATATATCATTGACTCGAAGTTACCACAGTGCTGGCTGTGATATGGATCATTCTTTGGTTGTTGCAAGGGTTAGACTGAGACCAAAGAGAATCTACACAGCTAAACACAAATCTAGCCCCAGGATTAATATTATTAACACTCACGATCCTGAAAAGTGCTTTCAGTTTCAACAGCAACTTGAAGACGCTTTCACTGATACATCAGAAAATTGTACAGTAAATGAAAAGTGGGGTCAACTTAAGGAAACTCTTTATAAAACTGCCGTAGGGGTTTACGGCACTGTGGATCATCAGAGGCAGGACTGGTTTGCGGCAAACAGCCAGACTCTGCAGCCCTTGATTGATAAGAAGAAGATAGCTCTCTTCAGAAACAAGGAAAGACCAGCGCGTAACACTCTGAGTCAGCTAAAGCAAGCTAGGAAGGATGTGCAGAAGGTTGTCAGGCAGTGTGCAAATGATTATTGGATCAAGTTATGTGAGTCCATTCAAAATCATTCGACCTCACAAAGGGATTTGATTTGGTCAGTCGTGAGGGTGTGTTCAAGGCACTAAAGAAGATTGGCTGCCCACCAACTCTTCTGTCCATTGTGGAATCGTTCCACACAGGCATGAAGGGTATAATCAAGTTTGATGGTGCAACTTCTGAAGAGTTTGAAATCAAGAGTGGAATTAAGCAAGGTTGTGTACTAGCTCCCACCCTCTTTGGAATATACTTTTCACTTCTACTGAAATATGCCTTTCATGATCAGGATGGTGGTATATACATTCACTCATGCTCAGATGGTGGCCTCTACAATGCTCAGAGATTGAAGGCCAAGACCAAAATTAGGAGGGTACTGATCAGAGAGTTGCTTTTTGCAGATGATGCTGCAGTTACGACCCACTCTGAGGAAGAATTACAATGTCTACTATCTGCATTCTCCAATGCTTGTTCTGAATTTGGTTTAACAATTAGCAAAAAGTAGACACAGATTATGTCACAAGGTGCACATGGGGTACCATCAATCTTTATTGACGACGCCGAACTAGAGATGGTAGACCATTTTACATATCTAGGATCAGTGGTAAATAGCAAATTATCCCTAGATCAGGAAATCAACATCCGGATTGGTAAGGCAGCAACAACAATGAACAGGTTAAGAAAAAGAGTCTGGGAGAACAGGAAGCTTACTGCCAAAACAAAAGTCCTTGTCTATCAAGCCTGTGTCCTTAGTACTCTTCTTTATGGCAGTGAAACCTGGACAACTTACTCACACCAAGAGAAACGTTTAAACAGCTTTCATATGCGGTGTCTGTGAAGAATTCTTGGTATTAAGTGGCAAGACAAAATCACAAATACTGAAGTATTGGAAAGATCAGGTTGTGTGACGGTTTATTCCATGCTCATCTTCGTAGACTTAGATGGATAGGACATCTTAGGAGGATGGATGATGGTAGAATACCAAAGGACATCTTTTTTGGTGAATTACAGATGGGTAAGAGATCTCAGGGTCGGCCTCTACTACGATACAAAGATGTGTGTAAGCGGGACATGATTGATACAGGCATTGATAATGCACATTGGGAGCAAGTCGCCGCTGAACGTGTTGCATGGAGGGCAAAGATCAGAAATGGAATAAAGACAAAGGAGAAAATCATTGCAGATAAGTCACACACAGAGCATGTGAGACGTAAGATGGTGCATGATGGTGGAAATGACCACGTTTTCACTTGCACCCACTGTGAACAAACATTTACAGCGCAAAATGGCCTTATCAGTCACATTCGCTACCGCCATAGGTAAACGTTATTATGCCTTTTTAAAGCACAAACTATCGTCTGTCAAGACGGCAAGGTGCCAATACATATACATCTACCTACTTGAGTGAGTGAAGGATGGCTAAAACTTGAAGAGCTGTTAACTCACCCAGTGTGTCTATCAAATCAGAGGGTAATCACTTTTCCTAGACAGTTTTGTGTGTGGCGGCCTAGCGGGAAGTGTTGATAACTCAATAAGGCTTCTTATGCCTAGGACTGCAAATGTTTCACTCTACACAGGTTGTGTCAATAAGTATTGTATCTACCAGAGCAGGGATTATTGTTTATTTGACAGAGTATAGTATATTATCCTAGAGGATGTATGATAAGGGCATTGAACTATCGGATATGTGGTTGTCTATGTATGGAGCCTATAGAGTTATTCTAAGTATTCATAAGTCAGCTTTTCATCTGTTATAACTACTAACTGCAGGATGGAGACTTTATCAGGCACAGATGAATCCATTATTCAGGTGTAATGAGACACAGAGATAAATTCTGGACAATCATCATCATTGTTCTTTAATAAATATATGTGAAGTGTATAAGAATATGTTTACTAAATATTTCCAGAGATCAGGATTATGTGTATATTTATGAAGTAGTTCTGTTAATCTTTGGATGTGAAAATCACCTAGATTTTGTTGGCTGAAAAACAAAGATGACTGAAGTATCACTGACAAAACATTTTATCACACTTATCATTTGTACACTCCTGCTGATTCCATTTCTTTGGCAACTTCATCAGATATCTTTCTCTCTACCCTGCTGACATTTCTTCACTCTCCCAGACTCTCCTAAATAACACGTGCAGTAATTAAGTTGAAGTGTTTCTACTGGCTTTAATAGTTTCTGCTGGAGAACCATGTGAACCAGATACTTTTCAATCCTTCAGGAGTTTGATAACTTTTCTAATTCTTTTCCTGAGATGGTTCATCACAGCTGATATCCGGCTCCACTTCTGCAGGTTGGATAACTAGCGGCTTTATTTTGGGACTGGTCTATTTAGAAGTTCCTTGGAGTATTCTACTCAGCCCATATGCGAATTTGATTATTACTACTGGTGAGAACTTATCCCTTACTATTGTTGGTCAGCCCACTTACTTGATTATTTTCACCTTTAATTTTCTTATGGTGCTGTAAAGGTCTCTGAGGTTTCCTTTCACTGCTGTTAAGTCTGCCTCTCATGCTAGGTCATCCAAATATTGTTCTTGTATCCGCCTGTATCCACTTTTTGACTTGTATATTAGCTTCTGGCATTTTTCATGCACTCTGACTTTAGTAGCTCTGGTTTTGGTATTGTTTGCGTTTTTATATTTCATTTTTTCTGTTTTTAAAGGGTTTAGGATGATGGGTATGATTTATGTTTTCGATCCATTTTCCCAAGGACTTCTATACATGACTGGTTCCATATGTTTTAAATCTGCTGTCAGCTGTCTTCCATAATCACCCTGTTTGCTAACTGTTGCAGGATCTGCTACTTAAAGACTGGGACCATAAAATGTTCCTTAGTTTCATGATTTTTGAGATATCCCACAATGAATTATTTCCATGGTTATAAAATGTTAAATATTTCTATTTAAATGTGGCAATCTCACTGCATGGCATAGGGTAAAGAGAGAGGGATAGTACCTCATGGTGAGTGGCAGCCATATCCCAAGGGGTAGACCAGGATCCTATTTGGTTCCCATCTCTTTATCTAGCTCATGTATGGCTCCACGAATACCGCTTGTGTACGCCGGTGGCCACACCATGGGCAACAGTCTTGGCTGTGTGACTAAACTACATGAGTGAAGTAGGGGTAATATCCTACTGAGGGAATGTCCATCTCTAGTACACAAAGACTGGGATGGTGGAGAAGGCGGATGAATCTAAATAGATCAACGGCTTCGAAAGCGAAACAGCAGAGTGTGTGGCACACATGAGGCGTGTTCAGGACACGATAGTGAACATGGCTGGCCATCGTGGAAGAGATTGGGACCTCACCATGTAATATCCCAAAGACAGCAATGGTAATTCAACAACAAGAAAAAAGCGATACAGGTAATTCTTGGCCCCCTGGAGATGAGCCTGTTGTAAATATTCACAGGGAAGAGACAACTCCTATAGTGAATAAGGAAGTGCATAATGACGAATGCATCCCAAATTCTTTTGAAAGGGTGCATTCTGACAATACCTACCTGAAAAGTAGAAGGAGAAGTCTGAGAATTGGTACGTGGAACGTACGCACCTTATATCAAGCAGGGAAGTTTGATAACCTTATTGCAGAGGCAAAAAACATGAATTTAGATATCTTAGGCGTATCTGAAACAAGATGGACAGATACAAGTTATATAAGGAGAGAAGATTACGTATTCATTAATTCAGGAGGAGATCATCACGAGAGAGGAGTAGGAATTTTAGTAAAACGAGATTTAGAGAAAAATATTAGTGGATTCTGGACTCATAAAGATAGGATGATACTTCTCAAAATTAAGGCAAGACCGTTCAACATAGTAATTCTTCAGACATATGCTCCAACAACTGATTATAGTGATGAACAGCTAGAAGAATACTATGAAGACCTACAACAAACACTGAAAGTTGTAAAATCATCAGAGGTCCTAATTGTCATGGGAGACATGAACGCAAAAGTTGGAAAAAATAAATATAAGCAGATAGTAGGGCAATATGGTATGGGAAACAGAAACGACAGAGGAGACCGGCTGATACAGTTCTGTGAAGAAAACAATCTTATTGTTTGCAACACATTTTTCCAACATAACCCTAGGAAACTGTATACATGGAAAAGCCCTGGAGATAGTACAAGAAACCAAATTTACTACATTATGATTAGAAATAGATTTAAAAACAATGTTAAAAAAGCAAAAACATACCCTGGTGCTGATATCAACTCTGACCATAATCCTGTAGTTTTAAAATTACAAATAAAACTTAAAAACCCAGGAATAAGGAAATCAAAGACACCTCAAGTAGATATATCGGCATTGAAACAACCAGAAATAAGTCAACTATACCTAGTTGAAGTCAAAAATAGATGGGCTAATCATTGCAAGTATGGAACAATATCGACATGAAAATCCCGAGGATAAAATTAATACAAAATGGGAAAGTGTAAAAACCAGTATTCAGATTGCAAATACCACCTTGCCAGTGAAGATTAATAAGAAAAACAATTATGGATAACCGATGAAATCTTGAGTAAAATGTCTCAAAGAAAGAAAGCAAAGAACACTCCGGAGTATATAGTAATAACGTCACATGTGCAGAGTTGCCAAAGAGAAGTGGCTGCAGAACCATTGCAAGGAAATAGAGGATCTGGAAATAAAACACAGCTCGAAAGAATTACATGAACATATAAAAAGATTTACAAAGAAGAAAAATAATATAACAGGAAACTCAAAACAATGTTTTCCCGTAGTGAATTTGAATAACGAAGACACAAACAATAGATTGCACGATTTATTGCTTGGCATATTTCGCTGCATCTCGTCAGGTACATACTGCAGAAATCACACAACTTACGTGAATTAACTAGATAAATCCTTCAAGTTGAAATATACACATATTCGCACAGTAATGTCAATTATCTACCACGGTAATTTTAAGCTGATTAACATGTCTTTCTGTTTGCATAATTCTGGCTTGCGTTGACTGATCATAATTGCTTCTGCAAACTTTAACAGGTGAGTATTTTGTGTGTTAAACAACACGCGAAAGGCAGTGTCTCTGTCCACCACATGGCCGCTTTCGATAATGTGCCTACCAATTGAAGACGCCGGGAGCTTCCGGTGTGTCAGCCCCCACGAGGCTAGCATTTCCTGTGTGTTGTATCTTGTTGACCCATTGAGGTATGTGTTCTGACACTCGTTTGTTAAGCTGTCTTTCTGTTCTACCAATGTAGAAGGCCTGGCATCTACATGTGAATTGGTAAATACAATTGTTTGTGCGTACAGAGGAACAGGCTCTTTGACTGCTGGTGTAGGAATAGGTACGATTTTATATCTAATGACTGGAGTTGCAGCACAGAATGTTCGGCCTACTGCTGTAGTAAGCCGGTCTTGTAGACGTTGCATTATGTCATCCCCTCGAAAGGTTAGCTGGATGAATACCTTGAGTTTGGGGACTGTAGTTATGTCTGGTTTTGGTTTGGGCTGTTGGCAGTGGCGCGTTATAAATCCTGTGGAGTACCCATTCAGGTATAAGACATTCTTCAGAGTTTCAAATTCCTCTGTCAGTGTGTCCTGGGTGCATATCTTTCTAGCACGGTCAAACAGGGTCCATACTAAGCCCCGTTTATACTGGACAGGTGTGAAGCTCTGAAAATTTAGGTATTGGCCAGTCCATGTTCCTTTGCGATACACCGATCTTTGAATTGTGCCGTCTGCTCTACGTCTCATTAGAATATCTAGGAATGGCAACGCTTCGTTGTGTTCGTGTTCCATAGATAGAGATGTTTTTATGCGTCTTGTTCATTGTGGCCTGGAACGATGTTGCTTGTAGCTCGTCTGTGGTGATAATTAGTATATCGTCCACATAACGACAGTAAAAGGCCAAGTTGTTGATGTCTGAGGATCTCTTTTCTTCTAAATGTGCCATGAAGATGTCCGCTAGAATAGGACCAAGAGGACTCCCCATGGCCACTCCGTCAATTTGGCGGTATGACTTGGTTAGAAAATTGAATTGTATGTTGGCGGTACATAGTAGTAGTAGCCTCTCCAGAATAGGTGCGGTATGCCTAATTTTAGTTGTTTGTCTTCAGTGCGTTCCCTTATTATTTTCACTGTCTCCTCTAATGGAACGTTAGTGAATAGGGAGGGTATATCCATGGACGCCATGTGTTTGTTATTTATGTCCATAGTATCCAATAATTCCACCAGTAGGAATGCATCTCTGAGTATCTTTGGATCGAAGGACTGTCGTACTGGCTTTAAAATTTCGGCTAGCCATCTCGCCATTCGGTGTTGTGCAGAGTTAACCATGGACAGGATAGGTCTTAGCGGGATGCCGGGCTTGTGAAGTTTGGGTAGACCGTACATCCGAGGAGTGTGCGAGCCACGTGGTGTGAGCATTTTTGCAGTGGCCTCAATGATGAGTCCCGAATTCACAAGTGACTGGATCTCTTTCCTCATTATTGCATCCAGGTCCTCCGACTTGTTTACTTTTTGATCTATCCTGAACTTAGATTCATCTGACAATATTTCATCCATTTTTCTCTGGTAGTCTGACATGTCCATCAGTACTGCACCGCTCCCTTTGTCAGGTTTAAGTATGACGAGGGTTTTAACGCAGTACAATAACAGGAAACGGTTGTATCAGAGGAAAAAATGGGGAAATCATAATTAATAACACTACATAATAACAAGATGGACAGAGTACACAGATTTATTCTGGGACAACAGGGTCACTAGACCAACATTGTATAATACTCAAGATGGACCAAAAATATTAAAGGCTGAAGTAGAAAAGGCAGTTAAAAAGATGAAAGAAGGAAAGACTGCAGGTCCTGACAAGATAACAACAGAGATGATAAAATCCTTATCCAGCTTTGGCATTGATACTATCACAGAATTATGTAATGATATAAATAATACCATGCACATCCCCAAAGGACTTGAAAACATCCATTTTCATCACACTACTGAAGAAGCCAAGAGCTGTTGAGTGTGAGGATTACAGAACTATTAGCTTAATGAGCCACATAACTAAGATACTACTCAAGGTCATACAAGAAAAAATTCAACATAAAATAAATGAGGAAGTAGCTGAAGAACAATTTGGGTTCCGCAAAAAACAGCGGCACCAGAGAAGCAATTATCTGTTTGAGGATGTTAATTGAAAAATATATAGAAGTTCAAAAATGTATATATGTTTGTTTTATAGACTACAAGAAAGCTTTTGATAGAGTACAACATGAACGACTAATTACGTGCCTTCAAGATATAGGAGTAGACGGAAAGGACATCAGACTTATTAGTAACTTGTACTGGGAACAAGTGGCATTTATTAGATGTGGAAATAACTATTCGTCAGCCTATAGAGATAAAAAGAGGAGTACGGCAGGGATGTGTACTGTCCCCAAGCCTCTTCAACCTATACACAGAAAGAATTTTTAAACAAGTTGAAATGCCTGGACTTAACATCAATGGAAGAATCATAAACAATCTTAGGTATGCTGACGATACCGTGTTACTAGCAGAAAGTGAGCAAGAGTTACAAGACCTAGTGGAAAAGTAAACAGGCACAGTGCAGAATGTGGCTTAGATATTAACATCCAAAAAACAAAAACTATGATAATTAGCAGTGAAAAGGAAAGGTCATCAATGAACATCACAGTAAACGGGCAGATACTAGAACAAGTAACAAGTTTCTCTTATCTTGGACATATAATAACAGATGATGGCAGAAGTGAAATGGAAATCAAAAAGAGAATAGGAATGGCCAAAAATGCTTTCAACGGCATGAAATCAGTATTAACATCTAGAGAGATTAATAACACATAAAAAATGAGAATTGTCAAATGCTACGTATATTCAACGCTACTGTATGGCGCGGAAGCCTGGACATTGAACAAGCAACTAGAAAGTCGCATAGAAGCCCTGGAGATGTGGATATACAGACGAATATGTCGTATTTCATGGAAACAAAAACAATCAAATGCAGAGGTTCTAGAAAAACTGGGAATGAAGAGAGAGTTGATGAAAGAAATAAAGAGGAGGCAAGTGAAATATTTCGGCCACGTTAAAAGACATGATACTCTTATAAAAACCATACTGGAAGGCAAGGTTGAGGCAAGCGAGCAAGAGGTAGACAACGATACAAGTGGGAAGATAACATCAAGAGATGGACGAACATCAGCCTGACAGAATGTACAGTCAAGGCGAGAGACAGACAGTGTTGGAGATCCATTGCAGCCAACCTTCATTGTGGAGACGGCACTTGATTGATTGATTGACTGAATTAAATCTGAGTGACAGAACAAAGAAATAAACTACACCAATGACCAAATTCAGATCAGCCATAAGGTAGATGGATGGACAGAATAAGCCAAGATTTTATAAGAGCAAAGAAAGATGAGAATCGATAAACAAGACTAAAGAGCAAATATATCTTAAGTAAATCTATAAATTAAACACTTATCTATATCTATAAAAGGCAATGTGTATCCGGATGTATTTGATGCGTTCGCAAACGGTCCATCCGATTGAGATGACATTTTCTACATGCTTTCTTTTCATTCCCGTGCAGCCAATTGTCATAGTTTGTTAGTGTACAAACAGCTATTTACTTACTAAAATTTAATATTTTAATTTACATTATCATTTATATATAGTGAGGGGATTTAACTCAATAAAATTATATCAAGGGGCATAACTTTTAATAGCATTGCTATATATTTTTATATATAGATTGTTGCATTGTTATCAAAGGTTTATAAACTCTTTTTCTACAGTTATTTACAAGCATGTGCGTTATAATAAATAATAATAAAATCTTTAAGGCATTTTCAAAGTTTTCATAAAAATAATGCATCTATTTAAATAGTGAAAATTTTCTAACCCATCTTTTTATATTCAAAGAAGTGATCTACAGTCATGTAGGTGATTCTTCTTCTGCGTTCATCCCGAGGTTTTCCAGACGTGACTGCGTTGTGCCTGTTTACAGCAGAGCTGCGTTCTTGCGCCGTTAGGCCGACACATCCGACTTCTGCGGGCATTTGTTGACCGGGTTAACCTTCCCGGATGTAGGTGATTAAAAACAGTTTTCATTAAAAATAATGGATGGTGTGTGGAAGGACATTCTTAAGTTAATTTTGTTTTTGTTCATACTTTATGCATAATATGTAAGTATATTTTGTAATTTGTTGAAACGCATTGCACACCGATTCGACACACAAACGCCGTGTTAAACAGCCCTACACAAATACCATACACCCAGCACGCCTGTTAAAATACTAAAAGGACATTGTTTTTGTATACAATTAACGTTTTTAGTTGGCCGCGTGTGCGGTGTGAAAGAGAGCATATGGTGTGTGGAAGGACATTAAGTTAATTTTTTTTTGGTTATATGAATTTAATGAGACGCTCCCCGACAGGGGCTGGGTGAAGCCGAGACGGGTCAGATAGACAGACAGACAGACAGATAGTCGGAAACGGGAGCTTATATGACTACTTATATGAATTAAATGAGATGCTCCCCACCAGAGGCTGGGTGAAGCCGGGCCGGGTCAGACAGACAGACAGACAGGAACGGGAGCTTATATGACTACTTATACAAATTAGTATATATATTTTGTCGATTTATACATCGACAAAACACTTTACGACATCCAAAAACTAAAATTCAAGCCACTACGACATTCCAACCTCACCGTGGATGAACAACGGGTACTTACATAGTTGAAACGTCGTGAGGACATAGTTATCAAGCCTGCCTATAAGGGAGGGGCGCTAGTGGTTTGGAGGAAAGACTTGTATATACAGGAAGGCAACAAGCAACTTGGGGATGCAACCTTCTACAGACCAAGGACACAAGATGGGACAGTCAGCAACAACACCCAGGTCAAAAGCGTGACTAACGCCATCATCTAACAAGGTCTTTTGCCCAGCTCTGCCACCTCGCTGATCCTCCACGATAGCTGCTTGGACAAACCCGCCTTTAATAAGCTGCCTAAGACACACAAACTAGGTAACCCAGGCAGACCTATCGTCTCGGCCTGCTCTTGCCCTACAGAACAGATTTCAGAGTTCCTAGACAGCACGTTTCAGCCGTTGGTTGCCAGCCTCCCTTCGTATATCAAAGACACCAACCACGCTATCTCCATCTTCGATTCCATCAGTTTCACTAACCCTTCTCAGTATCACATCTTCACTTTAGATGTGACTTCACTCTACACATCCATTCCTCACTCTGACGGCCTTATAGCCTTGGAATTTTTCTTGGAGAAAAGGCTTAACCCCTCAATAGCCACTGGACCATTGCTGCGTCTTGCGGAGTTAGTCCTCAACCTCAACTCGTTTGAGTTCAATGGGGACTACTTCGGCCAGATTAGCGGGGTGACCAAATCAAATCAAATCAAATCAACTTTATTAGGGTCACAAATTGGGCGCGCAGGCCCGTCTTACATTCGGCCCTTCCAATCACTCGTCTTTCGTTCATCAAGAGCATTATACATTTACATAGGAAGAAAAATAAACATTGTGAAATGAATGTAGTAAACATAAACAAGGCTAATTACCATGTTATGAAGCCCATCTCCCACCTATCCATACATCACCCCACCCACACAACACCCCCACCTACCCACACACACGCGCACCAAGGGACACATACACACCCCCTACCTACCGACACACACGAACACCAAGGGACACATACATACCCCACCAACCGACCCATCCCCCTCCCGCACATCCCCCACCCACACACACTGCCCTCACCTGATCCCCCAACCAAAACACACTCGCCACCCACAAACATTCCCCCACCAACCCACACATCCCACGCCCATCCACATACACATCCTACCCCACACATCCTCTCCCCACCCACACCTAAAACCACCCATCCCCCAGCCACATCTCCATCGACAACATATTCCCCACCCACACACACAATCCCCCACCAACCCACACATTGCACATCCACTCACATATCCCCAAACCATACACACACATCCCCACCAACTGACATGTCCCTACCCCCCCCCCCCCCCACACACACATCTCCCTAACCACCCATACATCCCCAATCCACTCACACACACCCCACCACCCACACAACTTCCACCAACCCACACATGCCTTAACCTAATCCCCCACCCGCACATCACATACACCTCCTACCACGCACTATTCCCAACCCACGCACCACACACACACATATCCCTCACCAACACATCCCCACTTACACACCACACACATATCCCCCACCCAGATACCACACAATATTCCCACCCACACCCACACAGATACCCTTACCCATCCACCCCACATACCCCTACTCACACACCACAAAAATCCCCCACCCACACACACATACCTCACCCACACAATATCACCAACCAACACACCACACACCTCTCCCCACCCACACACGCATTCCCTACCCGTCCACCAACACACACTCACTCACGCATACATCCTCCACTACGCACCCACACACCCCCACCCACCCACTCCCAACCAAACATCTCTCGATCACAATACCCCTACCCCCACACACATCCTCCACCCACTCACACATCCCACCCCGACACATACAACTCCCTCACCCACCTACACATCCCTAAGCCACTCACACACCCCCACCCACACACACACATCTCCCACCCACACTCCCCCACATACTTCCCCCAACCACCACAATCCCCTGCTCACCCACACATATACCCCACCCATACGCACATTCCCCGCACCCATCACACACATCCCCCACACCACACACTATCCTCCACCCATACCACCACAAACATACCCTCCACCCACACATCATTCACACATCCCCCACCAACACACCGCACACATATCTCAAACCCACACACCATACACTTCTCCCCACCCGCCCTTCCATCCCAAATCCACCCAACACAATCCCCTACCCACACAACCCCGCCTCCCACACATACTTCCTCAAACCATCCACACATCTCCATCCACATAAACACACATCCCCTGCATCCGTCCCATACACATATCCTCCGCCCATACACACATCCCCCACACCCATTCCAACACCCCTACTTTCACCCCCACACATCCATCCACACATCCCACCAACACCCACAAATACCACTACCCACCAAAACCCACACACCCCAACCCATCCAAATGCATACCCCCACCCACACACCCCCCACCCACACATATCCCCACACTCACACACATCCTCCACATACACTCACACTTCCTCACATCTAGACACATACAAAGTGTCTCACGTTAGGATTGAAACTAGTATGAACAAACTCCCACACTTTACTCACACACATTCACTGACACTTGTCATGAGCAGTCTCATAAAAATGTTAAACATGGAGAAAAATGTGTACATAAAATATATGTGACGTAAAAATAGTGATGCTCTCTCTCTCTCTCTCTCTCTCTCTCTCTCTCTCTCTCTCTCTCTCTCTCTCTCTCTCTCACACACACACACACACACACATTCACTCTCAAGCTCACACATTCACTCTTCCGCTCATTCATTCACTCTCACGCATTCACTCTCCCGCTCATTCACTCTCACGCTCACTCATTCACTTTCCCGTTCACTCATTCACTCTCCCGCTCACTCATTCACTCTCCCGCTCACTCATTCACTCTCACTCGTTCTGTCTCTCATTCACACTCACTGACTCAAACTACAGTAATGAACATGAGTTTATATTATGCATGATAAAATCAAATGGTATTTAACTGATAATATGACAGATGAGAATACACAAACATATGGATTCGCGTGTTACATAACATCTCTCTCTCTCTCTCTCTCTCTCTCTCTCTCTCTCTCTCTCTCTCTCTCTCTGTATTCTTTCATATACACACACACACACTAACACATCAACTCTCCCACTGTCTCACTCTCTAACACACAATCCTTCACACACACACTCACTCTCTCAATCACACTCTCTCACACATACACATACACATGAACGCATGCACACACGCATACACTCCCTCACTCACTCTCACACATACACGTACGAATGCATGCACTGACACATTCCCCCACCATTTCTCGCTCAATCACTCTCTCCACACACATGCATGCACGTGCGCACACACGCATTCACTCTCTCCCTCTCACTGACACCCACTTCTCTCTCTCTCTCTCTCTCTCTCTCTCTCTCTCTCTCTCTCTCTCTCTCTCTCGCACACACATATATAGTGAACAATTATAGTTAAACAATTATAATGAACAATTATACCAGTAAATGAATTATGGTGGCATATAGTCATTACGGATTAAGTATTGAAAGAGTTTTCAGTTAAATGTGTAGGGACTCATTGGAGTTTTCAGATCTGGAGGCAGATCATTCCATAAGTGAGCACCAGAATAGGCGAAACATGTTTTGTATAGGTCCAATCTAGGCTTTGAGACATGTAACAAATTTAGGCGCTTGCTGTTCATTGCATTAGATTGAATCAGCGGCAGAAGATACTCTGGGGTATTTTGAGATATAATTTTATTCACTAATTTGGCTTTGTTGAAAAGGAAGCGCTTTTGTAGTGGTAGAAGTCTTAGATGACTGTACAAATTATTACTTTCAACGTGCTTTATGTCAGAAACCAGACGAATAGCGCGGTTTTGTAGAGAACATAGTCGTTTTAAATTAGATTTAGGGCAACCATCCCAAACTGTGGAACAGTAATCGAGATGTGATTGGATATAGCATGTATAGAATATTTTTCGTGTGCTTTCGTCCAGGAAGTGCTGAATTTTAGCAAGTTGGTAAACTTTTTGTGCTATTTTCTTGGTAAGAGCATGAACATGAGAGCTCCAGTTCAAATGGCTGTCTATTAAAAGCCCTAGTGTTTTATGTTCAGTCACATTAACTATAGGTAACGTGCCCATGCGGAGTTCGAGCGGTGATCCAGTTATGGCTAGTGTCTGTAGTTTTTGTCTGGTCGTTATTAGCATGGATTTGGTTTTGCCGATGTTAATTTGCATGCGGTTTTCATTGCTCCATTCTAGTAAGATTATCAAGTTCCTTTTGTAAAGAATTCTCTAATTCACTACGGTTTTCTTGACTAGTATATATAGTACAGTCGTCTGCGAATAGATCACAAGTTGTATTGATATATAAAGGAAGATCATTAATATAAACTGCAAAAAGCAGCGGACCTAGTATTGAGCCCTGAGGCACACCAATATTAAGTTGTGTGGGTCTTGATAGACAGTTGTTGAAGGACACGACTTGTTGCCTGTCGGATAGAAATGACGTAATTATGTTCACCATGGGTATTAAGATGGGTCCTAGTTATGCCTGCGTCTTCATGGGCTATCTGGAGCACCAGGTATGGAGTTAATACACCGGTAGGCTCCCAGAGCTTTACAGGAGGTACATTGATGACTGCTTTGGTGTCTCGGACATGCCCTTGCCTGACCTCCAGAACTTCATTGCCTTTTTCTCCGACTTCCATCCCAGCATCAAACTTACCTCCACCATTTCTTCTTCGGCCGTTAACTTCTTAGACCTCACAGTCTCTTTAGGTTCCGCGGGTCTTTGCACGATGGTTTATTATAAACCAACTGACTCGCACTCATTCCTTCTCTATACCTCCTCCCACCCTCCCTCGTGCAAACGTTCTATTCCTTTCTCCCAACTGTTACGTCTCTGATGGCTTTGCCAGGATAACGACGACTTCCATCAAAAAGCCCACGAAATGCTTGATTTCTTTCGCCTTCATGGCTATCCTGAGAATGTTCTATCTACAGCTCTTCACCGCTGCCAGTTTATCAGTCGCACTGAGGCTCTCTCCTCCAGGCCGAAACCACGAAACAATAGACCTGTTCTCTCACTTACTTACCATCCCCACAATATTGCTGCCAAGAATATCCTCTTGAAACATCTATCCATTCTCTGGGCAGACTCGACCACTCGTGATGTCTTCTCAGAGGCCCCTCTGGTGGCGTATAAGCGGGATCGTAACCTCAGGGATGTGCTGGTCCATAGCAGGCTATCCCAACCTCACCAGTCTCTTCCTGGCTTGGTGGCTTGTCTTCGATCGCGTTGCAAGACCTGTCCATACGTACTTCAAACCCAGAGTCTGACATTCACTAAGACGACCTTTCACATCCGTGAGGGTTTCTCATGCAACAGTCACAACCTCATCTATGCGATTACCTGCACACGTTGCGACATGAGATATGTCGGTGAGACAGGCTTACGTCTTGGGGACAGATTTAGACAACATCTTTCTGATATCGCCAGCGGCGCCCAGAAACCAGAATCCATGCATTTCAACAGTCCTGACCACCATGGCGTAGCCGACATACAGGTCATGGCCATCAAATCATGCGCATCCCACGAACGGGATCAGAAGACATTGGAACACCGTCTCATCTTCCAGTTGGGCACACTCTCCCCTCACGGCCTTAATGTCCATCACAGCTTCATTGAAATCCCTACCCCACCCCCTCCCACCCCCTAGCTTACAGTCCACCAACTAGGTACGTGCAGGTCCTTTATAGGACATCACAATCAACTTTCTTGGCAGGTTTGCGTTCGGTGTTTTGCCATCGTTTTCTGAACGACCGTCACTCATGCCCCTCTGTGTGGACCAACACTATGTAGTTTTCCGCAGTGGTGTTTCGAGTGCTTAACGAGAATTGCTAATTGTCAACTGCGTCCGCGACATCTTTGCCGGTCTTAATTTTCACTTTTCCGCATACATGGGCGCTTCTCCACCCCACTCCCCTCCCGCTTGACCTTTGACCCATGTACCATACATCCGGTCTATTAATCCACTGGAGCCCTACGCGTGTCAGTCTTTCCAAGCAAGGACACAGAATCAGATGAGTACATTTAATTAGTTTAATAGTTTAATATTGTCATAGTGTGTTTCATGTAGGTTAGTGTTGGTTTGTATTTGTTTGTCCTGTGCTGACGAAGGCTTTGGCCGCAACGTCCAATTTGTCTCTTGTAGTCATGTTTTAGTAAAGCTCACAATCTACTTCTCATTTTTTTGGGTGATTCATTCATTATACAAATTAAATGAGATGCTCCCCACCAGTGCCTGGGCGAAGTCGGGCCGGGTCGGACAGACAGACAGACAGACAGACAGTCGGGAACGGGAGCTTATATGACTACTTATATGAATTAAATGAGATGATCCCCACCAGGGGCTGGGCGAAGCCGGGCCGGGTCAGACAGACAGACAGATAGATAGTCGGGAATGGGAACGGGAGCTTATATGACTACTTATATGAATTAAATGAGATGCTCCCCACTAGGAGCTGGGTGACGCCGGGCCGGGTCAGACAGACAGACAGACAGACAGACAGATAGATAGATCCCCGCCAGAGCCTGGGCGAAGCCGGGCCGGGTCAGCTAGCTTATTATATAAAACTGAATGAATTAAAAAAAAAAAAAAACAGATAAATGTTGTGTGTTCACAAACAGGTTAAATGTTTAGAAGGTGAACAAATCAACAACTGAATACATTTGCAGCATTAGATAATAAAAAGAAGAAAATATACACTTACTGCTTCACCACAATCATAGCAAGGAATTTTGATGTGATACAAACACCCTGTAGAATTATGTAGAGCAACCAAGTAACCCATGATGTTCCCATTTTTTTTATCTGGAGGCTGCCAGGTTACATTTGCTGTGTGTGATTGTACTCCAGTATAATTTAAAGCTACGACTGGACCAGATTCTATAATTGTGAGTAAAAACATTGTATTTGCTGTCATATGTACCCATTACTTTGAATTAATTTACATAATTTGAATAAACATGACTAGACAAACACATAAGCTATCAACAGACAGTACTTAGCTGACAACATGTGAGGAGCAATTCAACACTGAAGCTTGCATCCAACTGCTATATCCTAGATCTAGATGTCTACAGTAACCCGCACTGACACTACCTAGCATCTCATTAGCACAGATTAACAGGATAGGGTTAACTACCTCAAAATGGTAATGCAATCAATCACCCAAAGTGTTAAAACATTATAGGTTAATATAAAAAAATAATAAACGTTAGTTTGGAGAGACAGCCTGGCAATTACTGTAAAATTTCTAATGACAAAACAGCAACAATACAACACACATCACTGATTTATGTACTCAGCTTGAATCCAAAATGAAGCTAACATTTTACAGATATTAAATACTTCAACAGTAAACAGAATGTTGAACAGGGAAGTCTTGTCCACCTCAGATATCAATATTCAGCATGTTTAGGGGACATATTGGCCTATAATGTCATAACGACAAACTAAACACACATATATACATACATAAAAATATGTAAATCAGCAACTTATCAGCAACAATAGCATTATTCTATCAATGTACAGCCAAAACACCCCTATAATTACACCTGAACTGACTGGAAGACAATCTAGAAAAACACTGTTCTGTAATGCTAAGAAGTAAAATGATATTGTGGAACTTTTACATGATTCATTAACATTATTCACAATTATAAAACTATGAACACAGGGTAACTTTCAGTGAGTAGAGTACATAGTAAAACCAGAGAAGACATGTCTACAATAGTATCAATTTTCGCAGGTCAGATGGACGAATGGATAAGAACGTGTGTTCTTAAACATCTGGTGTGCTGATGCTGAGGTTAGCGGTTCAACCCTTACACCGAACAGCTGGATTAAAATGTTGACCTGTCATCCTTGGCTTGGAGGCATAAATTACAAGTACCTCTAAAGTCGGAGTGGGTTCGCCTAATGGCGAGGGACACTGTTAATATGGAAAGCTTATCTACACAGAAAATTCAGTCCATCACTGCTATAAATATTGTGTATGGACTACGCTTGAGTTCAAAACGAGTGAGCGCCAAAAAAAAAATCAATTTTCAAGCTAAACAGGAACATTGCAAAATCTAGGCAAATAGTCGTGGAAACTTGACTTTACAGATATCAGTGCTTTCTTGTCAGTACACAATATGAAATGCACTATGACAAATGCCCACTCTCTAAATCAGACTGTTATATGAAATAAGCTCCTATAAATGGACACATCTGTTGTAATGAGTGGTTCTGGAAACATATATGTCCACTATACAGATATATGTCACCATCTGTCTCTTAAAGGTCATCTAAATAAAGGCAGCCGGATTCAATTATTTAAAAAGATATGTAATTAAGTCTCTCTCTCTCTCTCTCTCTCTCTCTCTCTCGCACAAATGCAAGCACGCACACGTGCGGGCGCACGCACGCAAGCACCATGCATACATGCACAGAGAGAGAGAGAGACAGAGAGAGATATGAAAAAGTGGTAAATAAGGAGAAAAATAACAGTATGCAAACACGTCAAGTCATGAAGTCTGCAATTATGAGAACACAGAAATATAAAGATAATGGAGTCAACGCGGTTGATGGATGGCCAGTCCACTTTGCGTCAGCCAGTGAGCACTGATTTACGTCTGCTTCGCCACGATGACGTATCGAACGTTGGACAGTGCGAGTAAAATAAGGCGCGACAAGTGCAGAAAGCATCATGGCAGGAAAAAAAGCTGGGAGCAGCCATCTTGGTGGAATTTTCAGGTGGAAAAGGCCTGGGTGGATAAGCGTAGTGCTGTAAGGGAATGACAAAATGCCAAGAAGAACAGTTGCCCACCCTAGTCTTTGCATGGACTTAGAAAGAGAGATGCACACAAAAGTAAGCTATTTAAAAAAAAACTGGTTAAGGTGGTTTAAAATGAAAAATGGGCAGAGTTATGTCAAAGAGTAAGCACAGACACGTCACTGAAATTGTTCTGGTGACTACATAAAAGCATGAGTGGGGTAGTCAAGAATAAGAGTATTCCTGACTTCCAAGGTGCTGACCGCATCTGGCAGAGGACTGACGAGAATAAGGGCAAAGCCTTTTTCGAACCCTATCTACAGCAGAACAATCAGACAAACGTGAAAGGCTGAAATTCTGCCAAGACGTGAAAGGCTGAAATTCTGCCAAGACGATTACCTCAGATAGTTGTAAGGCCCAGAACATTTCAGATGAAGACACAGTGACAGTGAAAGAGATCAAGGCTGTGCTTCGACGAATAAAAAACAGCATACCAGGGCTGGATGGTATAAGGTATGACGACATTAGTATGTGTACCGACGAGTTAGAGGAACTAGCAGACATGTACAACAACAGTATAGGGAGTGCTAGCATCAAGGAGGAGTGGTTACACAGCTATTTGATTCTCTTGCCGAAGCCTGGCAAAGACCACACAAGAATTCAGGGATATCAGGTAATAACTATGCAAAACACAATAGGCAAGCTGCTGGAGAAGTTAATTGCCAGAATGAAGCTATGCATATTATTCTTGGATGTACAAGAGATACACCATGCAGGGCAATGCGCTACCTTCTTGATTTTCCAACAATGGGGGACAGAATACAAATTTGCCGAGCACGAGCCTACCTCAGTGTCAACGCAAACACACAACATCCACTAATAATAATAATGTTTTGCATATCCTTTACAGGACATCGCTGTCAACATCAGCATCTTTCAGCTGATTGTTGATTTCTTGGCAAGATTATGCTCAGTAGTTTGTCATTGCTTTCTGAGCGGCTGGCTCACATACCCCTAAGTTACCGAGGCGATTCGAACCACTGCTGATTCTCACCATCGTCACGTTACTTACAAGAGTATACGAGATTACGGAGAAAAGTCACTAACCTCTAGGCCAGGAAGCCGGCACAACATCCACTGCATAGAGAAATTAAGAAGGTAAAGGGCAGGAGGTTAAGAAGAGGAAAGTCGTGGATGGGTCAAGCCGAAGACATTCTACAGCAGGTATGTTCACCTGAGGACTTAGAACCTGGCGAGGAGTGGGTACAAGTAACTTCCTGCATAGTGTTCTTGTTTGGCCACACCTCTTTTAACTTGCTGTTCTCGCAGCCTGACCATGGTTGTAGATTCCCAGTCATCACTTGGTTCTCGCAAATGACTTACTTCTCGTAGAGCATTCAGAATGTCTGCCTGGTCCACAGTTAGTAATACACACTGGGTAGTGATACACACTGGCCAAAGAAGATTAATAAATCAACACAGAACTGATGTCTGAGCTGCTACACGCTGCAGGATTTGCTGAGGAGGGGACTTAATGTTTTGATGTGCAATGAGGATGACCTGTCGACTAACTAACCAAACTTCTTTGGTGGCCATTTTAAAACCGTTACTATTGCGCAACCTGTGACTGAAAAAGGTTGGTAGTGATATACAGTGCAGAAGAGTGTTTGAGGAATCCCGCTAAATTAATCAATTGCACACCGATAAAGTATTTACATAGATAAAAAATAGGAGGCATTACTTATTGACCATCCCTCATATAATACAACTTTCTGTATTATATTACTATTAGTTTTGGAACTCTTCGCTGGCTGCTGAGGATGGGGACGAAGCGCTTATGGGAATGTCCCGAATGCTGTGATGTCAGTTCCTAAATCAATCAATCAATCAATCAATCTATTTCCATCTTAGCAACTTATCAGTTAAGTCATTACGGTGACACATACCTACATCTTCTTTTTTGCTATTCAGTTTCGTTTGACCTTAACCTTTTTCTTTTGGTTGGCATTGAATTAGTTAATATGTGTACAGAGGCTGTCATAGTCGGTGGTTGTAGTAGGAATAAGCTCTTACTACTAATTATTGCTCCTAACGGGTGTCGAAACTACGGTTTCTGACAGAAAATTCCAACTGCTGATTCATTTTGGCAGAGCTGTTTCTACCAACAGGAGAAAAGTGAGTCACTAGGGCCTTCAAATATCTAGTTGCTTCGAGTAGACTTCGAGTAGTCTTGGCTGGTAGCCCATCTAGGAGAAGGCAAGCTCTAATTCCAAACCCCATCTGTCCTTTAGGATACCCATACATGGGAAAGATGGAATTCCTAAGGTAGTCTTGTGTTGATCTCAACACTATTCTGGCAACTCATGTGATATTATTGATGCCAAACCCCACTGGAAATTGTCATTCCTTTCGAAATTTTAGTGAATGCTGGTGATAGACACAAGCTGGTAGAAAAGGATGTCTGATCGCAACTCATGGAGATACACTGTAAGGGACCATATTGAGCTCAGTGAATGGAGACTACTTCAACAAATAGAAGGAAAAAGACCCACAGAAAGGAATGCCTGGCTGTGTGGCTAGAGACGTCCTGCTCACAGGACACATCAACCCCTAGTCAAGAATGACTGAAAGAGGCTATGACTATTATTATTAAAATGAATCTAACAAGACTGAAAGCTACATCAAAATACAGAAAGGAACATTTAAAAAAAACTGTCATTTACTGTCAATATAGTACCTTGCGGCGTATGGCAGAGGGGTCTTTGAGCCTGAGGAATAAATTCTGCCTGGCTAGTGCAGTCGCCACGAACTGTGCAGGTTAGGATTTTCTTTTAACTGCACAATTTATGACAGTACAAGTATATATTTGTCATCATCATCATGTGCCATGCCGATAAATGTAGGCGGTCATGTTTTGCCATCTTACACTACCACCGGAGTTGTGGATCAGCTGTGCTCTTGCCTCAACCATGCCACGTGGCCAAGCCATCCAGATATCTTTACTTCTCTGCCTTCCCCTTGTTCTTTTCTCTTCAATCTTATCTGTTGTCACCAAGTTCTCCAGTTAATTTTTTTTTTCTCACAACGTGTCCAAAACATGTTGACTGTCTCGTCTAATTTCTTTAATCAGTTTACGGTTTTCATTTGTTTCTTGTAGGACTTGCTCACTGGTCAAAAACCACATTTTCACAGCCATTAGATGTTTTTTGGCTTGCTTCACATCCATACAAAAGTACAGGTTCTATGTAGAACTTCAACACTTTTTTTCTCACTGTAAATGACACCTTTGTTATTGGTCAGTATGTTTTCCATCTGGCAAAAGGTTATCTTTGCCATGGTGATTCTTGTTCTAATCTCTTCAAGACATCTCCCATCAAATGTTATGACTGTTCCAAGATGAGTGTACCAATTCACTTGTTTAAGAATATTTCCATTTACCTGTGTATTACATTGTGGTATATCTTTCTTCCTAGTGACAACCATAATCTCTGTTTTCTTACAATTTAATTCTAACCCTAGTTGTTCACTGTATACAACAACCACATCAACTAATTGTTGCAGATCCTGCTCATTGTCTGCAATCAATACTGTATCATCCGCATATCTAATGACAATGTTATTGATGTTATGTCCCCCAATGTTGATTCCTCTCATATCTTCAAAATTTCTAAAAATAATTTCACATTACACATTCCTGTTGCACACCTCTCTTAATAGGCTGAACTTGACCTACTTCATAAAAAATATTTATGGCAGCTTCTTGTTTCCAATATATAATTATTTTTACAAGTCTAAGGTCTTTCCCATCAATATGTAGATCTGGAAACACCTTCATCATGTTGACATGTCTAACGTTATCAAGAGCTTTTGTGTAGTCAATAAAGCAAATATGTTTCTTTTTTTGTGTGCTTACTTCTATTGAACATTCAATTAATATTCTCAGCATATACACAGCATTTACTGTACTCTGCCTTCTACGAACCCACATTGTTCTTCCCTTACTTCAGGTTGTATTTTCTTCCTAACTATTTACATGATGATTCTTAGCAAAATCTTCATGATATGGCTCATGATACTAACTGTTTGATGTTGATCACAATCCAAGGCTCCGGAATTCTTTGGGATTGCAATAAATGTAGAATTGCATAATTCAGGAGGTATATCTCCAGTATCATATATTGCATTCATCAGTCTGGTGATCTGGTCTATTCCTTACTCTTCTAAGGATCTGATAATTTCTGTTGTGATGTTGTTTGAAGCCAGGGTCTTGATAGTTTTCATATGGTCACGAGCATTCTATGGTATGGGTGGCGGGATAGGGGTATCCCCTATCAAAGGAGAGGTAAGGTGCCTCCTTCCCTCTGCTAGTCTATGGGACACCCTTGGGCAAGGTGGAGTACCCTTTTAGCCCCCCCCCCCCCCCCCCCCCCGATCAAGGTTACGTGAAGCCATGGGTGCAGGTGGTGGATGAAGCTGAAGAGCAGCCGACAGATAGTTGTAGGTTATGGTCTCCAGCTTCATGACGGTAGGGTTAGGATCTCCTTTTTTTGGGAGACAATAGCTACGGTCATCGGCGAGTATGGTTACTGCTAGGAAGGAAAGCAATGGCAAACTACCTTCTTTACAGATGCCAAGTATATCATGTACTGCAGTCTTATCGATAATCAGAGAAACGGCGTAAATGGGTGTTCCATAGAAGCAGACTCGCCCGATAGGGGTAGTCATGTGCACCAGGGGACTCCAGACAGTCATCAGGCGACTGACTGAGTGCAAAAGAATATCAACATTGAAAGTAGGAACTTGGAATGTAAGAACTATGAGTGGAGATGGACAATTTGATAACCTTAAGAATGAAATAAGAAGATTAAATATTAACCTGTTCGGTGTATGTGAGACCAGATGGACAGGAATGGGCATTATGACATCTGAGGAATATAGAATAATCTATTCTGGTGGAGAGAAACAACAGCGAGGAGTAGCAATTATAATAGATACAGAGAGAGCAAAATCGATCAAAGGATATTGGACTGTATCAGACAGAGTGTTACTGGTGAAGTTGAGTGGAAGACCTTTTGATGTCAACGTCCTACAAGTTTATGCACCAACAGCAGACAGTAGTGATGACAGCATCGATGAATTTTATAGACTTGAATGCCAAAGTTGGAAATCAACAAGACGGATGCATAGTAGGCAAGTATGGACTAGGGGAACAGAATGAAAGAGGTTGCAGACTAGTACAGTGGGCAAAAGAGCAAGATTTGATTATTGGAAACACCTGGTTTCAACAGCACCCACGGAGATTATGGACATGGAGGAGTCCTGATCATAAGATTAGAAATCAGATTGATTACATCCTCATCAACAGAAGATTTCGAAATGCCTTAAAAGTCGCAGAAACTATACCAAATGCAGACTGCTACAGTGACCATAGATTAATCTTAAGCAATTTACATATAAAATTAAAGAAAGTCAAATATACATCAAGAAACACAAAATTTGATCTACAGGCACTGAAGAGTAAGGAGATAAATCAGTCAACCAAGATGCAGAAAGAACCATCCCAAAAATAAAGATAATAGGATGCAAGACATGGAGGATGGAAGACAACTTAAAACTCATGGAAATAAGAATAACAAAAATAACAAGAAAAAATATGAAGAGATTCACAGGAAAATCAGGAAGCTATGTAAAGAGGTAAAAGAAACTTGGCTGAGGAAAATTGCAAGGAGATTGAAAACCAACACAACACCCGGAATATCAAATTAATGCACAAAAGAATTAATGACATCACTAACAAAAGAACACACACACACATGAACGGGTTGCCTAAAAACCAAAGATGGCAAAATCATAATAGAAAAAGATCAGATTTTACATGCATGATCAGATTATGTGAAAGACCTTTATGATGATACAAGAGATGAACAATATGATCATCGGAATAATAATGAAGGACCATCAATTTTGAAGATGGAAGTTCGGAATACTCTTAACCATATGAAAACCTGCAAGACCCGGGTACAGATAACATCACAATAGAAATGATCAATGCCTTAGAAGAATATGGAATAGACCAAGTCACCAGACTGCTGAACGCAATATATGATACTGGAGATATACCTCCTGAATTATGTAAATCTATATTTATTGCAATCCTGAAGAATTCAGGAGCCTTGGAATGAGATCAACATCGAACAATTAGTATAATGAGCCACATCACAAAGATTTTGCTGAGAATTATCATGCAAAGGGTTAGGAAGAAAATACAACCCGAAATAGGAGAACAATGTGGGTTTGTAGAAGGCAATGGTACAGTAAATGCTGTATATATACTGAGAACAGTAATTGAACGTTCTATAGAAGTAAACAAAGATCTATATTTTTGCTTTATTGACTATATAAAGACTTTGATAAAGTGAGACATGTCGACATGATAAGGATGCCTGAAGAAATTGATGGAAAAGACCTTAGACTTGTTATAAACATATATTGGAAACAACAAGCTGCCATCAGAACTGATAATGATGTAGGTCAATATCAGCCTATTAAAAGAGGTGTGAGACAGGGATGTGTAATGTCTCCAGATCTTTTTTCCCTGTACAGTGAAAATATTTTCAGAAATATAGAAGATATGGAAGGAATCAACATTGGGGGACGATACATCAATAACATTAGATATGCAGATGATACAGTCTTGATTGCAGACAATGAACAGGACCTGCAACATTTAGTAGATGCGGTTGTTGCACACAGTGAGCAACTAGGGTTAGAATTGAATAGTAAGAAGACACAGATTATGGTCGTCACTGGGAAGAAGGAAATACCACAATGTGATATACGAGTAAATGGGCATATTCTTAAGCAAGTGAATCGATACAGTTATCTCGGAACAGTCATAACATCTGATGGGAGATGCCTTGAAGAGATTAGAACAAGAATTGCCATTGAGAAGGTAGCCTTTTGCAAGATGAAAACCATACTGACCAATAAAAAGATATCAATTGAAATGAGAAAAAGAGTGTTGAAGTGGTACATCAAACCTGTACTTTTGTATGGATGTGAAGCGTGGACAATAAGCAGTCAAGCTGAAAAACAGCTGATGGCTGTGGAAATGTGGTTTCTGAGGAAAATGCAAAGAATACCATGGACAGATAGAAAAACCAATGAACAAGTCCTTCAAGAAACAAACGAAGATCGTAAACAGATTAGATTGGGCATGTTATGAGAAGAAATGACTTGGAGAACTTGGTGACAACTGGCAAGATCGAAGGGAAGAGACCAAGGAGAAGACTGAGAAGTAAATATCTGGATGGCTTGGCCACGTGGCATGGTCGAGACAAGAACACGGAGCTGATCCACGACTCTGGTGATTGAGTGAGATGGCAAAACATGACCGCCCATGATTATAGACATGGCACATGATGGATGGATGGATAGCTTTACATTTATCAATGTGGCTCTACGCACAAATAGTTTCCTCACCCCTGCCCTAGATCATACTTGCCTAGTGTGCATCTGTCCTGTTGATTTCCAACTTTAGCATTAAAGTCATCCATTATGATATTTAATACTGAATACTTGCATTTCTTTAAGGCATTCTCCAAATCATTATAAACTTCATCGATGCTGACATCACTGCTGTCTGTTGTTGGTGCATAAACTTGTTTGATGTTGAGATCAAAAGGTCTGGCACTCAACTTCACTCTATACTTTACTACAATTGAATAAATTATGGAGTGGGACAGATAGAACTACAAAAATTTGATTTTTAAGAGTATGCATCTTTCCCAATGCAACATATGCCTGTGAGACCTGGACACTTGCTAAATAAGCTGAAAAGCGCATAAATGCCTTTGAATATAAATGTTATAGATGGGTTCTAAGAATACCTTGGATAAAGAAAAGAACAAATGCATCGATACTTCAAGAGCTGAATACTGAAGAGGTTGGCTATTAAAGACGATAAAACAAAGAAAAATGAAATATTTTGGTCACTTGAAACATCACAAAAGTTTGGAGAGAACAATAATGAAGGGGTATATGCCTGGGAAGAGAGGAAGAGGAAGGCCAAAGAGAATATGGATGCAGGATGTGGCGGATGTTCTCCAGATGAGTGTATCGGACATGGGACATCTTGCTTGTGATTGAGAAGTTTTCTGGAAGGTTATGGGAGTGAGGTTTTGTAAAGGACATGCTACTGAATGAATGAATAGTATATATGGATGCTAATTTTTAATTACTTGCAAATCTGTATACAAATGAACAATTTTCTGTTGCAAGCAATTAAAATGTGTATCAAATTACTGCATTCTAAACTAAAGTTACAATGTGTAACACCTAGCTTTATTTTAAAACTAACAATTCATGTGTCCTGAACCTGCTGGTGAGCACCACACCTTACTGATAACATTTACAAGCCCTGCAGGTGCAGACAAACGCCTTATGGCTAACACTACTGAACACACTACAATCTCGTCCGATAATATCACGGTTTATTTACAATCATAAAATATTATTCCCACAAAAACCCTCGCAAATTTACCCATCAACATTCCAAATAAATATTTCACCCACAATTTGTTAAGTCAAAACCCTACTTCCTAACTTAACAAGATTCGGTCCTCATATCCATTAACATATCCCTAGTCAACTCACTAATTCATTCACAAGCTATCGCCCACGCTAACACATTTATTCCTATCATCCGTTACTATCTAAAACCAGTCTCTACCGTGTATAACATCTGACTACTGACTCGGTCCCTGTGTGACAAACTTCTCACACCTCTCTCCTTCCCAATTATCCGTGTGGAAAACTCTGTTCACACAAACCCCTCGTTCCCTGTCGTGAATTTTGGAATGGGGGGAATTCTTCTTCCTTCGTTCGCTGGAAAGGGGGAAATGACATTCTGACATATGAGGAAAGAGTGCTCAGGCCAAAAAAGTTTGAGAATCACTGGCGTAGACTGCTATGGCCTGGTCAGCTATGCCATATGTTAGATGAACACATTTAAAAAGTTCTCTGTTGTTTAATTACTTGTAAATATGTATACAAATGTACACTTTTCTGCTGCAAGCAATTAAAATGTATAACAAACTACTGCATTATAAATCAAAATTGCAATGTGTAACAAATCACTGCAATTTAAAACTAACAATTCATATGGAAATAATAATAAAAAAATTGATACCTTCAGGCCCTGTAGTAAAATTGCCAGTTGTTGGGCCACTGTTCTCTGACTTTCCATTGTAAGACTCCAGGACATAGATGTATAATGTAGCTGGTTTAAGTTTTGTGAAGTACATCTCTGCAGAAGTGCTATTTTGTGTTTCTATAACAGAACCATTAGTTGAAACACTCATTGTGTAGTGAGATACACTTCCGTCTGACTGTCCAAATTTAATCTTATAAGTTGAGTTAGCTTGACGTGAAAATTCACTCACTGGGCCTGGTCTGTCTGGGCCTGTCAGATTAAACCAGAAATAAACCAGATATTGTTATACTGTGCATCAGAAATGTACACAAAATATTGAACAATACTAATTTAATTTATGGTCAAACATGACCAAACTTTATATCTACTGTCAAAAGATGTCAAATGATATACAAAAGCAAAACTATATATAGTATTATAGTCAGCATTACACATAAACTGGACAAACAGAACACCAAATTACATACAGCACATTTCTAAAGTTATGCTTGAAAACTTACGAGTCCAAAGTGGGGCTTGTGGTTGTTCAACTGTTATGGGCGGATAATTCCCATCACCTAGCAGACTTGTGACAACAGAAAAATTGTAGAGAGTTCCGGGTTCAAGGCCAGTGACTGTAACTCCTGTTTCGGCAGCATCCATTGTTTTTGAACCATCCCACCTGATGCTGTACCTGACGTCACTTCTTTGAGACACACCTTGCCACACAAAGGTAACTGTCCTAGTCTCTCTGGTAATATTTGTTGCATTTATTTTTAAATTGTTTTCTGTAGAAATAAAATCAAAACAGTCACAAGAATGTGAAGTTGAGCTGTAATAACAATAACAGGAGACTCCAAGCGGTTGTAATAGGAGGATTTTGTTCATCAAACAATGTCTACCCAGTAGGCAAATGTTTCTACCTTTAACTTCTATAGTCTGGATATGGAAATGAAGGAGGAGAGGACCCCACACAACTCTTGTTAACAAACAAACAAACAAATAAACACAAAAATTCACATGCTAGCATGCACACACTTAAGTAGAATAATAGCTACTGCTGTCTAAACTGGGAAGTTAGTAAGTTATTTAGTCTAACACATTCAACAAACTAGTGACCAGGTCACTTAGCTATAGATTATGACATGAGAGCAAATGTTTGCTGTACCACCTGCACCTACTCATGTGTCAGACAACATGCTAACATCTTTTCTCATTAGATTTAGTTGTCAATATTTCTTCCACTCTTAAAGGCCGGAGAGCTAGGAGGGAGAGGGGAGGGGGAGAGTTATGGGAAGCCTGTAATCATTGCTAGAAACTTACATACACTTTTTCTTTCATACTCTCCCTGATTATACCTTTCAAATGCTTCCTGAATAACTATATATTACAACATAGTGGACCAAGAATTGATTGATTGATTGATTGATTGATTTAGGAACCAACATCACAGCATTCAGGACATTCCCATAAGAATTAATGACTAACAAACTGGCGATGGCAGTAGCTTAGTATGAGGCATGATTTAAGGGAAAATCTTAAATAATGAGTGATTGGCAGTTAAGCAAATGCTGTGTTTGAGTTTAATCAATCTGGCCCTGGATGTCAATCGAGACAATATATTATGTGTTAGGGACTAATAACTACTGCTGTGTTAGCATGTGTGTGATTTAAGGACAAGAGCCATCATTGAAACAAAAACCAAAAAAAAACCCACACACACACCACACCCACCCACCCACACTCTCTCTCTCTCTCTCTCTCTCTCTCTCTCTCTCAGAATTAAGCTGCTAAAATATTGCTGTTCTGCTGTCACCTGCATGGAGACAATTGTTTAGCCTTATGTAAATTGTCTATTACTCCAGTGTTATGTAACATTGCAGGTAAGGGGGCTAGAGTTGCAGGTGAACTAGCGAACCATAATAAAGATGAAGATTCCAGGAATTTCCATCATCACTCAAGATACTACAGTTACAAAGATAAAATGTAAATTAATGTATCGCCAACCTATGATAACACCACTGTCACTCCTCAGCAACATGGAAACTCACCCGGGAATTTAACTCAGGACTTTTCACTTTTATCGTATATTATACAACGTAAATGCAAAGGCTGCATCACTATTTCTTTTTACCACAACATAAGTAGCCTCGGACCTTCATGTTGAAAACTGTCATGGTTGACATCCTGGACCAGACTGATTAAACTCATTAAGTTGGATTCGTTGAATTATTGCCAATCACTCAAGCTTCAAGATTTCCCTCTCCCACTAAACTGCTCTCATCTGCCACCTCTGTTGGTCATTTAATCTTGTCACACAACAGACTATGACAATTCTTCTTATTTTGCCCTTAATCCCCCAATAGGGCATTGACCCCCAACCAACCCACACTAAGCCATTCTATATATTGCTATCCCTACAGCTCTGTCCATGTTCTCCCCATATTATTTGTTTGTCTGTAATTCTCTTCCCCATGTCTTTTTAGGTATCCCACTATTTTGTTAACATTGTGAGTTCCAGACAAGAGAGTGTAAATTACACTATCCGCAGGTCTTCTCTATCTGTGTCCTATCCAGCACCGGTGTCTTTCCCCCACCTCTAGACTCACTGGAATTTGCGTAGTTCTAGGACATGACAATAATTAATGAACATTGATTAAATTAATGCAACATAAATTTCACTAGATATTAAAATGTTAACGGTGGATACATGAGTGCACATTTCAAAATTAATAAACATAAGAAAATTAAACCTGGTTTTCTGAAACTTGCATTTCTGATACACATCTCCAAATAAAGATATATCTTCTACAAATTATTTCATTGTGAGAACGTGTGTTTCTTTGTGGAAAAATTTCTCGAAACAATATTTGTAAGTTCTGTAGCTATGTATACCACAGGATTTTTCAGCTATTATATCTCACCAGTTTCATTGGCTCAGAATCCTATCTTTTGTTTCCCTGCAATACTTTACAGTATTTAGAGGTAAGTATTAATAGTGATTGTGTGATCACTTGTGTGATCGTGTGAGATGGCAAAACACTGCTCACACTTATCGGCATAACACTTGATGATGATAATTAAAAGTGACGCAATGTACAAGGGAGTTTCAAATGAAAACTTTAAAAGTGTGATAAACATGACATATTGTTTTGCAACGTGTCAATATTGTTGTTAAGGAAGGAGTGTTCAGCATGTGGCACCATGGTGCAGATGAATACGGTGGTATCATAAGGGCAATTTAAAGATAGCCGCCCCATTTATGACATGCACCAAAGAGGAGCAATGTTCTGTTATCCTTTTTTTAAAAATTTGTGAAGGGGTTAAATCTATAGAAATTCATCGGCAAATCAGTTCAGTATGGTGATGCATGTCTGTCAGTCCAGCAAGTTTATGAGTGGAGTAGGAAGTTTAAAAAAGATGTGTCTTCTGTGACAGACTGCTCACGACCGGGTCAAGCACACTGAGCAGTGACCCTAGAGTCGATTGCAGCTGTTAAAGGCCTTGCATAGGAAAACCACTGATTGACTGAGAGTCACATTGCTGCGCATCTTGGCATCAGTCACGGTTCAGCACACCACATCATCCATGATGTGCTGCAGTGCCACAAAGTGTCTGCAGGGTTGGTGCCATCGCAGCTTACTCCAGAATTGAAACAACAATGCATTGATGCTTATCAAGAATGTTTGCAGTGCTTTGAAGCAGAAGGTGATGGTTTCATATAAAGAATTGTTACTGGAGAAGAACCTCAAGCCAAAAATGAAGAGTGTGAGCAAGGAATGCTATATCCCTCCTCACCAAAACCAAAGAAGTTTCGCACACAGCCATCTACTGGGAAAGTTATGCCGACTCTCTTTTGAGATAAACGAGGCATTATTTTAGAGCACTACATGCAAAGAGGGAAAACTGTCACCAGTGATCCTGTACAGATCTTCTCAGCAATCATTTTCAACTCACAATCAAATCCAAATGACATGGACTTTTGAGTAAAGGTGTTCCTTTGGCAACACAACAATGCTTAACCCCATACTGCCAGTGCAATGGTTGAAACCATCAAAGACCTCCACTTTCAGTGTGTACCACATACCCCGTACTCACCAGACCTATCCCCAAATGATTTCCACCTGTTTGGACAACTCAAAGAGTCATTAGGGGAACAGACTTTTGGTCTGATGTAGAGGTACAGCAGGTGGTACATGAGTGGTTACACACGTAACCAAAAGCATTTTTTCTACAGGAATCCAAGCACTTTATCTGCGCTGGAGGACTTGTATTGAATGCAGTGGTGACTACATCGAGAAATGATACATTGGTTCTTTACTTTTTCAGAATTTTTTTTTTTGTGCATATCCTTTACAGGACATCACTGTCAACACCAGCATCTTTCAGCTGTATGTTGATCTCTTGGCAAGATTATGCTCAGTAGTTTGCCATTGCTTTCTGAGCGACCGGCTCACATACCCCGTAGGTTACAGACACGATTCGAACCACTGCTGATTCTCACCGTCGTCACGTTACCTACGAGAGTATACAAGATTACGGAGAAAAGTCGCTAACCTCTAGGCCAGGAAGCCGGCTTTTCAGAATATCTCTCTCATCATCTCATCATGTTCCTCTTGTACCTTGCGGTGTCGAGGTGAAGTATAAACTTCGTGAGAGTGCCCGGTTATGGGCTTCGTATATCGATATTTTCAGAATATATTCACACAAAAAAAAAAAAAAAATTTAGGTTTTAATTTGAAGCCCCTCATACAAGCTAATTTTAAACAAGACAATTTAAGTTTTGTAGGTGACAATTAGAAGCAATGAAATAAATAACACTGAACAAATAGCATGTATACACATCCTATAAACATTTACAAGACTTCTGCAAGCACAGGCTGAAATTATTGCAGCAAAGTGAATGATTCTGGTGGACTTATATTGGTCTTTTGATCCCAGTGAGTGTTCCCAGGAAATATTTTGATCATCAAATGTCCCTGTCATCTGTTCACATCTTAAATCATCTAATATATTATTTATAAACTCAGATTTATGTTCTACATACAATTCATAATGTGAAATAATTCATACATTTGCTCAGTTGGCAGAGAATATTATCCTTTCTGACATCATTTAAGTACAGTATTCATTTTTATTTTCAGCGCAGGTTCTGTTAAGGAAAGTGCACAAACTATGCCACTGATAATGACTGTATGTCATCACAGTGTTATACTGAGGTAATATACCACTACTGGCGCTGCGATAGAGCTGTGGCTAGCACACTGGATTGTCAGTCTGAAGAGGAACATTTGTGAAATGTTAACCTGAAGGAAATAAAGGCGTCCAATGCTATATCTTCTTCTTCTTCATGCCTTTCAATGGAAGTGCGTCACACCAAGTTATGTACCTCACAGGTCAGTGTGTGTGACTTTGGCCTGCATTTGGTTAAGGTGTGCCTCCTCTAGACAGATTCCATCCAAGGTCACGGGTTCTATCTACACTCTATTAGCTCCATCGAGTGCTAATTTGTCTTTACAAATATGGGGCTGGCTAAAGGTGTAGAAAATGGTCCATTTTTTAAAAAGATTACTGACATGCCACCATAACATGGCAACATGAATACAGATAGAAGAATAACATGGAAGAGATCAAACAGTGAACTCAATCAGTTATCACATGGTAGTATAACTACTTCATTAATGTCAACATGATTTCCTTTGAGCTGTTTTTTTTTTTTAAATTTTGGAATATAAAGAAATCTGATGGCATGGAGCCAAATCCGGAGAGTAAGGCGGGTGCGAAAGCATTTAAACATTCAAATACTTGGCTGCTAGCTGCACATACCATGCTTTATGAGAGGGTGTGATGAATGTGTGCTATTCTTCATCTTCTGGGGTTGGGGGGAGGGAGGGAAGGAGGGAGAGAGAGAGAGACAGAGAGAGAGAGAGAGAGAGAGAGAGAGAGAGAGAGAGAGAGAGAGAGAGAGAGAGAGCAGCAGCAACACATTTTAGTCTTAATCTATAATTGTGTTAACTTCTTCTTCTTCTTCTTCTTCTTCTTCTTCTTCTTCTTTCGTTCACCTGAAATTATGCTTATAACTGCAATGCTGTCTCTTTTATTAATCTAACAGTCTTTTTTAGTTCATTCAGCGGTCCATAGAGTTTATCTTCCACTGTTGTCTCTCTAGGCCAGAAGGTTCGCCTGGATATGTTGTGGTTTGGGCAGTCCTGGAGTATGTGCTCTGCTGTCTGCGACGCCAAACCACATGTGCACATGGCTGAGTCACCAATCTTGAATTTTGTATACATGTGGTTGCGTAATCTATTGTGTCCTGTTCTGAGGTGCAGAAGAATGACCTGTTCTCGTCTGTCCATAACGTGGTAGTCGTCTTGAGTAAGGTTTGGTGGCCTTCTGACTGATTTGATCATTCTTTTCTTTTGGTGGTATGTAATAGGCACATCAGGTTGTTCTTCTTTTGCTCCTTCCTTAGCCAATCGATCAGCTCTGTCGTTTCCGGGGACTCCACAGTGGGATGGTATCCACTGTATGGTGATCTTACGCTGACTGCTAAGTTCAGAAAGTAGTGTCCTTAGAACTGGCAATTTCCCAGACAGGAGCGCCTCTATTACGGATTTTGCATCTGTCAATATCACCACAGGTTGTGTACCATGGCTGGTATTTTGTAATTTCTCTGTGGCTATCTTGATTGCCTCAATTTCAGCATCATAGTTATGGCAGTACTTTCCTGTTGGAATTCTGGCCGTGTCTCTAGTATTATTTGGGTATTCTATGTACACTCCTGCTCCTCCATTTCGAACAGCATTTTGTGCTGACCCATCTGTGTAGACTCGGATCCAGAGGTCCTGTGGGTATTCGTCATCAAGGAAGCTGAGAGTGGCTGTTCTGCGCTGTACACTGTTCTGTTCTTCCTTGTCAAATATTCCTCTCACTTTTGACTGGATTTGTAGCATATTCTATGTTCATCTTTCCACGGGGTTCGCTCTGGAATGGTTGTCAGGGGGATACCAACTGTGGGAAGATCAATGGTTTCTCTGCAGTTGTTTGGCCTGGTGGATGAAACTACTTCTTTTCAACCGCCCCATAGCTAAGTTTTCAAATCGGTTCTTCATAGGGTGGCCTGGCAAGCTGAGAAACTTTTCTGCTTGTATGAGTGTTTTTGTATCTCTGCATTCTCTTAAAGCTTGTGTCCTCCCCATTTTCTCCATTGCTACTATAGGGGTTGATCTCATCCCTCCTGTGATGACTCTAAGAGCTTGATTTTGCACCTTGTCCAGCTCCTGCAATGAAGTTTTTGATGCTGAACACCACGCAGTTGACCCGTATTCCAAGTGTGGTCGTATGCTCTGTTGATAAACTTTGCTAAGTATTTTCCCACTGGCTCCCCAAGTGGTTCCAGTTAGCTTTCTCAGGATTGCAATTTTCCTTCTGGCTTTTGCTACTGCTGTTTTGATGTGTTTTCTCCATGTCAGCCTGTCGTCAAATGTTACACCAAGGTATGTTGGTTCCTTGTCTTCTCTTAGGGGTGTTCCATTTATCTGAATGCTCCCTGCCTTTTGTTTCGGAGATACACCATCTATCCGCCCATGCAACAAATGTATCTACAGCTCTCTGTAGCAATATGGTGGCCACTGATGCATGTTCATTTGCGCTCCACAAGACCAGGTCATCAGCGTACATTGCCGCTTTAATTCCATCGGGTAGATTAGCAACAAGATCATTGATGAAGATTAGAAAAAGTGTTGGGGACAGGACTCCGCCCTGGGGAACATCGTGACGCAGTAGTACTTTCTTGCTCTTGAGACCGTCTATCTGTACTCGGGCTCTTCTGTTGTGCAAGTATGCGGATTTCAAACAGACGGCCTTACTGATAGCCACTGACTCAGGCTGTATCTAGTTGTTTCCCTTATTTCAAAATGGCTGTGCTATGCGTGATATCGATTTGAGTGAGTTTCAGCGAGTTTTTTGTGTGAAATTTGGTTAATTTTTGTCAGAATTGAAACTCCAGGCATTTTCATCATGTCTGATGATGAAGAACAGGCTAGAAATATAGAGGATTATGACTCTGCCAGCGAATTTGGAGCTGAAAGTGATGTTTTCTGGCTAAGCAGAGATGCTGAAGTGAATGATAGTGTGACTGAAAGTAGCGACAACGATGTAGAAGTTGGTCGTGGAGGTGATGAAGGTACTTCTGAAGAAAGAAGTAGGCGTGGCACAAGAGACCAGAACATTTCTACAGCTTAAAATTCTGTTTGGAAATTGAGAAAGGCTCTTCAAAACGAACTTATTGAGTTTGACAATCTTCCTCCATACAAAGAACAACAGGCTGTCACGTCAGACACAACTGGGTTTATGCCCATTGATTTTTTCAAGATTTTTTTCCCCTGACACTGCCATAGATCTGATCATGTGTGAAGTCAACATGTATGGTGAAAATCACCTCTCTCAGTACACAGGAAAGAGAGTTAACTTTATATCTATGGTTCACTCCAATGAAGTTATGGACAAGACAGGAAAAGGGGAATTCCTGAGGGCAGAATAATAAACAAGCCAGTGCTTGCAGAAAAATACAACAAAAGTATGGGCGGTGTCGATCACTTCGGCCAACTGAGTGTAAGCTACCCCTACCACATAGATCCTATAAATGGTACCTGCCATTATATAATTATTTAGTTGAAACTGCTCTGGTCATGGGCATGTAAGCTACAACACTGCCAACTCTACAAATAAGATCACTGTATAGAGGTTTAGGCAGGATGTCAGTCTTGCTCTTATTGGACCTGCTGTTCTTCGGCGCAATGCAACACCTTCAAGACCACAAGTCACGACATCACGACTTACTGAGCGCCATTTTATTGAAAAATATGAAAAGCCAAGGTACAAACCAGACTGTAAAGTGTGTAAGGATGCAGGTAAAAGAAGCCAGACTTGCATGTACTGCCCAGATTGCAATACACCTCTATGTCTGACACCATGTTTCAAGTTACACCACACGGTTGAGGATTATCAACGTTCCAGACAAAGACTCTTGCAGAGGTCTACAGCTACAACTTCAACCCCAGTTAATGAAGGAAATAGGATCAAGACTTCAACTAGAGGTAAGAATTTACAAATACTAATATCACAGACACAACACACCAAACAAAAACCACAACACAGTGTAGATTTTTTTTACACTTTAATTTTTTTGTGTGGTTACCTTTCAGTGTTAACATATTTAGTTAACCGTTAAATTAGTGCTCATATTGAGCTTATTTTATTCATTGCCAACCAAGTCCCTAACATTTTATAGCTTTTACTTTGAAAAAATTCACTAAAAAATATTAAAAGATGATGGTTTTAAAACATCATCTATTTTTTCTATAAATAGCCATACAAATTCAAGATGGCCACCATGATCATGTGACAAATTTGCATAAAACATTTATGCGTAACAACCATTCATAACAGTGCTCTGAAAATTTCAACACCCTACGTTCGTTTTTAAATTTTTAATGAATTTAATTTAAAAACCAGTCATTTTTAAAAAAAATCCGCAAACACACTTGGTAATGGGAGACAATAATGCTCCGGATTGCTGGTCAGCAAAGTGTTAAAGCAGAATTGGAAAGGTATCACATATACCACTAGCTTCTCTATGAGACTGAATGTTACTAACGTCTTTCCCCATAATAAACTACTGTTACCATGAATACTTACGGGAGATGCATGAACTGTAATTGGTCCAGTAATAGCCATCAGCACAGAGACATTTATTTTTGCTTGATGGAAGGTAGGAAGTACAGTTTCTATCAGAACCCGTGCACTCATCTGATGACTGACAATCCGCTCCATGGTCCTTTTCTGTGATATAAAAGTTAGAGGGACATATTTAAAATTCTTCTGAATTCTGACTGTGGCCAAGTGAAACAAGATTGATGAACTCATGACATCCATACCAAAGAATTGTTAATTAATACTAAGATAATATGAATGTGAGAGCTAGTAAGTAAAGCAAACCATCATCATCATGTAGCAGGTACCGTGTAGACTGTTGCTCTGATCATGACCCAACAAACAGTTTATCATCTGTTGCCATTTCCCTCGCTGAAGGTGTCTGCAATGTCATATGTCCATCTTTATGCTGGTGAGTCCCATGCTTCATCTTCTTCCAGGAACCATGCCTCCCATCACTCTTCTTTCCAAGTCACTGTGACATTTAATATAGTAAAAGTATTTCAGTTTCTGAGACATGGTGATGTTTATGACTGTGACAAAACGTCAGTGGCCCATGTCCTCAGGCCTTCTTTGGGTTTGGGTAAACAGGGGGAAACAGTTTTCGGGAACCCTCAGTTCTCTTATTCGCTCAATCACTATGGAAGATAGTTCTCTCGGATACTTTAACAACACGATCTTGGTAATAGAATAATTAGATATATGTCTTTTCTTTGGGGAAAACCCGCTAAGGCGTCTTGCACCAAATACACACGGGTTCAACGTCGGAGGGAGAATTCATGTCCGTTTCTAGATCCATCGTTACCCACTGCATAATGTCAAGATGTCAAGTTGAAGATTGGGACATTTTAAATGCAGCATACTGATGGTCTATGAAAGGTAATCTTAGGTTGTAATTAGTCCTGCACTTATAAATCTCTATTGTCTCGACTACTGAGATAAATTGGTGAAACGTCAGTCTTGCCATATTGGGAGGGGGTGACCGTTAGCCAATCTGGCTAAGCGTTTTGATCTTAGCATAGCAAGGGAACAAATCTGAACAATAAATATTTCCCAAATGATATCGCTGGTTCTTGGCAGCCGATAGACGAGTGCTATCTTTCCTTCTACGGCCTGAACTGGGCATACTGTCATCTTTCTGTAAAATATAATCATTGGATAGCTACGGTATGCCGGAAGGAGGGAAGGGCTCCTTGGGAATGGGGTCCACCAATCTATGATCTATCTTCTTGAGCCGGAAGAGGCTATCCACAGTGCTATCTCTTTCGTCTTTTAGTCGATAGGATGATGTCGGGAAGATAATGGACTTCTCTATCTCACTGAGAGAACCTGAACTCATCTAAATCTATGGGTTATTTGAGGCACTGCCGGTACATTGCGGCGACAGCTCAGACAAGAGAAGCGGCCGGAAGGAGTAGTATTTTTTTTTCCTATTCTTGCTGGGAATGGGGAACGACACTTCTTTACATACACATAATTACCCACACAACATCACAAGAGCTTTGTCGTGAGAAAGGCAGGGTTTGCAAGTGAGAGATAAGCCTGGAAATGAATGTGCCCAATAATAATAAAGGCTTGGTATGAGTGTGGAGAGTGAGTCCTGTAGGCAAAAAGTTCCTGGGGTGGACAACCGGACGTCTACAAGCTGGAGGTCTACTCAAGCTCGGACGTAGCCAATCCAGGGGCTACCTGACAGGTCAGGCCCATTCATTCGGGTCTCTTATCTAATGTATTGGGTAGGGAACCTATATGTCAAATGTAGTAACTGAGGCCCTATTGGTCCTCAGGATTGTGGTACTTGAGTCAGCCTAGGTCGTTCACTGATTTCTGTCATCTCCAGGGTCCTCCTTGAATTGAAGGGAGCATAAGAGATCTGCAAGGCCACGAGAGTATCACCTTAAGACATTCTCAGGTGAACCATGGACTTTCAGGACGGCCACAGGCTAATGACTCAAATCAAGGAATCAATGTCTGATTAGTCCTGATCTAGTGGCATCCTTCGGTACCCGCTCAGTACAAATCCCATCGTCAATAGTGGAGTGATTGAACCTATGTTCCTGAATGGACCTACAGCTCATTCTCGGTCCTACTCATCCGTATCAGTGACATTGAAAAACCCATACCCATTCCACATTCACGAACCATTACCATTATGTGAAATCTTACCCAGCCTGGTCAGTGACATTGAAACACCCATACACATTTTCCCTTTCAAGAACTGTTCCCATTGTGACAAATGATGTATTCCTGTACCATTGGGCTACAACGAACACAAGACTCATTGTGTAGAGAGGACCACTGGAACTAGTAGGACTGGTTCTACAGGCGCCTGTTGTTTGTACAACCGATCGGGAAGGAGGAAAATACCTGCGGACCAAATCGGTGAGGCAGATGTCGACTGACGGGACTTTGTAGTACTCTTCGGTCTATGAGGGAAAGCCATGAGGCTATCTGCCTGAACATTATCCTTGTTGTGTCTGTTTAGAACTATCTGTTTTAACTGCCTTGATGTTTTCCTGTGCTGTTCTTTATTAATTTAATAAATCACGTTTTAGTTTACTCCAACGATCACTGTGTTATATCAGCCAGAAAGACACGTCAGGGAATAGGACCCGAGGTCGAAAGAGAGAGTGACAGTGAGTCCGGGGAACGGAGGAGGGTTGGCAAGCAAAGACCTATCCCAGCCAGGGCTATAGACTAATTTTGAAATATTGTTACATAGTTATTTGGGACCCTCCACGTAGCTTGTTACAATGACCCAGTTTTCTTCAGAAACTACATCGCAGCCAATAATATCTGAACACATGAAATGGTTTACAGCAGCAGCAATGTTAATGATGTTTGAAGAAAGAAAATCTTTTCAAGTTATTAAATTCCATGTGAAGGTAATAAAATGAATATTGGACAAGCTATAAAAACAAATTATGTGAATGTACCACATCCTAAATTGCTAGCTTGAGGGACCACATATTTATTTCAGTTGCACTTCTTTTCTACTTATATTTAAAAACACACTGCAAAATCTTATGTTTGATTTTCAGAAGATTACAAATATGCAGACTGTTTTTCGTCAATGTCTCTAAGTTAAGTTTGTGTTCTCCCATCTGCACGACAGATTCCTCTAATTGTAACCATGGATTTGACAAGGCATTTCTGTTATCACAACTAACTCTGGTCACAAATGCCAGACTATATTTTACTATATTCAGTTATTAATCAACCTTTTAAATTTAGGGTTTCAAATTAGTGATCAGTCTCTTTAGGGGTCATAGGCAAATTCATCAACCGTTTTCTAATGCTTTTTCCAGATTTTTTCATGGAATTTTGACTTTTTTCAAGGCTGTGTGATAGTAAAACCAGGCGAATCACCAGCTGCTCATAAAATATATCATAATTGTTAATAGGTTGCTATGCAACATCCTGTGACCACCATGATTGACAAAAGGGGGAAGAAACTCTGTCATCATCCAGGAATTCAGAGAACTTTGTTTTTCTATACCTCTGTCATTAGTAGTGGTAGGGAGAGAGAGGCTGTTAGCCTGGGGAAATCTAACTCCATATATTTCTTTGGGAGTAGCAGCTATTACTTGAAAGAAACTGGGGTCATAATCTTGATTTACTGTTTGCGACTGTCTTGAATCCAGAACCAAATGAACAATCTCTCATTCCCGTAGAAGCGCTCTGAATGGGTATCAGATCTCATCCTTCTGTGCGAGTGGCTAGAATGCAGTTTTCCTTTAAGAGATCCGGGTTCTAATCCTTGGTAAGGTGTGGATTTTCTTCTGTTGGGAGTAGAAAAACAATCTTAACCTGCACAGTTTGCAGTGACTGCGCAAGCCAGGCGGCTTTAATTCCTCAGGCTCAATACCCCCTTGTCCTACACCGCAAGGTACTATAGGTAGTAGATGACAGATTGTCTTGAATGTCACGTGTGTGATGTCCATAAGTTATTTTAAATTAATCAAAACCATATAGTAAACTTTGTTTTCTTACTCTTAAATGTCATGTGAAAATGTACATCTAATAACCTCTTCTGTATACTTATATCTAGCATATTCATTCAGTAGCATATCCTTTGCAGAACCTCACTCCAATAACAACCTTCTGGGAAACTTCTTGGTCATAAGCAAGATGTCTCACATCCAATACACCCATCTGGAGATCATCTGCCACATCTTGCACCCATCTTCTCTTTGGCCTTCCTCTTCCTCTCTTCCCGGGCATATGCCCCTTTATTATTGTTCTCTGCAAACGTTCATGACGTTTCAAGTGACCAAAATATTTCAATTTTCTTTGTTTTATCGTCTTTAGTAGCCAACCTTCTTCAATATTCAGATCTTGTCGTATGGATGCATTTGTTCTTTTCTGTATCCAAGATATTCTTAGAACCCGTCTATAACATTTATATTCAAAGGCATTTATGCGCTGTTCAGCTTGTTTAGTAAGTGTCCAGGTCTCACAGGCGTATGTTGCAATGGGAAAGATGCATGCTCTTAAAAATCTAATTTTTGTAGGTCTATCTGTCCCACGCCACAATTTATTCAGTTGTTTTAGTCTTTGAAGAGCAATAGATATTTGTCTTTTAATTTCTTTCATTGTGTCACCATTGTTGGTAATTAATGACCCAAGATATTCAAAATTTTCCACCACTTCCAATTTTCCTCATTAACATATATTTCTTTCTCCATATTAGTTTTATCTGTATGCATTATCTTTGTTTTTGCTATGTTAAGATATAAGTTGTGATTTTCACTATTCTTTTGGGTTGAGGTTATTAGTTTTTCTATACCATTCTGTGATGTGGATAGTAATACTGTATCATCAGCATATCGAATCTCTGGTATTTCATGACCACCGATATTTAGGGCATCATATTAGTAGGCCTCTTTAGAGTTGTGCCGCTTGGGAGGTGCCTGGCAGCACCGCTGGTGACTGTATAGTCCAATTCGAGAATGACAATCTCTGTCACAGTTTCCGCATCTGTAAGACGAGGCAAGTCCCGCAGTAAGTGACTGCTCTTTGAGCCTGTGCCGTCTCTCCTCAGTTTTTTGGATCTGATTGCGCTCAAAGAGCACCAGTCCGTTTCGTACATCTCTTCTCCAGGAGCATCTGTCTGTTGCAACTCTCTTCCACGTGTCTGGATCTATTCCAATGGTTTTCATATCTTGTTTACACACATCCCTATATCGCATTTGGGGTCTTCCGGTTGGCCTCTTTCCTGTGGCTAGTTCTCCAGTAAAGGAGATCTTTGGGAATACGTTCGTCCTCCATTCGAGATACGTGGCCCAACCACCGGAGGCGTCTCTGCTTGAGGAGGGTGTGCACTGTGGTAATATCTGCTCTTTCAAGCACCTGTTTGTTTGTTATGTGGTCTTTCCATGTTATGCCCAGGATACGTCTCAGACATCTTATGTGGAAGGAATTCAACTTCCTTTCCTGTCTTGAGTACAGGGTCCAGGATTCAGACCCGTAGAGTAGTGTGCTAACAACGCAAGCTTTATATACTTGAGCTTTTGTACGCTCTGTTAGTCTATTATTCTCCCAAACTCTTTTAGCTAGCCTGGAAAATGTTGTGGCTGCCTTTCCAATGCGTCTGTCGATTTCTGTCTCTAATGAAAGATTATCTGATATTGTCGATCCCAAATACACAAAATCGTGGACGACTTTCAATTCATAATTAGAGATTTTGATTGACGGAGGCGCTTCAGCATCTTGTTCCTTCACCTGTGTTTTATTTAGGCTAATGGTGAGCCCAAAGTCTTTGCAGGCAGCTGCAAAACGATCTATGAGCCTTTGGAGATCTTCTGCTGTATGAGTAGTCAGTGCTGCATCATCTGCAAAAAGTAGTTCTCTTACGCATCTTGGTCTTATTTTGGTCTTTGCCTTGAGTCTTGATGGGTTAAAAAGTTTGCCATCAGATCTTGTGTGGAGGTATATGCCTTCAGTGGCAGTCCCAAATGCTTGCCTTAAGAGAACAGCAAAGAAGATACCAAAGAGTGTAGGAGCAAGCACGCATCCCTGCTTTACTCCGCTGCTGATGCTGAATGACTGGGATGTTGAGCCGTCAAATAAAATGGTCCCCTGCATGTTTTCGTGGAATGATTTCACGAGACTAAGAAGGGTGGGTGGACATCCAACCTTTTCAAGGACCTTAAAAAGGCCGCTTCTGCTCACGAGGTCAAATGCCTTTGTGAGGTCGATGAAGGCTATATATAATGGCTTCCTCTGTTCTCTGCACTTCTCTTGGAGCTGCCGGAGTGAGAAAATCATATCGATGGTGGACCTGTTGGGTCTAAATCCGCACTGCGATTCGGGGTAGATTCTTTCAGCAAGAATGTGTAATCTTTTAAGGATTACTCTGGCAAAAATCTTGCCTGTAATGCTGAGAAGGGAAATGCCGCGATAGTTGTTGCAGTCGCTTCTGTCGCCTTTGTTTTTATAAAGGGTAACAATGTTTGCGTCTTTCATATCTTGTGGTATTGATTTTTCTCTCCAGCAGAGCTGTAATATTGCATACAGTTCTGGGATGATTGTTTCTTTGCTACATTTTAAAATTTCAGGTGGAATACTATCTTTTCCAGGTGCCTTGCCGGATTTGAGAGAGTCTAGTGCTTCGCTGATTTCTGTGAGGCAAGGTTCGTTATCCAAGGCATGCATGGCGGACTGTTGATCGATGGCTTCCAGAGCTTCTTCGCTGACAGTGTTATCCACTGAGTATAGCTCTGAGTAGTGTTCTACCCAGCGATCCATTTGTTTCGCTCGATCTTTTATGATTACCCCCTCAGTTGATCGTAAAGGAGCCATCTTATTTTTTGATGGACCGACAGCTTGCTTGATGCCCTCATACATTCCTCTTATATTTCCAGTGTCTGCACAAGTTTGAATTTGAGCAGAGAGCTGTAGCCAGTACCTGTTCGCACATCTTCTTGCCATCTGTTGTACTCTATTTCTGGCCGTTCGCAATGCCTGCAGTGTTTTCTTTGAAGGTGATGTTTTATACATCGAGAATGCATGTCTCTTTATCTCCAGGACTGGGAGCATCTCTTCAGAGTGTGCTTCAAACCAGTCGGTTGACTGAGTTTGCTTCTTGCCAAATGTTGATAGTGCTGTATTGTAGATGGTGTCGCGAAAATGACTCCATCTCTCGGTGGAATCTCCGTCTGTGGGGCCGGGCAGAGTATCCGCTAGAGCCTGCATGAATTTGTTGACCTTCTCTTTATTTTGGGTGCCGCTGGTGTTAATGCGTGGTCTTCCTTCTGTTCGGCTTCTGTAGATTCTCTTGGGCTTTATCTTCACCTTGCTGGAGACGAGTGAATGGTCGGTGTCACAGTCAGCACCATGATAGCTGCGAGTCATCCGTACATTGCGGAGGTTGCTGCGTTTAGTGAGCACCAGGTCGAGTTGGTGCCAGTTCTTTGATCTGGGGTGCCTCCATGACACCTTGTGTTGAGGTTTCGTGTCAAAGAAGGTGTTGGTCACGCACAGATTATGGTGGCTGCAGAATTCCAAGAGACGTTGTCCATTGTCATTGATCTTCCCAACGCCAAACTGTCCTAGACATGAAGGCCAAGATTCGTGGTCGGAGCCAACCCTGGCATTGAAATCCCCCAGGATAAAAAGATGTTGTTTCTCTGGTGTTTCACTGACTTCTTTGCTAAGGTCGTCATAGAACTTGTCTTTAGATTCTGATGCTGCAGTTAGTGTTGGGGCGTAAACACTTATAATACTAACTGGGCCTGCCTCTGTCTGGAGTTGGAGCTTCAATATTCTTTCAGTGCCATCACTTGGTGGTATGATGGAATTGAGCAGCTTGTTTCTGATAGCGAAGCCAACTCCATGCTCCCTGGTCTCTCCGCACGGCTTGCCATGCCAGTAGAAAGTGAAGTCCCTCTCCTTGATGCTTCCAGATTCTTGGAGTCTGGTCTCTTGCAGGGCGACAATGTCTATCCCCAGTCTTAGCAGTTCGTTGTTTATCACGGCAGTTTTGCGGGCATCCACAATCTCATTTAGATCGTCTGAGATGCCAGGGGTCATGGTTCTTACGTTCCATGTTCCCAGCCTTAGGGCCGGTTGTTTTGTTTTTTTCGTGCTGTTAGGTGTATAGATTGCGGTCCATGTGTCAGGATTTTCCCCTAAGCTCCACACACCCTCAGGAGCAGATGGACCGTGGCGAGACAACACCTTATTGACTGGGGGCTGCCCAGCTTAGGCGGGCGGTAGCTGTCTAGTGAGATACGATGATCTCTCCCACCGTCGGAAGTAGCCCCTGGCGCCTTGCTCTACGCCAATCGAGCATTAAGACTTATAACCGGCAAATGCTACTTCCCGTGTTGTGTCACGCTTTACGCGGTGCTGAAGTGACCTCTTCAGGGCACAAGCCTGGGCAATGGAAATCCGAGAACCAGCTGTTGCCCAGTAGCAGGTTCCCCCTCTCCACGTGCCGATGTTGACCAAGGGAAAGGCAGTAGCCAATGCAACTTGGCATCGGTGCCGTCGCAGGAGTTGCCAGAACTATGTTGTTTACAACATGGAACTGCCTTAGGGACTCCATCTCCGGATTTGTCCTCAGGGTTTACTCCCAAAGCCTTTCCCATATGGGTATACCCGCAAGGCAGCGGAGGTTTGAGATTTAGAGTTCCCTCTCTTAGAAGAGATACCAACCAAGGCTGACGAGCCTCCTCTGCCCGGGAATCAATAAGGAGGGAAGTCTACCATTCTTCCTTCCTGGCAGTGACCATACTGATCGGATGACAGTAGCCATTGTCTCTACTGAGAGATCCTCTGCCCACCGTCACTGACTTGAAACCATAACCAACAACTATCTGTCGGCTGCTCCCAAGTCCAATCCACCACCTGCTCCCATGGCTTCACGTTACCCTGTTGGGGGGGCTAAACGGGTACTCCACCTTGCCCAAGGGTGTCCCGTAGGCTAGCAGAGGGAAGGAGGCACCTTACTTCTCCTTTGATAGGGTATACCCCTACCCCGCTCTTAGTTATATCATCGCTTACATTTATCATTATATTTTCAGCACACAGGTTAAACAAATAGGGGGACAGCACACAGCCCTCATGGACTCCTTGCTTGATGTCAAACCAATCTGATGTCTACCCATCTATTCTAACCACTGCTTGTTGGTCTAGATAGAGCAGGATAGGGTTATCCCCTATCAAAGGAGATGTAAGACGCCTCCTTTCCTCCGTTAGTCTATGGGACACCTTTGGGCAAGGTGGAGCACCCGTTTAGTCCTCCCATCAGGGTTACGTGAAGCCATGAAAGCAGGTGGTGGATGGAGTGTGAGAGCAGCTGACAAATTGTTGTTGGTTATGGTCTGCACATCAGTAGAGATAATGGCTATGGCCACCGACTAGTACAGTCACTACCCATAAGGAAAGCAACAGCAAACTACCTTCTGCAAAACTTGCCAAGAAATCCCAACATCCATCTAGCATATTAGATGGACTATAGTTACAGCTAAATCAAATCAACTTTATTTTAAAAGGGTCACAAATTGGGCAAGCAGGCCCGTCTTACAATCGGCCCTTCCAATCACTCATCTTTTGTTCATCAATGGTGCATTATACATTTACATAGGAAGAAAAAAAACATTGTCAAATGAATGTTGTAAACATAAACAATGCAAATGACCCTGTTATGAGGCACATCTCCCATCCACCCACACACACACACACCCAGGGACACATAATACCCCACCAACCGACCCATCCCCCTCCCACAATCCCCCACCCACACACACTGCCCTCACCTGTTCCCCCAACCCACACACACTCACCACCCACACAAACATCCCACACCAACCCACACATCCCGCACCCACCCACATACACATCCTAACCCACACACCCATCCCCCACTTATACATCCTCTACCACCCACCCATCCCCCAACCACACCTCCATCGACCACAATCCCCACCCACACACACACATCCCCCACCAACCCACACATCATGCACCAACTCACATATCCCCAACCCATACACATACATCCCCACCAGCAGACATCTCCCTACCCACAAACACACATCTCCCTACCCACCTATATATCCCCAATCCTCTCACACACACACCCCACCACCCACACATACACCCACACATACATCCACACCCACCCACACATGCACTAACTCATCCCCCACCACACAATATCCCTCACCCGTTCCACACACATCCCCCATCCACCCAATATTCCCCACCCACACACCACACACAGGCATCCCCCACACCCACACATCCCACACCAAAACATCCCCCACCTACATACCACACACATATTCGTCATCCACATACCACACAATATCCCCACCCACACACCACACACATATCCCCAATCCACACAGATAGCCTCACCCACCCACCATGCACATACCCCCAAACCACACAAACCCCCCACCCATGCACACATCTCCACCCACAAATCCCCAACCAACACACCACACACATCTCCCCACCCACACACACATCCCCCACCCATCTGCTAACAGACACACACTCACTTACCCACACATCCTCCACTATGCACCCACACACCCCGCAACTGCCCACCCCTAATCAAACATCTGTCGATCACACATACCCCCACCCACACACATCCTCCACCCACTCACACATCCCGCTCCAACACACACACATCCCTTACCCACCTATACATTCTTCAGCCACTCACACAGACCCACCCACACATCCCCCCTCCACCTACACATACTCTACACACCCACATATATCCCCCACCCATACATACATTCCCTGCACCCATCACACACACCCCCACCCACCCACCACAAACCTACACCCACTCACACACACATCTCCAACCCACACACCACCCACATATCCCCACCCACCCTTACTTCCACAATCAACCCACACACATCTCCTACCCACACACCCTACCACCCACACATACTTCCCCCTAACCATCCACACATCCTCACCCAGCCACACATATCCCCCACCCATACACACATCCCCCGCAACCATCCCCCACCCATACACACATCCCCCACACCCCCTACTTACACCCCGACACATCCACCCACACATACCCCCACCCACCAACACCCACAAATCTCACTACCCACCAACACCCACACACCCCAATCCATCCACACTCATATCCCCACCCACACATCCCCCCACTCACACACATCCCCCACACACACACTCACACATCCCCACATCTAGACACATACACAATGCCTCGCGTGATCATTGAAATTAATATGAACAAATTCCCACACTTTACTCACACACATACACTGATGATTGTCGTGAGCAGTCTCACAAAAATGTAAAACATGAAGAAAAATGTGTACATATACAGTGTGTGGCGTAAAAAATAGTGATGCTCCCACACACAGAGATACACACAGAGACAGGCATACACACACGGACACACACACACACACACAATCACTCTCACACTCACTCTGTCCCTCATTCACATTCACTGACTCTCTCACTCAAACTACAGTAATATACATAAGATTATATTACACATGATGAAATCAAATGACATTCAACTGATACTATGACAGATGAGAATACACAAACATATGGATTAGCGTGTTACATGACATGCGTGTTACATGACATGCGTGCGCTCAACTCTCTCTCTCTCTCTCTTCTCACTCACTATTTCCCTCATTCATTCATTCTCTCCATCTTCATTCACTCTATCTCTTTCTCACGCTATCACTCAATGTTTCACTCACTCTCTCTTATCCTAGCGCACTCCCTCACTCTCTCTTTTACTCTCTCTCTCTCAAGCACACACACACACACACACTCTAACACTCATTCACTCACTCACACACACTCTCTCTCTCATTCACTCCTCACTCACTCACTCTCTCTCACACAATCCTTCACACACACACTCACTCTCTCAATCACACACTCTCTCACACATACACATATGCATGAACTCACACAATTCCCTCACTCTCACACATACACATATGCATGCATGCACTGACACATTCCCTCACCATTTCTCACTCAATCACTCTCTCCCACACACCCTCATGCACATGCACACACACACACATTCACTCTCCCACTCTCTCTGACACCCACTCTCTCTGACACCCACTCTCTCTCTCTTTCCCACACACATATATAGTGAACAGTTATAGTTAAACAATTATAATGAACAATTATACCAGAAGATGAATTATGGTGGCATATGGATTAAGTATTGAAAGAGTTTTCGGTTAAATGTGTAGGGACTCAGAGTTTTCAGATCTGGAGGAAGATCATTCCATAAGTGAGCACCAGAATAGGCGAAACATGTTTTGTATAGGTCCAATCTAGGCTTTAGGACATGTAACAAATTTAGGTGCTTGCTGTTCATTGCATTAGATTGAATAAGTGGTAGAAGATATCTGGGGTATTTTGAGATATAATTGTATTCACTAATTTGGCTTTGTTAAAAAGGAAGCGCTTTTGAAGTGGTAGAAGTCTTAGATGACTGTATAAATGATTCCTTTCAAAGTGCTTTATGCCAGAAACTAGACGTATAGTACGGTTTTGTAGAGAACATAGTCGTTTCAAATTATATTTAGGGCAACCATCCCAAACTGTGGAACAGTAATCGAGATGTGATTGGATATAGCATGTATAGAATATTTTTCATGTGATTTTGTCCAGGAAGTGCTGGATTTTAGAAAGTTGATAAACCTTTTGTGCTATTTTCTTGGTAAGAACGTGAACAGCTAGCATTGTGTAGTGATAAGGTGTAGCTATAAAAATTTTACAGATAGTAGGAGCAGCCACACATGTGCTAGCAGTAGTTATTTTAATAATGCTAGTAGCAGCCATATGGGCTTGATGAGAAACTACAGAGCACATGACGACCTAAAGTCAGCCATTATAGATGGATGTAATAGAATAGCATAATTATAGGAGCAAAGAGGTCTTGCCTTCTAGTATATTTGAATAATGAAGACACAAACAATAGATTGCACGAATTATTGCCTGGCATATTTTGCTGCATCTCGTCAGGTACATACTGCAGAAATCAAACAACATAAACTAAAGTAATTAGATAAATCCTTCAAGCTGAAATATACATATATTCACACAGTAATTTCAGTTGTCCACCATGGTAATTTTAAACCGACTGTCATGTCTTCCTGTTTGCACAAAACTGGCGTGTGCAGATTAATGGCGATCGCTTCTGCCACCTTTAACATGTGACTATTTTGTGTGTTAAACAACAGGCAAAATGCATTATCCCAATCAATCACGTGTCCAGTTTCCAAAATGTGTCGTTCAATCAATAACATAGGAGGTTTGTGGTGTGTTGGATTGGCCAAGTTCCCATCCTCTGTGTATATTATTCTGTCAATCCAATTGGATGTATTCGACCACCCTGTTGTTTAACTGTCTCTCTGTTCTGCCAATGTAGGTATACTGGCACCTGCATGTAAATTGATAAATACAATTGGATTTGGATACAGAGGGACATGTTCTTTTACTGCTGGGGTGGGAATAGGTGTGGTTCTGTATCTAATAATTGGAGTTGCAGCACAGAATGGTCGGCCCGACTGCTGTATTGAGTCGGTCCTGCATACGTTGCATTACGCCATCCCCTCGAAAGGTTTGTTGGATAAATACATTGAGTTTAGGGACTGATGTTTTGCTGGATTTTGGTTTCGGCTGTTGGCAGTGGTGCTTTATAAGTTGCAAATTCCTGTGTCAGTGTGTCCTGGGTGTATATCTTCCTGGCTCGGTCAAACAGGGTCCGTACTAAGCCATATGGAAGTTCAAGTATTGGTCAGTCCACATTTCTTTGCGGTATACCGATCTCTGAATTGAGCCGTCTGCTCTACATCTCATTAGAATATCTAGGAACGGCAACGCTTTGTTGTGTTTGTGTTCCATAGACAGAGAGATGTTCTTATGCATCTGATTCATGTCTCTAATGATTTGAATATTATTACTAGGCTCCAGGGTGTGTGTTACACCTTACTTGGAGTGCCGTGGATGACCAAACTCATGTTTTAGGTTGGTATCAGGTATCAGAGAGGACATAAATTATATGATAGTGACATGCCATATGTATAATCTGTGCTGAGCACCTACTAACAAGAGGTTATTATTTCTTCTTCTCCTAGCCCTGTCAAGCCTAGCTAATGTCTTTGTTTAATTGTTAGTCTAATGTGTGAATGTGGACTGGTTATCTGTGAAGGTCATAATGTATCCTCAGTGAATCAATCCATTAATCAATGATGTGTCATCTCTGCAATGAAGGTTGGCTGTAATGAGTTTCCAATATCCTCTGTCTTTATGCAGCATACATGTCAACTTCTCCCTGATCATCTCTTGATGTTATCCACCCACCTGTGATGTTGTCTTCCTCTGGGAAGGCTTCCCCTCCGCCTTTACCTCCTGCACATCCTTTAACAAGGAACCATGTGATTTTATATGGCTGAAGCATCTTACCTTGATCCCATCCAATAATGATTTCTGAAATCCCAGGTTTTGTAATACTTCTTTCTGTGTTTTCCTCTCTTGCGAGGATAATATTCACCAGCCTCAGTCAACATGTGATTCAACTTGTTCAGATGGTCAGAAGTGTTGTTCTGTGAGTGTGTTGTGTAAACTAGACTGTGACAGTGAGCTACAGAAGAACAAGCCAGCACTACAGCCTAATAGCACACCACAGACATCTGAAGGAAGCAACTGAAAGATTTAAGGTGATGCTAACCGTAAAAAATTTAATTCCGTAATACTTAATTTCTATGTTCTTTTATGGTATAGGGTTTGATATTGAAGATTGCTGATCGATAAAATATTGTCAAATTGACTTTGAACTTAACGGTTGCTATGGAAACCAAGATAAACAGCAGCCATATTGAATTTCTTAATGTACCTCTGAAACATTTATTTTTTAATGTATAGGCTAAATTGACTACACAAAGGCTTTTGATAAAGTGAGACATGTCAACATGATAAGGATGCTTGAAGATCTACAAATTGATGGAAAAGATCTTAGACTTGTAAAAAACATATATTGGAAACAACAAGCTGCCATAAGAGTTGATAATGAAGTAAGCCAATATCAGCCTATTAAAAGGGGTGTGAGACAGGGATGTGTAATGTCTCCAGATCTGTTTTCCCTGTACAGTGAAAGTATTTTCAGAAATATTGAAGATATGGAAGGAATCAACATTGGGGGACGATGCATCAATAACATTAGATATGCAGATGATACAGTCTTGATTGCAGACAATGAACAGGATCTGCAAAATTTAGTAGATGCGATTGTTACACACAGTGAACAACTAGGGTTAGAATTAAATTGTACAAAGACACAGATTATGGTCGTCACTAGGAAGGACGAAATACCACAATGTAATATACAAGTAAATGGGAATATTCTTCAACAAGTGAGCAGGTACAATTATCTCGGAACAGTAATAACATCTGATGGGAGATGCCTTGAAGAGATTAGAACAAGAATCGCCATGGCAAAAGTAGCCTTTAGCAAGATGAAAAACATATTGACCAATAAAAAGATGTCAATTGAAACGAGAAAAAGAGTGTTGAGATGCTACATTGAACCTGTACTTTTATATGGATGTGAAGCGTGGACAATGAGCAGTCAGGCTGAAAAACATCTGATGGCTGTAGAGATGTGGTTTCTGAGGAAAATGCAAAGAATACCATGGACAGCCAGAAAGACCAATGAACAAGTCCTTCAAGAAACAAATGAACGATCGTAAATTGATTAGAGAAATTAGACGTAGACAGTCAAAATTTTTTGGCATGTTATGAGAGGAAATGGATTGGAGAATTTGGTGACAACTGGTAAGATCGAGGGGAACAAACCAAGGGGAAGACCTAGAAGCAAGTACCTGGATGGCTTGGCCTTGTGGCATGGTCGAGACAGAAACACGGAGCTGATCCACGACTCTGGTGATCGAGTGAGATGGCAGAACATGACCGCTCACGCTTACCGGCATGGCACATGATGGATGGGATAGGCTAAATTCTTTGTTTTATGTGTAAATAAATAGACTCTTTACAAGTTTAGTAGAAAATTTTAATATCTCTTTGCAGTTTTATTTTTCATAATTTGAAAATTTTAATGACATTTTTCATGACATTTTTTTGTTTTTTTTAGTGCAGCACAAAAACTAAAACTTAATTTTGAAGATTGATCTACTCACAATGTAAGTGATATAATAAAGAATATCTCTGCAAAGTTTGATTAAAATCTAACGAATAGTTTTAAAAAAAATTGTACCTATGTATAAAAAACATGCTAAATGAGAAAACGGGGGAAAAACTAATTATTTTTGTGGTTTTTATTACTAATACACTCTTTTACAGAGAAAAACAGTGTAAAACTGTACCTGACTGTTAAAATAGTCCTGCTGAATATGCAGGACCTCCCTCCAGGGCATGCAGCTCACCTTGTCTCTTCAATTTGGCCGCTCGTACAGTGTCGCGTCTTTTAGTTTGTTTGTCCTTCTTGTACTTCAGACTATTTCTTACTTGCTTCTGCATCCTAAATGTTCCTAGTCTCTGCATATGCAGGCCTGTAGAAGGTCCCAAAACTGGGCAGTGTCTAGGGCAGCAGCAGCTCCAAAGTTGAACTCTCTTGCTGCAGTTACAACTGCAAACTGAACGCGCTTGCGAAAGGCAAAGTTGTCTTTAGTGCATCGAGCCCATATCAAGCTGTGTAAACCCTCATTTGAATTCTGAGTTTGTCCTGACACACATCTACTAAGTAGTTTAGTGTCAGACAGCCTTTCATAAATTGGCAACAGATATTTCTCAAGTTTGTCACGGTTGAGCCATGTGTGTAACATCTTGTCATGAGGACCTGGGACCTGATGCTTAGCCAGGGCGGATTGAAAAAAAAACACCAAGATTGCTCTCCACTTGGGCACATTTCATGACGTGGACTTTTGTCTGTTGAAAAACAGTGATGCAGTGAAGCCAAAACACTTTTCCTCATAGACTCTACACTTGTGTTGTTTCGTATGGCTCTATTGTAATAAATTGTCAGCCTACGGATGGCATTTTGTGTAAGCTGACCTTTACCGCATCCTCCTAGGGTCACACCTTGCTTTCGGCAGTCAGCAACAACATTGCGGAGTGCTGTTCCAAGGCGTTTACTGACATGGTTGATACACTCCTCTTTGTCTATCTGAATGTCATCCCCATATGGTTTGATCTTGGTAAGTTCCGCAAATGTTTTGGTGTCACCATCAGAAAGTATTGACGTGTAGCGAAGTTTATGACGGGCCACAGACCGTCGCCACAGCACCCTTGCAGCCTCCACCTCCATCATTCCAGCAGATCCTGTGAAATTGTTATCACAGTTTAGAAGATGTTCTGCCTTCCATGCTGCAAATTCATCTGGTTTGTCCCTGGAAAGTGTCTTACCAGTGGTTTCACACACCTGGCAATATGTGGACATAACATGGGCATCTATGCAAAGTCCTGTAAGAACATCCACTGCACAGCCAACTCCAATGTGGGATGTGTGGCCTCTAGTCAGCCAAGTGCCATCAAAGCTGACACTAATATCTAGCACATCATTGTCATGTAGAGTTATGCCTGACTGTTGTGCATGAGCCTGTCGAACATACTTTACGGTTTGAGAGAAAACAGTGTCCTCCAGATCTTCTATCTTTGAATATAGTTTATTCGCTTTGCTGTGAAATGTTTTGTGATGAAGACCTTGCAGGTTCATGTTTTCACAAAAATTATTGAATGTTGTTGCACCCATCCCACAAACTAATGCTGAATATACTGACTGGCTGTTGACAGCAAAAGATCTATCCCCATCATTACTTCTTGCAGATAGGTATCTTCCACACACTACTTCTTCACAACAAGAGCAGTAAACCTCTGCATACACAGCTAATCCCTTGGCTTTCTTGCTGTCAGTTTTCAAAATAAGACTAGCATTTTTACAAACTGGACAACATAACATTTTGATTATTGCCTCAATTTCTGAACAATCAACTATTGCTCTTTGTTCCCGTTTTTTATATCCATTGTCGTCACCAGAAGCATACTTGCTGCTAGTGGATGTCGTGTATTTATACGTATCTCTTTTAAACTGGCTTCGGGTAATAAAAGAATCACTTCCACAACATTGAGAAGAACACGATAGCACTGATTCATTCAGATTCACTGTCAAAACACTTGGATTTGGAAGAAGTGGCATGTGCACTTTAGCTGGGTCGCTTTCAGTAGTTTCAGAATTGTCTGTATCGTTTACAACGTTCTGATAGGCTTTTCGCTGCTTACGAGCATTTGCGAGGTGTAGTCTGAGAGATTTCTTACGTTGAGTAGATGACTGGATGTTAAATTTCTTAGAACGAGGCATATTTCAATGCGTGTCAGTCTGTCGTCAACAATGAATGTTCAGCACGTCGCGAGGTGTAAACAACACAAAGCCGCCATTTTGGAAATCCAAGTGATTAATTTCAGCCATCGGCGAACGCGGATTGCTTACAGTGTTCCATATATGGAAGTTTCCGGAAGATGATAGATACAAATAAACCCGATGTACACAGAAAAGTTTCCGATTAGGCGAACTCAGAGTTTCACAAACAGTTACGGAAGACCACGACCTTTTCAGTGATACCCGACACATGCGTGTAGTGTGTTCCCTATATATCGTTGCTAGGGTTTGAAAACCGTCAATTTCACAACAATTTTCAATAAGTAGACAATTTTACACCTAGGGTGGGTTCAGTAAGATATGAATATTACATTAAAATAACAGTTTTTAAACAAAAACAAGTACCGAATCTGATAGAAGATATGATAAGGTGTCTAAATATGAACTATTCCAAAAATAGCAAAATTGACCAAAAATCGATGATTTTACTGCCGCACATCACCTTAACCCTTTACAGGTCACAGCAGCCAATTCCGGCCGATGCCATAAAACGATCGTAGCGTCCAATTCCGGCCGATACTATTATGCATTGTAAAAACGCGATCTTTCGGCTTTCCGACACTTCCGACGGCTACTTTCGCTTTCGCCGACAGCTTGACAACGTGGCCGCCATTTGTAAACACGATAGTATGAATTTTAACGGACTTTTACGGACAATTTTTGATAGTTTTCGGGATTTTTACGCTGTTTTTCAAAATGGATTTTAGCGATTCTTCAAGTGATAGCCGAGATTTCGCTAGGTTCAATTTAAATGACATTAAAGGGCACGAAGTTGACTATTAATCGGCGCTAGATATCAGTGCAAAGCGTTACTTTGCATTAGCAGTCTGAGTCGGACTTTAAAGAAAGTGATTATGATTCTGAAAATGTGTTTGTAAATTGCTGTATAGGTGACGGAAAATCACAAACAACATGCCGTATTTCGTAAATATTTGTGTTCATATATGGATTACCGACAACAATCACGTGAGTAACATTCTGCATGCTTTTCCCTTCATTGTGTTGTTTATTTAACTAAAATCGGTTGACTAACACCTTATTTGTGATGTTTTTACTAAAGCGACCCGAAAATTTACAGAACCTGAAAAAATCTTGCCCGTTCAGGGCTAGAAAATGGACAAGCGTCTTCCCTGTAAAGGGTTAACTGGCCATGAGAAGACAAAAGATGGAATACACTGTTTTACAGAAGGTTTTATGAGTAACAGAGAATGCACGGTTAAGAGACATGATTAAATATTCTTGCATCATGGTATGGAAGGACATCAGTTCACGTATACACAACTCAGGGACTCTTTTTAGCTTCCTTATCAGGTTAATGTGAAATCCTAGAAGAAGGTGATGGACTCAGATTGTATACATCAGAGACAGAGAGGATCAAAATTATTACTGATAAACTACATTAATTCATTAATTAGTGCCTTGCAGAATTGATGGACTAAAATCGTATGACAGTCAGCAATGTTAGAGAAATTCCAGTGAAACAAAACGTAAGTATAAGGCTCTATGGCGAAGGTGTTAATGGACGCAGTTCGTAATCCTGCATACCCGCATTCGAAACACAGCTGTGTTGGTTTTTTTATGAAATGGTATGGGTGTCGGTCATTAAGAAAGCAATGACAAACTACTGAATGTAAACTTGCCCAGGAATCAAGAACAGCCAAAAAATGTTGGGGTTAACTGCTACATCTTGTATAGGACATGCAACTAACTTTTGAATATGATAAAAATTTTCACAATCTATATATAGCATAACTAGAAAGTAATTCCTCCGGAACGCAGAAGGGAAACCAACATTAATAATAAGCTTGTCATTACATAACACATGCATCATAGCATACAACAAATATTACCTCTAAATATATTATACTGGCAAAACAAGTTGTGGATATCTGAAACAACCTACAATATGATGGTTGTTAATTGGGAATGCTCACACAGAAGCAATACAAGTAGTTCACAAAGTAAACTATAGGGTTTTAGCAATAAATTACCATCAAATAACAGTAACAATCAAACTGAATAGCATATGTGAAAAGAGGCACAAATAAAAACTGATTATTGATGTCACGCTCTAGACTGCATTGGTTGGTAAATCTGTGACATAAGATATCTAGAGCACATTGTTGTGAATTATTTGTGTGGGTATGTGGGACAAGCAGGTTTGGGAATATAATTTAAGAGCCACTGCCATGTTGTTTACAACACATCACCCTATGAACCAGGCTGTCATTCATCTAGCACAAATGATGTGTATATCCCATCGGAACTGTTAGGAATGTGTTTTCAGTTTTATAATACTGGTCGATTCCTAGCCACAAGACCTCATCCATGCAATTACTTTGCTGAGTGTACTTCATGTTACCCACCATACACAGTGGACTTGCTCTGGAGACATTTGTTAGCTGAAATCACCCCAGGAGAGTCTAGCTGCACAAATGTTGAAAGTCTACCAAGCTAATGTTTTAGTTTAATTGTTAGTCTAATGTGTGACTGTCGACTGGTTACTTGTGAATGTCATAATGTATCCTCAGTGAATCAATCCATTAATCAATCATGTGTCATCTCCACAATGAAGGTTGGCTGTAATGAGCTTCCAATATCCTCTGTCTTTATGCAGCATTCTCCTCGATCATCTCTTGATGTTATCCACCCACCTGTGACGTTGTCTTCCTCTGGGAAGGTTTCTCCTTCGCCTTTACCTCCAGCACATCCTTTAACAAGGAACTGTATCGTTTTATATGGCTGAAGTATCTGACCTTGATCTCTTCCAGTAATGATTTCTGAAACCCTAGGTTTTGTAACACTTCTTTCTGTGTTTTCCTCTCCTGCCATGATATTATTCACCAACCTCAGTCAACATGTGATTCAACTTGTTCAGATGGTCAAGTTAGACTGTCAGATGTGCTACAGAAGAACAAGCCAGCACCACAGCCTTATAGCATGCTAACAGACATCTGAAGAAGCAAATGATACACTCTCCGATAGGCCATAAGAAGACAAAAGCTGGAATACATTGTTTCACAACAGGTTTTATGGAGAACAGAAAATGCATGGTTAAGGGACATGATTATATATTCTTGCATCATGGGATGGAAAGACATCAGTTCACTTATACACAACGCTATACAACCTAGGGACTCTTGGGCAAGGTAGAATACCTGTTTAGCTTCCTAATCAGGCTAACGTAAACCATGGAAGAAGTTGGTGGACTCTTCTTCTTCTGCGTTCATCCGGAGTGTTTTTTCACACGTTTTTGCAGTGTGCCAGGTTTTGCGCCCTTAGGCCTGCACATCTAACTTCTGTGGGCGTTTTTTGACTGAGTTAACCTTCCCGGGGGTTTCGAGGGACTTTCGACTCTCACTGTTGTGGTGTAGTCCACATCCCAGCTGGTCAAGTTAGAACGGTCAAAGACATCACGGTCAACCCTAGAGGGAAGGCAGGGGCAGATCATGTGCATTACCCGCCAACAAAGGAGGCTTCTGTAATTGCAGAGCCGACACATAGCGCTCTGTCACTGGGCTCACCTAAGGAATTCTCACATCCTGCGCATGGCTGCTTCACTTCCTCACTTCCCAATAATGGGCGTTTCAATCGCTACTGGCCAATCCCCACGCAAATCAGAAACAGTCAGTCTGCAGACAACATCCACTCAGTGAGCTTTTGGTTCAGACCTTTCATGACTTCTGCGGGTGTTTGTTGACCTGGTTAACCTTTCCAGGTGCTTCAAAGGACATTCCACTCTCACTCAGACATTTTTGCGTTGTGCCAGGTTTATTTACGCCCTTAGACCGACACATCCTATGTCAGCGGGCATTTGTTGACCGGGTTAACATTCCCGAGGGCTTCGAGGGACATTCAACTCTCACTGTTGTGGTGTTGTCCACATCTCAGCTGGTCAAGTTAGAACGGCCACAGGCCTTTGTGACACAAAGCAACTTCTGACAAAGAAGAAGAATCTTATGGAGAAAATTATAAAGGAAATCTTACTCGTTAAACAGAAATGTGATGAGCTGTTGTAATAAAAGTCACCAACACAATCACATTTGCCGGCACAGGTCAAATTATTTGTACATTCTGTGGCTGAACTGCAGACCGTCCCTTGGGATTTCTCTGGATTAGGACAAAATAAATAAAATCAACATATAACTACACTGCCTGTCATGAAATAACACATGCATTATAGCATGCAACAAATATTACCTCTACATATATTAGCCTGGCAAACAAGTTGTGGATATCTGAAACAGCCTACAATGGTTATTAATTGGCAATGCAAGTAGTTCACAATGCAAACTATAGGGTTCTAGCAATAAATTACTATCAAATAACAGGAACAATCAAACTGAATAGCATCTCTGAAAAGAGGCACAAAGAAAAACTGATTATTGATGCCATGCTCTAGACATGGTATCTAGAGCACATTGTTGTGAATTATGTGTGTGGTTATGTGGGACAAGCAGGGTTGTGAATATACATTTAAGATCCACTGCCACATAGTTTACAACACATCACCCTATGGACCAGACTGTCATCCAGCTTTCACCCATGTTTAAGTCTCTTCGGAATTGTTAGGAGTGTTTCATAAAACAGGTTGATCCCTAGCCACAAGGCCTCTTCCATGCAATAACTTTGTTGAGTATACTTCATGTTAGCCACCATACATAATAATCTTACTCAGATAGTGGCTAGCTGAATTACCCCAGGAGAGACTGGGTCAACAGTCTAGCTGTACACATGTTGAATGTTTAGCAACATGAATGTTTTAGTTTAATTGTTAGTTTAATGTGTGGCTGTGGACTGGTTATCTGTGAATGTCATCATATATCCTCAGTGAATCAATCCATCAATCAATCATGTGTCATCTCCGCAATGAAGGTTGGCTATAATGAGTTTCCAATATCCTCTGTCTTCATGGAGCATTCATGTGAGCTTCTCCTAGTTCATCTCTTGATGATATCCACACACCTGCAATGTTGTCTTCCTTTGGAAAGGCTTGGGAAGACATCAGTTCATTTAAATATAACTCTATAGAGCCTAGGGTCTCTTAGGCAAGGTGGAATGAACAAACTTTATTTTCAAAGGGTCAGAAATTGGGCACATGTTCGGCCCTTCCAATCACTCATCTCTCGTTCATCAATTATGCATGTTACATTCACATAGGAAAAAAAATTGTCAAATTAATTTTGAAATCATAAACAATGCATATTATCATGTTATGAAACAGACTGTGGGATCAACACTTTGTGCCACATTTAGTGAAAGGCAGAAGATCAAATGGTTTGGCCATGTCGTTAGAATGCAACACCAACAACTACCATGACTGGCCTTACATCAAAGATCATCTGCGATGAGACCACGAGGACGTCCAAGAAGAAAATGGATTGACGACATCAAAGACATTGTACAATCACACGGATTGACACTATCCAGTGCCGCCCACCAGGCGCTGGAACGCAAATTATTCCTCTGCACGATGCTTGACGGCAGAAGTGAAAGAAGGTGATGATGATGATGATGATGATAAGACAGGCAGACACATGTACACATGCACATTCATAAAAACACACACACATAATACTTGCACAAACTCTCACAGTTATGTACACACTCAATAACACACAAATACACTTTCCTACCAAATTAGTGCACAAAAGAATTCAGGAACTAACTAATAAAAGAACAAGTACATCAACAGGCTGTCTAAAAACTAAAGATGGCAAAATCATAATAGAAAAAGATCAGATTCTACATGTATGAACAGATTATGTGAAAAACCTTTATAATGATAGAGAGGAACAGTATGATATTAGATTTAATAATGAAGGGCCGCAAATTTTGAAGATGGAGGTTCAAAATGTTCTTAAGCATATGAAAGCTGGCAAAGCCCCTGGTGCAGATAACATCACAACAGAAATGATTACAGCTTTAGAAGAATTTGAACTAGATCAAGTCACCAGACTGCTGAACACATTATATGATACTGGAGATATACCTTCTGAATTATGTAACTCTGTATTTATTGCAATCCCAAAGAAATCAGGAACCTTGGAATGTGATCAACATAGAACAATTAGTATAATGAGCCACATCACAAAGATTTTGCTATGAATTATCATGCAAAGAATGAGAAAGAAAATACAACCTGAAATAGGGGAAGAACAATGTGGGTTTATAGAAGGAAAGGGTAAAGTAAATGCTGTGTATATGCTGTGAACAGTTATTGAACGTGCTATAGAAATAAACAAGGATATACACCTTTGCTTTATTGACTACACAAAGGCTTTTGATAGAGTTAGACATGTCAACATGGTAGATATGCTTGCAGATCTACAAATTGATGGGAAAGACATTAGATTTATAAAAAACATATATTGAAAACAACAAGCTGCCATAAGGATTGATAATGAAGTGGGAAAATATCAACCTATTAAGAGAGGTGTTAGGCAGGGATGTGTAATGTCTCCAGATCTTTTTTCCCTATACAGTGAAAATATTACAGCCTGAAGGTCAGGCACTCTTGTATTAACACCACTGAACATTTAACCTGCTGAAACAACTTTGGTGAAGGAGCAGCTGCAAATGAACCTTGTGTCTGAATGAGAGACATGGACTTAGGACTCCCCATTCATCATGACATGACCGATAAGGTAAAGGCAGCAATTGTAGTGATGGGACCTGTTCGAATACAGAAAAGTCCTTCGGACTCGAAAGAGTGAGAGAGATAGAGAGAAAAGGAGTGAAAGAAAGAGGAGAGTAAAGGCGGCAAACCTGGGCGAGAGACTTTGCCAGACATTATCACTATGTTTGTATATGTGTATGTTGGTATATGTGTAGATAGGATGTAATAGGTGTAGATCTTATAAACTACACAGTCTAGATCGTCTATTTCTAGCTCTCAACCACAGCGCCAGGTTACACAATCCTGTTCAGTGATGATGAGACACCTGGTGGAGACAAGACTTGCATTTGCAAAAAACACTGTCTCAGCTGACCCAACGTGAAATCTCATTCTGAGACCTGTATTCCTGACATACAAGTAACATTTTAAGTTACATATCTTACTGTACATGTTGATGTAAAATCATATTATTGTTTACATCATTTCATATGGCTTTCATTTCAAATCACTACATAGTATAGTGAATGTCTTATGTCTCAATATCATCAGTTCACTTTTATCATACCAAAAACCATCATGTTCTGAATTATTTATCTTGATATAAAATAAACACAGTGGTAGTTTGTTTAAAAAATAGTTCAGTCTTAATATTTTTCAAGTGTATGTAATTGTGTATGTGTACCTGTTACTTACCATACTTGGTGGGGGACTCATTATAATAACCAAGGAGGGGAGATTGTCTGGGAGGAAATATGCCCTGCATAGTAGTCAATTAATAGATGTAAACCTTGGCACCTAACCTCTTCCTTCCCAATCCTTGGGAGATACCAAGACCAGCTACTTTTACCTTTTTACGAGCCATTTCCAGCTGTGTTCTTGTGTATCCAGGGACTTTGTCTTTATTTAGCCTAAAGGACATTTGTCCGAGTTTGCTTGCTTGGATTGGGAGCATCGGGGAGGTGAACTTGCAACCATTACAAAGCCAGTGTGAGTGATAACTCAGCTAGCAAATTGGATTTAGCAAACCTCCTCTAATTAGCTATGCCGACAGTAGCACAGCTACTGGTAGGGTCTTCCATGTCGGACAGGTCAAGGGATAGGAACCAGATGAAGAAAGACACAACTGCTGCCTCGTAGGTAGATTGGGGACAGTCAAAGGCTAGGAAAAGCACTGAAAAATGCTTGTCGACGTCAGATGTACTGAGCCGTAGGCTTGACAAAACAGTGCAACATAACTTAATCGGTCCATGCTGCCTCAAATTAAAATAAATAAGAAAGGTGCTAAGTTCCGCCAGGTGGTGACAGTGCATGGCCCCACGCCTTGAAGGAGGCCCGCCAAATGCTACTGGTGGTTACCTTCCCCTATTCTGCGGAGTCATAGCATAAACGGACAGAGTAAAAGCCATTGACCAAACACCATGGACACTCAACATACTACAGTGGAATGCTGAAGAAGTTTTTAACAAGAAAATGCTGCCTAACAAATCATCTTCATGAAGATAGAATAGATGTGGCAGGCATCCAAGAGACACACCTCAGCGCCCATCACAGACTCTCAATCAGGCCATACGTTTTGACTGTGAAGGACACAAAGGAGGAGTTCTAATACTTACACAAAACACACTACCTTGCAGTGAAGTCTCTGACAACCAAACAGAAATAATAGATGATATAATGATAAGGGACATGAAAATCAGAATTTACAATCTATATAGCCCAGCTAGCGTCCTCTAAAAGTAATGGAGAGTTTTGGTCATAGACCATAACTTTATGAAGGGAAAATCCCAACTGCATCTCCACGTTGTAGAGGATGGAAACACACTACGGTGTGGCTAACACAGCTCTAGGGACCGAGTATCCACCGGAATAAGTGGACAACTCTGCAGCTGAGCAGTGCAGAGCACTCACTTGTCCTGACAGTCGGAAACGGCTGTCAAAGGCAGAGTTAAAAGACCACCATGTGAATGTGGAAGGCAAGGGGAAACCACCACATTATCTTCCCAAGATTTCATGGTGACACACATTTCAGAAATAGTGAACGACGTTAATGGCTGTCATAGGACATCCTCGTCCGGTAGGGACAGTCATGAGCCACAGGTGACACCAGACCGTCATCCAGCTACTGATGGCAAAACTAAAACTAAACTAAATAAATTTAGAGTAGGAACATGGAATGTTAGGACATTAAATGAGCTAGGAAAGTTAAACAATGTTCTAAGAGAAATGGAAAACATAAAAATGAATATACTAGGCATAAGTGAGATGAGATGGAAGGGATCTGGCAAAATTATAACTGACAAACACACAGTAATTTATTCTGGAGGGGACACACATGAAAAAGGTGTAGGAATAATATTTGATGAAAAAACAGCCAAATCTATGAATGGATACTGGTGTATTTCAGATAGAGTTATAATGGTCAAAATAAAAGGCAAACCAATAGGTATAAACATTATTCGAGTATATGCACCAACAACAAGCAGTAGTGAAGAAGAAATACAACACTTTTACGACGAAATAGAAATGGCACTAGCTCAAATTGGATCACAAGAAATAAAAATAATACTGGGAGATTTTAATGCAAAAGTAGGAAAGGGAAAAATAGAGGATATAGTGGGGAATTACGGTTTAGGTACAAGAAATGAACGAGGAGAGAAACTAATAGACATGGGCAAATATTAATGATATGATAATTGGAAACATATGGTTTAAACACCATAAAAGACGACTATACACATGGAAAAGCCCTGATATGAAAATACGCAACCAAATTGACTACATACTTATTAATAAAAGATTTAGAACTGCATTAATTAATGCAAAGACAATGCCTGGTGCTGACGGTAATAGTGATCATGTACCACTATGTGGACAAATAAAAGTAAGATTAAAGGGAGGGAAAAAAAAACGGTTAAGAACCTGAGACTTAATAAAGAGGTTCTGAAAGTAGATAAAGAAATTCAAGAACAATACAGAGTGACTGTGAAAAATAGGTACAATGCAATAGCTAAAATACAGAGTATAAATGATCAATGGGAAATGTTAAGGGACTCCATTCATCAAACTAGAAAAGAAATATTACCAGAGAGAAGCCAAAAAGCTAAGAAAAAATGGATGAATGAAGAAATCTTCATGCTGATGGACAAAGAGTATGCTAAGATAAATAAAGAAATAAGAGATAAATGTGTGAAGGCAAAAGAAAGTTGGTTAAACGAGCAATGCAAACAAATTGAATTACATTCCATTAAAGATTAAAAAAAAGTATGCACAGACAAATCAGTGAACTCACAGGAAGAAAAATAAGAATAAATACAGGGTGTTTGAAATCAAAAACAGGAAAGATATTATTGGAGGAAGGTGCTATAATGAAGAGGTGGAATGAGTATATAAGAGAATTATATAATGGAAAAAGGGAAGAATTAAAAGAAGAAAGTAACTTAGAAGGCCCACCTATTCTAAAAGAAGAAGTCGCTGACGCAATGAAACATATGAAGAAAGGAAAAACAGCTGGGCCAGATGAAATCACAGTAGAAGAATTAGAAGTATTGGGAGAATTTGGAGTAGATATATTAACCAAAATGCTAAATGATATTTACAACAGTGGATATTTACCGAGCGATATGGTAAAATCTGTATTTATAGCAATACCAAAGAGACCAGGAGCAACTGAATGTGAAGATTTTCGTACAATTAACCTCATAAACCATGTCACTAAGCTTCTACTCAGAATTATAATCAGAAGAACAAGAAAGAAAATAAAAATGGAAATTAGTGAAGAACAGTACGGTTTTATGGAAGGAAAGGGTACAAACAATGCCATATATATATATTACGAACACTAATAGAAAGGTCAATAGAGAAACAGAGGGACATATATTTATGCTTCATAGATTATACTAAGGCATTTGATAAAGTAAAACATGATGAGCTGATTAAAATGTTGGAAGATATCAACATTGATGGGAAAGATTTAAGAATAATAAAAAATATATACTGGAACCAAGTAGCAGCAATTAAAATGGGAAATAAAGAGAGTAGTTACGAACAGATAAAGCTAGGAGTATGACAGAGGTGTGTCTTGTCACCCGATCTCTTCTCCCTATATAGTGAAGTAATAATGAGAGAGATCAAAGAGAAGCCAGGAATACTAATCGGAGATTGTAATATAAACAATATACGCTATGCAGATGACACAGTGTTGGTGGAAAACAGTAACAATAGTGATATCAAAGAAAATGGGGACACCAGAATGTGACATAGAAATAGAAGGGGAAATTCTCAACCAAGTGGATAATTTTAAATACCTAGGGGCACTTATAACATCGGATGGAAGATGTACAACAGAGATTAAGAGCAGAATAGGGCAGGCAAAAGCCGCATCTCAGAAAATGAAGAGTATCTTATGCAATAAGTCGCTATCAATGAATGTAAGAAAGAGAGTGCTAAAATGCTATATAGAACCAGTTTTGCTGTATGGCAGCGAATCTTGGAATGTAAATGAACAAATTAGGAAGAACTTAGAAGCATCAGAGATGTGGTTTTTAAGACGAATGTAGCGAATTCCTTGGACTGCCAGAGTAACTAACAACGATTGCCTGAAAGAGGCTAATGAAACTAGAACACTATATACAACAATAAGAAAGAGACAAACAGCTTTCTTTGGTCATGTGATGAGAAGAGAGGCATTGGAGAACATTGTGACAACTGGAAAGATTGAGGGGAAGAGAGGCAGAGGCAGACTACGAGAAATGATGCTGGACGGATTTAGACGGTGGCATGGAGGAATATCATCAGCAGAGTTGATCCAGAACACCGAGAAAGACCGAGATCTGTGGAGAGCCATGAATGCCAACGCCAGCCGTCACGGCACTTGATGATGATGATGATAGCCCAGCAGATAAGGACTTAACACTTTCAAACATGAAAATAACTGACACAAACTGCATTTTAGTCAGAGATTATTTAAAGCCATTCAGAAATATGGGGATACCCAGATACTGACAACAGAGGAGATGAAGTAGAGGACTGGGAAATAAATCATAACCCATAATGGGGCAAAGAGATTTATAAAAAAAACGCTTACAGAATCAAGTGGAAATCAGAGCATCCAGACCACCAGAAAGAGGATGCATAATACCAACTCAACTGAAGTGAACAAGTAGCAATCTTCAGACTCCGAACAGGATATAATAGGCGGAAATACCAGTTGTTCAATGAACTAAAGATAGGAGTTGAGTCAAGAACCAACATCACTGCAAGGGTCATTCCCATAAGCGCTCAGTCCTCATCGTCAACAGCCAGTGTAGAGTTCCAATACTAATGGTGCTCATTGCAATCTGATTATACACAACCCTACACAAAAAATGTTTTTGGGTGCCAAACATTTTACACCTGATTTTGCATAAATGAGGCCTGCTAATTCCAAATATCACATTTATTTGTCAGTATCAGCTCTAGTGTTTGAGATACAGCCTTTTTGTATTTAATTAATATTATTACATTATTTTCTGTATAAGGCTCTGAAAAAAAAAAAAATCTATTGCTATCTAGTCCCTGATAAAATTTGGAATTCCAATGGTTTGGAGAGAGCCTAAGAACCACTATGATGACTGTTATTTCTGTGTTGTCAATATTAATGGAATTAATGGCCAAAAAAAAAAAATTCACAAAAAATGGAAATATCCAGATTTAGATTCTGCCATGGAGAGGCATAGCAATTCCAACTTTCAGTCATATTTAAGATTCCCTGCTAGAAGATGAGATAGCAGGGGCATGTGGAATGACAAGTGACAGTGATAGTGATTTCAATGATGATTTTCCAGCTGCTCTACGCTTCAACAAGCGTGAACTGAATGATCGAATCCGAGATCTATCTCTCTCCAAGGAATCTTCAGAACTTTTAGCTTCAAGATTGAAAGAAAAACAATTACTGACAAAGGTTATATTTTATCGCAGCAGAGAGTAAGGTTTTATTCCATTCCTTTCTAGGAGATCTTGTAAATGAACGAACGAACGAACAGGCTTTATTTTCAAAGGGTAACAAATTGGGCACGCAAGCCCGTCTTACATTCGGCCCTTCCAATCACTCATCTTTCTTTCATCAACAGTGCATAGGAAAAAATATTGTCACATGAATTTTGTAAACATAAACAATGCATATTACTATGTTATGTGACACATCCACCACCCACCCACACATCCCCCATTCACTCCAACTCCTCCACCCAACCACACACATAACCCACACACACATACATTCGCCCAACCATCCACCACATCCCTACACCTACACATCTTCCCACCCACACACACCTCTCACCCACCACACATCCCATCCACCCACACCCCAACCACACATACATCCCCCACCCACACACATCCACCCACCTACACACATCTCCCCACCCACTCACATATCCTATACCCGTCCCATTACCCACCAACAATCACTCACCCACATATCCTCCTCCACCCACACACCTCCAACCACCCAGCCAAACACACATTCCTCAGCCACACATCCCCCACGCACACACACATCTCCCCGTCAACTCACATATCCCGCACCTACCCACACACAAATTCCGAACCCACCCACATAATCTCCCATCTCCCCCAGCCCACTCACAGATCCCGAGCCCACCCCTACAAACATCCCCCACCATCTCCTAACCTACACACACTCACCCACACTCATATCCTCTACCCACCCACACATCCTCTACCCACCCATCCCCAAACCAAACATCCCTTAACCACACACCCTTACTCATATACAATCACCCACCCACACATCCTCTACCCAACCACACATCCTCCACCCACCCATCCCCCAGCCACACATCCCTTAACCACACACCCCTACCCATATACACACACATCCCCACCCACGAACAATCTCCCCACCCATACACACATCCCACCCACCAACACATCCCCCATTCACACAAACACACCTCCCATCCACGCACAACCCACACACACATCCTCAACCCATACACTCATCCCCTCACACATTCCTAGACACACGTACTTATCCCTTAACCACTAACACCCACACATCCCTCACCCACTCATCAACACATACATCTCCTATCTACCCACCCACACTCACACACCCCAACCACCCATTTAAACACACATCCCCCACCCTCACACACAACCTTCACCCACCCGCACACCTAACCACACCCCTACCCACCCACACACACACATCCTTTATCCACTCCCAGCTCCCCTCCCCTCCCACACAACACCACGCCCATCCCAAAGACACATCCCTCACCCACACACACATCTCCTCACACATCTTCTACTCATCCACACATCCCCAAACTACAATCATCCTCACTACCCACACATACATCCTCCATCCAGCCACACACACAATGAAATGGTTTAAGTTATACACCAGATGAGTGATGTCTTTTCATTGACAGCTCTAAAAAAAACTTTGAAAGGTGTTCTCTTACACAATGGTAACAAATATGGCTCAATTCCAATTGTCTGTCCTACTATAATGAAGGAGGAGTATGCTATAATAAGCACAGTTCTGGAAAAAACTGAAGTATTTAAAACAGAACTGGATGGTTTGTGTAGATCTTAAAATGATAATCTTCTTGCTTAGCCAGCAAAGGGGATTCACCAAATATCCATGCTTTATATGTTTGTGGGATAGCAGGGCAAGAGATACACACTGGACACAGAAATAGTGGCCGTTGAGGGATGAATTTAGATTTGGAGAAGAAAATATTGTCAACAAGCCTCTCATTGAACGAAAAAGACTTCTACTGCCACCATTACACATAAAACTTGGCTTGATGAAGCAATATGTTAAGACACTGAACAAAGACGGAACCTGTTTAAATTACTTATGCACAAAGTTTACGGAATTGAGCATAGACAAATTTAAAGCTGGAATATTTGATGGATCTCAAATTAGAAAGTTAATACATAATCCACATTTTATTGATTCGATGCACATAACAGAGTTCACAGCCTGGTCAAGATTTATTTTAGTTGTGCAATACTTTCTGGTATCTACCGCAGAAGAATGTCTCGGTGTGTTAACCACGCATAGAAAGAACAGATGGTTCAATCAAAAATGTGAAGAAGCAGTCATTAGGAAAAAGAATGCCAGACATGTATGGTTAAATGACATCAACAACATCCAAAAGGAAGAACAATATAGAAATGAATGTAAAGAGGCTACAAAAATAGTTCGTTCGACAGCAGAAGCAAGAATATAATATAGAAATGAATGTAAAGAGGCTACAAAAATAGTTCGTTCGACAACAGAAGCAAGAATATATGAGTAATATAATCAAAGATATGGAAACTAATCACCAGAAAAATTAATCTAGAAAGTTTTTTAAAGAACTGAAGTCAATGAAACGAGGGCACCAACACAACACATATGGTTTAAAATACAAAAATGGGAATATGATAAATACCAATGAGAAAATGTGCAACACATGGAAAGAATATTTTGTTGAATTACTAAATTGTGAAGCTCCAAGTAACACTTTCCCACAGGAAGAGGTTCTAACGTGTGAACCACAAATTGAAGAATCTGCATTTGAAGAAATCCTATATGTAATCACACAACTTAAGAAAATAAGGCAACTGGGGCTGATGGAATTGCTGCTGAATTTATAAAGGTAGGTGGCCATGCATTACATCTAAAGCTATACGAACTAATAATAAAAATCTGGAGGACAGAAGAATTACCCCATGACTGGAAAGAGTCATTATTGATACCTATCTTTAAGAAAGGAGACAAGTTCCAATGTGAAAATTATAGAGGAATATCACTACTGTCCACAAGCTATAAGATACTATCCTCAGTATTACTAGACTAAAACCATATTCAGAAGACATATTAGGTGACTACCAGGCGGGTTTTAGACAAAACAGATCAACGATTGATCAGATATTTATCTTACGACAAATAGCCGAGAAAAGTTGGAAATATAAAAGAGATCTCCATAACATTTTTGTGGTTTTTAGAAAGGCTTATAATAGTATCCATAGGAATAGTCTTTGGAATGCTATGCAGGAATTTGGAATACTAAGGAAGTTAATCAACATGACCAGACTATGCATGGAAGATACTTATAATATAGTAACATATAAAGGCAGGAAGTCAGACCCTTTCCAAATAACATCTGGCTTGAAACAGGGTGATGCACTATCACCGCTACTCTTCAATCTGGCTCTAGAGAAAGTTGTAAGGAAGGTAAAGGAGGAATGTGATATTGGAGGAACATCCGAGCTGCTTGGTTATGCAGATGAAATAGATATTATAGGGGAAAATGAACAAAAGACATTGGAAATATTGACTCACTTAAAGGAAAAAGCCCAACAGATGGGGCTGATTATCAACCAAGATAAGACAGAATATATGGTAATTTCAAGAGAAGGAATGGCTAAAAACTCTGGCCACATACAAATAGATAATATGACCATTAAAAGAACGGAAACATACAAATACCTGGGTACAATCTTCAACTGCTCCAACATCATAAGGGAAGAAATACAAACTAGAATCAATTCTGGAAATAAGATATACTATGCACTACAACATCTACTAAAATCAAATGCGCTATCTCGTAACACCAAAATCACAATATACAAAACACTGATCAGACCAGTTGTGCTGTATGGCTCTGAAACCTGGAGTACAACGAAAGGAGACAAAGCCTTGTTACAAACCTTTGAGAACAAAGTTTTAAGACGCATCTTTGGACCCATTAGGGATACACAAAGTGGAGAGTGGAAAAGAAGAAGTAACAAAGACATTTATGATCTGTTTAAGCCCCCACTAATCACTGGTATCATGAAGGCTAATAGACTACAAAGGCTTGGGACATATAGAAAGAATGGAAGATAATAGGGAAACAAAACTCGCTTACACTCAGGAAATAAATGACCGTAGACCCCGAAGTAGACCAAGAAAACGGTGGAGAGATAATATATATATACAGACCTACAAGAACTTGGAATCAACGACTGGCAAGAGAAGGTCAACCAGAGAGACGAATGGAGACGGATTGTATCTGCAGCAAAGAACCTCAATGGCTCGGAATGCTGAAGAAGAAGAAGAAGAAGAAGAAGAAGAAGAAGAAGAAGAAGAAGAAGAAGAAGAAGAAGAAGAAGAAGAAGAAGAAGAAGAAGAAGAAGAAGAAGAAGAAGAAGAAGAATACTTTCTGGTAACTTTAAAGCAGACAATAATTCTGAATGAGTTGAAAACACGCTGTCCAGTAAGCTTGGATGCAACATGAGCATAAACTTGCACTACCTCCCTAACCATTTACATTTCTTTCCCGAGAACCTTGGCGACTTTAGTGAGGAGCAGGGGTAAAAATGTCACCAAGACAAAAAACAAAACAAAAAAAACAAGAGGGATACCAGGGACATTGGAATGAACACCAGATTACTGTGGGACGCTTTAGCATGACTGTCTGGGCATATCACATTCCTGGAAATCCTCGAATAGAAGCTTTTTGTGTGTAGACTACAGATAAAAGAATGCTAGTTATACAGTTTTAATACATTTTTGTGTGTTTTACATGCAGGCAATAAATGCACAGTAATTACATATAATGTGAATGCAGATTACAGTCAAAATGTCACTGATGGCACCTAACTCTAGGCTTGTACATAACAACTGCCCTACTAAGAATGTCATTTTTAATTATCTCAAAAACTAGAGCTGATAGAAACAATCTGAATACCATGTTGGAATCAGCAACACAAAATTACCCAAGAACAGCTATAAAATTTAAGGCAACAAAAGGTGCATAGACCCAGTGTTATATGTCCGTCTTGCTTTACCTCTGAGCGACGACTGTCAACCAGATCTTCTGACCACCACTTACTGCTGCATTCTCTCTAGACCATGATAGTCCATCTGTTCGTCTGCAGTAATCTCAATCTCCCAGAGAGCCTTCACCACCTCTGCCTTAGCATGCATCAAATCACTAAAGATATGAGATACTGATGAATGTAATTGTGGAACTGGTAAAATGCCAGCTGCAGGAGTGTCAAATATATGCAGAAAAGAGAAAGTTATTCTGGCCTACCCCTGTTTCATTTTAGGACAAGCTAACATTCATTGCTGCTTTCTTTAACTATATTCAGGTGGACATATGAAGGTATATCAAGAAGTGTCACAGTGGCACGAAATGGAATATTGCTTGGCTAGCAAATCCATTACGTGGGAAATCAGAATCTAAAGCTCACTGTGTGTATGTCATCTGCAGACTACATCCTTCTGGTATCCAGAGGAGAAGCCTGTGGTGAATGGAAGGCCCAATATAAAGCAGCCATGTGCAGGACGTGACAATTCCTCAGGTGAGCCCAGTAACAGAGCGCTGTGTGTCGGCTCTGCAATTATGGAAGCCTCCTTGGATGGTGGGGAATGCCCATGGTCTGCCCCTGCCTCCCATTGTGGGCTGACCGGGATGTCTTTATCTATTCTAAATGGGCCAACTGGGATGGAGATAACAACACAATAGTGAGAGTTAAACGTACTACAAAAAGCCCGAGAAGGTTAACCCGGTCAACAAATGACTGAACAAGTTGGATATGTTGGCCGAAAGGCGTAAATATCGCAACTATGCTGTAAACAGGCACAACGCAATAACGACCAAAACAAACATTCCGGATGAATAAAGAAGAAGAAGAATAATATATGAAGACACAGAATTAACTGGAGGAGACAGGAAAGGATAGGAGCGCTTGGCATAAGCAGATTGAGCGTGTAAGCTCCTTTGGGAAATAAATGCAGCAGAAGAAGAAGACGTAGAAGAAGAAAAAGAAGCAATAGAAGAAGAATCTCATGGGGAAAATTATAAAGAAAATCTTACTCGTTAAACAGGAACGTGATGAGCTGTTGTAATAAAAGTCACCAACACAATCACATTTGCTGGCACAGGTCAAATTATTTGTACATTCTGTGGTTGAACTGCAGACCGTCCCTTGAGATTTCTCTGGATTAGGACAAAATAAGTAAAATCAACATATAAACTACACTGCCTGTCATTAAATAACACATGCATTATAGCATGCAACAAATATTACCTCTACATATATTAGCCTGGCAAACAAGTTGTGGATATCTGAAACCTACAATGGTTATTAATTGGAAATGTTTTCATAGAAGCAATGCTAGTAGTTCACAATGCAAACTATAGGGTTCTAGCAATAAATTTTTTTTTTTTAAAGTTGCATATCTCTTACAGGATGTTGCAGTCAACACCAGCATGTTACTGCCGTTGTTGATGTCTTGGCAAGTATAAGTTCAGTAGTTTGCCATTGCCTTCTGAATGACCGGCTCTCATACCAACATGTTTAAACTAGCGTGACACAGTATGCTGCCAAATTTGTCGCTGTTGTGTTTTGAACACAGGTAAGCGGCATTACGAATTGCGTCCGCAACGCCATCAAATAAAAGGTACAATCAAACTGAACAGCATCTCTGAAAAGAGGCACAAAGAAAAACTTATTATTGATGCCATGCTCTAAACTGCAAAGCTTGGTGAATCTGTGACACAAGGTATTAGAGTACATTGTTGTGAATTATGTGTGTCATCACCATCATCTTGTGCCATGCCGGTAAGCGTAGGCGGTCATGTTTTGCCATCTCACTCAATCACCAGAGTCGTGGATAGCTCAGTGTTCTTTTCTCAACCATACAATGTGGCCAAACCATCCAGGTATTTACTTCTCTGTCTTCCCCTTGGTCTCTTTCCCTCAATCTTGCCAGTTGTCACCAAGTTCTCCAATTTATTTCTTCTCATAACATGTCCAAACAATCTTGACTGTCTACGTCTAATTTCTCTAATCAGTTTACAGTTTTCATTTGCCTCCTGTAGTACTTGGTCATTGGTTTTTCTGTTTGTCCATGGTATTCTTAACATTCTCCTCAGAAACCACATTTCCACAGCCATCAGATGTTTTTCAGCTTGTCTGCTCATTATGTGTATGGTTATGTGGGATAATCGACTCTGTGGTGAAGGGATTACGAATGCAATTCGTAATCCAATATACCGTGATCGAAACACAGCTGTGGGCGATTTGGAAGCAGACCGCCTCGCATTGGTTCCCATATTAAGGTATGGGAACCGGCCATTCAGAAAGCAATTGCAAATTACTGAACATAAACTGGCCAAGAAATCACAACAATTCAAAAAACATTGGGGTTGACTACCACATCTTTTAAAGGATTTGCACTAACTTATGTGGGACAAGCAGATTTGTGAATATGGACTTAAAAGCCACTGCCATGTTGTTTGCAGAACATCACCCTTTGAAACCAGGCTGTCATCCAGCTTGCACAAATGATGTGTAAGTTCTATTGGAATTGTTAAAAGTGTGTTTCATTTTTATAAAACTAGTTGATTCCTACCCCCAAAGCACCATCCATGCAATTACTTTGCTGAGTGTACTTCATGTTACCCACCATACACAGTGGACTTGCTCATGAGACATTTGTTAGCTGAAATCACCCCAGGAGAGTCTAACTGCACAAATGTTGAAAGTCTAACCAAGCTAATGTTTTAGTTTAATTGTTAGTCTAATGTGTGACTGTCGACTGGTTACCTGTGAATGTCATCATGTATCTTCAGTGAATCAATCCATTAATCAATCATGTGTCATCTCCACAATGAAAGTTGGCTGCAATGAGTTTCCAATATCCTCTGTATTTATGCAGCATTCATGTCAACTTCTACCGGATCATCTCTTGATGTTATCCATGCACCTGTGATGTTGTCTTCCTCTGGGAAGGCTTCCCCTCCGCCTTTACCACCAGCACATCCTTTAACAAGGAACTGTATCTTTTTACATGGCTGAACTATCTGACCTTGATCCTGTCCAGAAATGCTTTCTGAAACCCTAGGTCTTGTAACACTTCTTTCTGTGTTTTCCTCTCCTGCCATGATATTATTCCCTAGCCTCAGTCAACATGTGATTCGACTTGATCAGATGGTCAGAAATGTTGTTCATTGAGTGTGGTATGCAAACTAGACTTTAAGATGTGCTACAGAAGAACACGCCAGCAACACAGCCTAATAGCACCCTAACAGACATCTGAAGGAAGCAAGTGATACATTTTTATTAGCTTTCAGAAGACAAAACCTGGAATACATTGTTTTACAAAAAGTTGTATGTGGAACAGAATGCATGATTAAGACATGATTAAACATTCTTGCATCATGGCATGGAAGTTCACTTATACACAAGTCTATAGAACCTAGGATCTCTTGAGCAAGGTGGAGAACTGTTTAGCCCTCCAATCAGGGTGACATGAAACCATGGAAGAAGGTGGTCGATTGAGCTTGCATGCATCAGAGACATGGAAAATAACTAAAATTATTACAAATAAACTATGAAGATTCATGAATTGCCGATTAAGAAAACTAGAAGGAAAAAACCATGTGACAGAATCACCAATATGGAACTCACAGAGAGCTAAGTAAATTCCAATTAATCAAAAGACATGGAGCAGACACTAGTTCTGGATAGGACATACATTGAGAAATCATGTTAATAGCGTACTAGAAAGTAATTATTCAGAACCCACACGGAAAAACAATAATGGGAGGCCTAATACAAATGGAGAAGAGAATTAGAAACTGCAATGAATAATATGCCGGTCTCTCTGGCTGTGGGGTTACAACGCTTTCTCTCTGTAATCCCGTTTATCACGCAGAGTCTCGTAGCGGAGCGAGAGCTGAGGCGGTTCGACCCCTGCTGGTGACTTGCGGGATACTGAGCCGGCCGCTCAGAAAGCAATGGCAAACTACTGAGCGTAATCTTGCCAAGAGATCAACATACAGCTGAAAGATGCTGGTGTTGACAGCTAAGTCCTGTAAAGGATATGCTATAAAAAAAAAAAAAAAAAAATGAATAATATGAAGACATAGAATAAGCTGGAAGAGACAGGAAAGGATAGCACTTATAAGCATAAGGTGGCTGAGGGCTTATGCTCCTTTGGGAAATATATGCAGAAGAACTCATTGAAGAATTATAAAAAAATCTTACTCGGCAAGCAGGTACGTGACAAGGTGTCATAATAAATGTCACCAACACAATCACATGTGCCTGATGTGCCTGATGTGCAGGTCAAATTAGATGTACATTCTGTGGTTGAATTGCAGCTCACCCCTTGGGTTTTCTCTGGTTTTGGACAAAATAAGTAAAATCAACATATAAATACACGGCTTGACATCTAATAACACATACATTTTTGCATGCAACAAAATATTACCTCTAGTCTGGCAATAAATATTAATTATTTATTAAAACATTAAATATTAGTCTGGCAAACAGGTTAAGAATATATGAAACGATCTACATTATAATGGTTGTTAATTGGAAGTGTTCACACAGAAGCAATACAAACAGTTCTCAAAGCAAGCTATAGTTTAGTTTATTTTAGTTTAGTCGACAGATCAACATCACGGCACACGGGTGTAACCCATAAGTGCTCTGTTCTTCTCCTAACTCAAACCTGAGTCTGGAGAAACTCAGCTCAATGCACGAACTCTGTAGCACCTGTGAGGATCCTGAAATACTTTGGGTAGATTTTTAACACAAAATTTTGCCTGGGCAGCGCCGTTAGGTTACTCTTTTTCGATTTCCAACTGCCAAGGGATTTTTTATGTGCGCAACAATATACACGGGCGTCCAATCTCACTACTCAGAGACTGAGGAAATTTTTTACTAGAAGTCCACGTGAAAAAATCTGGTCCTCACTGAGGCTTGAACCCTGGACCTCCAGCACTCGAAGCGGACACAATACCTCGAGACCACACAGCCCTAAAGCAAGCTATAGGGCCTAGCAATACATTAACCATGAAATAACAGGGAGTCAGTTTATATAGCGGACAGTATGTGGGTGTAAGATCATGTAGCGTGAATGCACCAGGGAAATTCATAGGTTGGGGGTTATGGTAATGCACGAAGGTGCAAGGAAAGGCAGGAAACATTGAGCAAATTAAGATACCATGATAAACAAATAATTATCAACCTAAAGTGGAGCATCCTATTCAATGTGTCCACAATGTGTGAGTTTGTACCAGTATTATTTGGTCATGTTGCAGTCAAGATCAACGAGTAATGATGTGCACATACGAATGAGTAATTTAAAAAAAAAGGTATTCTAACATACTCTTACATAAAGGCCATATGGAAAAGAGGAGTCTAAAATACGTGACTCTGCACAAGGTTCACCTAAGCTAAGGGAAGTGTGACGAAACGCCTAGGCAATATCAGAACTTATCTCTTATTCCACAAGTAAGGAATAAAACTAAAAAAAGGCATGAAAAGATAGACAAATAAAACTTCACCATACTGTTAAGCATTTACAATTCTATGACACAAAATTGTGTCAGTAGAGAAGTCGCACAAAGAGAACCGTCTGCTTTCTACAAAGGGTAAAATCTCATTTGTGACCCTACAGAAGAGGAAATGAGCCATAGAGATGTAATATTCCTGGTTTATAAAATGCCGAAAACGTACCCACCGGCCAACACCTAAGTCTAGGCTGAGGAAAGACTTTCAGCCAGACAAACGTGTGAGCTTACCAATGGCAGGTAGGAGCCCTAACACATTTTTGCTAAGTGCAGATATATATATATATATATATAGTATATATATATATATATATATATATATATATATATATATATATATATATATATATACATATATATATATATATATATACATATATATATATACATATATATATATATATACATATACATACACACACACACACACACATACATTTCTGATAGGAAATAATGGGATACACCCAGTCCAACAGTCAAGGATTTGGTCACCAATGTGACACACATCGGCCAGGTATAGCAGAGACATAGTGGTCCAGGAGATCAGTGGAGAGGGCAACTAGAGAGTGCAAAAGGCTGTGCAAGTCGCAGTAAGGACAGTGGGTGTCATGGGAGGGGACACTAGTGGCTCCTCACGTGGAGCAATATATGGTACGTAGCGCTTATACTGTTCAACTTTGTTGTCAGATCATTGTACGATTCCAACCACGCAAATCTACTCAAATGAGTTAAGTCCAATGACTCTCTGTAAAAACACACACATAAAAAAGATGCAGATACTACAGCACATATGTGCGTCCAAGGTCATCCTTGGGCAAGGTCAATTTAGGTGGTTCCTTAACAAAGTATTTACCGAGCTGGCAGTCAAAGTGGATGTAGTGAGATGCCAGGCTAACAGGGGAAGCCACTACCAGGAACGGATGGATACAGCTCCTAAATGCTTGACAGAAACTGAACGGAAGGAACGGCTGCCCTGAAAGCTTGCCATCCATTCTCGACAGCACATATGACTAGGAGCTGGTGGGAGACATAAGAGGCCGTTCCAGATACCCTGCAGTAATCCGGAGGTTTCAGATGCAGCCAGATGTGGTGTACTTTCCAATGGATCGGCTGCTGGCACTGCTCGAGCTAACTGTCCCACAAGAATCAAGAGTCGAGAGCAGCACATCAACAAGAGGAAGAGTACCGCGAAATGTTTGCAAGTCTGAGACAGGACGAATATCCTGTCAGGCTTTCATTGTAGAGATAGGTGCCAAGAGCCCTGTTTCCAACTCTGCATATGACAGGCTCAAACAGCTAGGTGAAAAAAGACAATTGAGAAGTCAGGCACTCAAACGACTGGGCGAGGTGAAGGAGAAGGCCTTGTGCTGACTATCAAGCAAGAATAATGATTGGGACAAGGATATGCAGTAAATGGTTCACGATTATGCCTGCAATGTAATAGGGAAACAAAACTTGCTTACACTCAGGAAATAAATTACTCTAGACCCCGAGGTAGACCAAGAAGACGGTGGAGAGATAATATATATACAGACCTACAAGCACTTGGAATCAACGACTGGCAAGAGAGGGTCAACCAAAGAGACGAATGGAGACGGATTTATCTGCAGCAAAGAACCTCAATGGCTTGGAACGCTGAAGAAGAAGGAGATCATCAAGTCTACAAGAGCCCCAGTATGAGTTGGCTGGAGGTCTTTGCTCCATCGGGAGATGACAGGGAGGAGGAAGAGGAAGGAGGAGGAGGAAAAGAAGAAGAGAATCTATTCAGCAGGTCTTGAACATTAGGAACCATGTCTTTTCTATATGGCTGAAGTATATCACCTTGATCCCATTCAACAATGCTTTCTGAAATCAATAGTTTTATAATACTTCTGTCTGTGTTTTCTTCTCCTGCCATGATATTATTTATCAGCCTCAGCTGACATGTGATTCAACTTGTTCAGGTGGTCAGAAGTGTTGTTCATTGTGTGGTGTGCAAGCTAGACTGTCAGGTGTGCTACAGAAGAAGAAGCTGGCACCACTGCCTCAGCCTAATAGCATTCTAACAGGCATCTGAAAAAGTGAATTATACACTTGCAAATGATACACTCTGATTGGCCATGAAAAGAGAACAGTTAGAATAAATCATTTTACAAAAGGTTTTATGGGGAACAGAGAACACATGATTAAGAGTAATGATTAAACATTCTTGCATCATGGCATGGAAAGATATTCGTTCACTTATACACTACTCTATAGAGCCAATGGATTCTTGGGCAAGGTGGAGAACTGTTTAGCCCTCCAATCAGGGTGACATGAAACCATGGAGGTAGGTGGTCAATTGAGCTTGCATGCATCAGAGACATGAAGGACAACTAAAATTATTACAAATAAACTATAAAATATCATGAATTGCTGCTTGAGCAGTAAGCCAGGAAAAGTTGCACATATGAATGATTATTTTATTTAAAAAAAGGTATTCTAACATGCTCTTACATATAGGCCATATGGAATGGCAGGGACTAAATATACACGACTCGGAGCAAGGATCGCTTAAGCTAATGAGACACACCCAGCCCATCAGTCAAGGCTTTGGTCACCAAAGTGACACACAATGGTGGTCAAAGGCATCATCGGCCAGGCAGCAGAGACATGGTAGTCCAGGAGATCAGTGAAGGAGAGGACGACAAGAGAGTGCAAAGGGCTGTCCAACAGTCACAGTAAGGGCAGTGGGTGCCATGAGAAGGGACACTAGTGGGTCTTCATGTGGAGCACTATATAGCACATAGTGCCTATACTGTTAAGCTTTGTTATCAGATTATTTTACAATTCCTACCGTGCAAATCTAGTCAAATGAGGTACGTCGGATGACCTGACATATCTCCTCTGTAAAAACACACCTTTCAAAAAGATGCAGACACTACAGCCCATATTATATGCCTGCAAAGTGGTCCTTGGGCAAGATCAATACATGTAGCGCCATAACAACGTATTTACCGAGCTGGCAGCTATAGTGGAAGTGGTGAGATGCCAGGCTAAAAGGGGAAGCCACTGCTAGGAATGGACAGATACAGCTCCTAAAAGCTGGACAGAAACTGAACGGAAGGATCGGTTGCCCTGAAAGGTTGCCATCTATCCTCAACAGCACATATGAATGGGAGCTGGTGATAGACCCAAGAGGCTGTGGCAGATACCCTGCAGTAATTTGGAGGTTTAAGATGCAACCAGACATTGTGGTGTACTTTCCATTGAATCGACTGTTGGTACTGATCGAGCTAACTGTCCCACAAGAGTTGAGAGCAGCACATCTACAAGATGGAAAAGTACAGCGAAATGGTTGCAAGTCCGAGATAGGACAGATATTCCGTTTGGCTATTCATTGTAGAGATCGGTGCCAGTGGCTATTCATTGCAGAGATGGGGCCTGAGGCCTACTTTCCTACGCTATATAAGATAGGGTCAAACAGCCAAGTGTAAAAGGACAATTGAGAAGTCAGGTACTCAAACGACTGGGCGAGGTAAAGGAGAAGGCCTTGTGCTGACTATCAAGCAAGAATGATGATTGGGACAAGGACATGCAGTAGATGGTTCACGATTATGCCTGATTGTAAGTCAAAGTTTCTCATCCAAATGAAAGCAATCTCAATAAGACCGAAACAATCTTTACTGTCTCGTACCAACCCATGGCTCATTCTGTCAAATAAGAACAGGGCACCCAAGCTAAAACCGCTACAGAGGGGTCGAACCAAGCATTCACCTGGACCGGAAATTTCACATGAAGTTAGACCTCTGCAGCCGAGCGCTGGCACTGAACATTTGTTGGTGGAATAAAATGTCTTGCGAGGACCGTAACCCACAGCAGACATGAGGGCAGGAGAAGCCCAAGCCAACAACAGAGCTAGCCCAAGGGAAGAACTGGCTTCTGCTTGGAGCATACAGGAGGGCAGATTCTTAAGACATGAACAGGGTATGAAGAAGGTAACATGACTGCAACGTCTATTAGGTCATATCGAGGTGGGAGTGAGGACAAAGGCAAATGACAATGAAAGAAGCTGGCTTTCCTGTGGTCAGTTACAGCACATTGATAATGTTGGTAGATGCCCTTGGTGCACAATATTCATCTTCCCGAGGGCGGGATGACTTCTTGGCCTGAGAGTTATGACCAAGGCTGACGAGCTTACAATTTACCTCAAACTATACTTTTTTTGCCTCTTTGCATAATTTGCAAAGTTTCCCCAGATATCGGGACCAAAATGCTAAGCCGTGATAAATTACGAGGGGAAGTCAATAAGTAAGTCATGAATGGTTGTTGAAAAATAACTAAATATGATAACAACTTGAAACCAGTTTATTTTTATACATACATTGGCCCTTTATTTCGCAAAATAATTTCCACCAACATTGACGCACTTATCCCATCATTTTATCAGTCCTCCCAAACCAGCTGCATAGAACTGCATGCTCTGTTTTCTAAACCATGTTTTCACTTCACATTCAACTTCGGCGTCATTCGCGAAATGTCTCCCGCCAAGGTGAGTTTTCAGTATACCAAAAAGGTGGAAATCGCTAGGGGCTAAGTCGGGGCTGTAAGGTGGATGTTGTAGAACTTCCCACCTTGGTTAATTTTCTCCTGAGTTAATCGAGCCGTATGTGGTCTGGCATTGTCATGAAGAAGCAACACTCCTCTAGTCGGCAGTCCTGGAAATTGTCTTTGAATTGCATCATGAAACATCTATAGAACTTCACAGTACGATTCAGAATTCACATTGTCATCTTTCTTCTTGAAATTGGTAAAAAGCACTCCTTGACAATCACAGAACACTGTCAGCATAACCTTCCCTGCTGATAGCATAACCTTGAATTTTTGGACACAAGGCGAAGAAGGATGTTTCCAATGCACTGAAGCACGTTTGATACAAGCTGGTAGTGATGCATCCATGATTCGTCCCCAGTAACAATCCTGTTCAGCATGTCTTCTCCTTTATCTTCATATCGACAGAGATGATGCAAGGACAGGCCAAATCGGTTCATTTTGTGTTCCTCCTTCAATTGTCTGGGTGCCCACCTTGAGCACACTTTCTTAAATATCAATCTCATCTCATCTCATCATGTTCCTCTTGTACCTTGCGATGTCAAGGTGAAGTATAAACAGCGGGAGAGTGCCTGCTTATGGGCTTCATGTATCGATATTCCCTGCGTCCATCGTTTACGTGGTCGGCCTCTTCCTCTGCTTCCCTCTGGTCTGTACATCATTGCTTGTTGTAGTATACTGTTAGTTGGTAACCAACTTGCATGGCCAAACCATTTGACTTGCTGCTTTCTAATAAAATCTAGTGCAGCTATAACCCCCACTTTAGTCCTGATTTCTTCATTTCTGATCTTATCTCTTCTTGATACATTGAGTATTCTTCTCAGGAATGTCATTTCTGTTGTGATTTTTCTTTTCTCTTTTTCTGTCATTGTCCAGGTTTGGCATTGGTAACATAGTTGGTAGGAAGATTGTGTTGTAAAGTGCTTTCTTAGTAGTTATTGATACATGTCTGTTCTTTAGTATTGGAGCCATTTGTCCAATGAGTTGGTTTGCCTTATTGCATCTATTTTGGAAGAAGAATAAAGCAGTACTCAGGCGATGAGTAAGTGAAAGATGAAATCAGAAATATGAATAACAATTGCTTAGACAAAGGTAAAATTAAATACTGTGTGAATACAAAAATTGTGAATACAAACATGAAATAATGATGAGAGATAAATTAAAAATAAGTCCTAAAAAAACATTGTAATCTACAAAATGTAGAACAATAATACCAGAGAATTAGTGAATAAAATATTACTTTGTGAGCAACTTTTCGTTGTATAGTTGTAATAATAGTCATTCTGACAAACACAAGTATGTGTTGTGCTATTACAGGTGAGGTTAGATGTACACGTCCCTTCGGATGAACAGTTCTGCCCAAAAGGTATCTCTGGATAGGAAAATAATCATGAATATTAAAGAAAATATACTTACAGATGTTAATATAACATATGTTAATATACAAGCATTACAGGTGGCTTGAAGGTTGCAATCACAACATAGCAAAGTGATATTATCTCAACAGTGTGACAATATAAATTGAAAAATGTTAGACCCTGACTTACACTTCAACATGATAGTTGATATCTGCAACACAAACAAGCAACAAATAATGATTTAAAAAAATAAAGATATGTAAACCAAAATCACAGAATGAAAGTGTCACTAGACATTCTCCTTTTACTTGATGCTCAATATTTGGTTCTACAGGCACTTGTTGACCAGGTTACCTTCCTGGGCGTTTCGTAGGACGTTTGACTCACTTTTGTGGTGTTATCCCCATCCCAGCTGGCCCATTTAGAACAACCGAAGACATCCCGGTCAGCCCTCAAGGGAAGGCAGGGGCAGACCATGGGCATTCCCTGCCATCCAAGGAGGCTCCCATAATTGCAGAGCTGACACATAGCGCGCTCTGGTACTGGACTCACGTCCTGCATATGGCTGCTTAGCCTCACTTCCATATATTGAGCTTTTCGTTTGTAATGGGACACCGCGGATACCACCAGAATGAATCTCTCATTCTACAATCAAAATGGACAAATTAAGGAATAAAGGAAGAATGAGAAGGAAGGAAAACATAAAATCTATTATGCCAAATTGCGCACCAACGGACAAAGCGAACATCAGCTCATTTCTTCAAAGAGTTGTAAACTTGCATTCTACACATGTCTAATCTCAAATTTGACGCATTTGATGCTCACCAGCGAGAGACACTAAACGGTGTAAAATTCCTGCTTTATAAAGTCCCCTGGTTAACAGTCAAGGAAACCTTAGACTGACCAGGGCCATCCAGCAGATCAAATGTGTGAACAGAAGGACAAATGTGTGAAATGGCCAGTCACACAGGGAAAATTCACACTGAATGGAGATGTTCACCCTAGGAAAGTGAGTGAAATAACACATGGTCCAGTGGAACACTTGCCCTAACAACTTATTGCCATGTGAGAAGTTGAAAAGTGAACAGCGGCATTCCGGTGGCTAGAGGAGACTACTGCAACACACGTTGTATTCATTACGGATTCAAAGAATATGCTTAGTAAGGTGGAGAAAGGAATGTTTCGTGTGGAATGGCTCTCGTCGCTTCAGAGGTCACAGATTGTGTGAATTGTATGGATATTTTGCCCTGGCCATGCGGCGGTATAGGGGAATGAACAGGCTGACAGGCTAGCAGGGAATGCACCTCTTGGTGGTAGATTGCCTATGGACAAGGGAGAGGTGGTCGTGCGCTTGTGGGACCAGGTGGAGAAGGCGGAGGAACAGATTGAAAACCCATATGTGGAAAGAATGAGATTGCAGGGGATCGGCAGGGGTTCTGGAAGAATCTCAAAACTGAGAGGAAAGACCAGGAGAACTTTTAATCAGATAGCGGTGGGAACGATTAGTAGTATGACTCTTTGCTGGCTGTTGAACGAGGGGATGGAGCACGTATGGGAATGTCCAGAGTGCAGTGATGTCGGTTCTTAACTCAACTCAACAACTCAACAGTTGAAAAGTGGGCTAACAGCTAAGCGGAGATAAGAGCAGTTAAAAGAGATTTTAGGTTAGTTTAGTTTAGTCGACGGATCAACATCATGGCACATGAGTGAAACCCATAAGTGCTCCGTTCTACTCCTAACTCAAGTCCGAGTCTGGAGAATCCCAGCTCAGTGCACAAACTCTTTAGCACCGGCAAGGATCCTGAAATACTTTGGGTAGATTTTTAACTCAAAATTTTGCCCGGACAGCACTGTTAGGCTACTCTTTTTCGATTTCCAACTGTCAAGGGATTTTTTACGTGCACGACAATACACACGGGTATCCGATCTCACTACCCAGAGACCAGGGAAAATTTTATTACTAGAAGTCTACGTGAAAAAATCCCGGCCCTCACCGAGGCTTGGAACCGGGACCTCTACCGCTCGAGGCGGACACTATACCTCGAGACCACTCAGATCACTAAAAGTTAAAAGAGATAAGAGGCCCTAATCCCAGCTGTATAAAATCTAATTGTTAGAACTTCTCAAATGAGATTTGTCATTTGAAAGAATCAGCTCTCAAACAGAGCACCAGGTAACATGAATGACCCCGCTCAGTGATAATGAGGACAGACCGAGTGGAAACAAGACTGGCATCTGCACAGAACACTGTTTCAGCTGATTCGAGGCAATACCTCACTGGTATTGTAATCCGGCCACAGATCCAGACATGCCACCAGCATAAATTGAAGTTACGTATTTATTGTTTATGTAAACTAATACTATCATTATATCACAAACCATATTTTAAAGTACATCTCTTGATAGAAAATAAACGCAGAGGTAGTTTATTTTAATTCAGAGTTCTATCGTAATCTTCATTTATCTTCCAACTGTACGCAATTGTGTTGTGTAACTTAGTGGGGCCGGTCTCCCTGGTGTAGGAGTTACACGACTTTTTCCGTAATCCCATAAATTCTCGTGATTTACATGACGTGCGTGAGAATTGGTAGCGGTTCTCTCCACAATGGTAACTTACGGAGTATGTGAGCCGGCCGCTCAGAAAGCAATGGCAAACTACTGTGCGTAATCCTGCCAAAAAATCACCAATCATCTGAAAGATGCTGATGCTGACAGCGATGTCCTGTAAAGGATATGCAAAAAAAAAAAAAAAAAAAAAAAAACTTGGTGGGGGAATTACTTTAACCAAAGAGGGGAGATTGTCAGGGAGTAAACCTGCCCTTCCTAGTAGTCCATTCAATCAATCAATCATGTGCAATGCCGGAAAGCGTGGGCGGTCATGACTCTCCATTTCACTCGATCACCAGTGTCGTGGATCAGCTCAGTGTTCCTGTCTCGTCCATGCCATGTGGCCAAGCCATCCAGGTATTTTCCTCTCGGCCTTCCTCTTGGTCTGTTCCCTTCGATCTTGCCAGTTGTCACTAAGTTCTCTAGTCCATTTCTTCTCATAACATGTCCAAAAAATTTTGACTGTCTACGTCTAATTTCTCTAATCAATCTACGATTTTCATTTGTCTCCTGTAGTACTTGGTCATTGGTTTTTCTATCTGTCCATGATATTCTTTGCATTTTCCTCAGAAACCACATTTCTGCAGCCATCAAATGTTTTTCAGCTTGACCAAGTTTGTCCAAGTTCAAGTTTCCATTGTCCAAGTTTCACATCCATACAAAAGAACAGGTTCTATGTAGCCCCTCAACACTCTTTTTCTCATTTCAATTGACATCTTTTTATTGGTCAGAATGTTTTTCATCTTGCTAAAGGCTACTTTCGCCATGGCGATTCTTGTTCTAATCACTTTAAGGCATCTTCCATCAGATGTTATGACTGTTCCGAGATAATTGTACCAATTCACTTGTTGAAGAATATTTCCATTTACTTGTATATTACATTGTGATACTTCGTTCTTCCTAGTGACGACCATAACCTGTGTCTTCTTACAATTTAATTCCAACCCAGCTGCTCACTGTGGACAACAACCGCTGTCTACTAATTGTTGCAGATCCTTGTGCATTGTCTGCAATCAATACTGTATCATCTGCATATCTAATGTTATTTATGTTTCGTCCTCCAATGTTGATTCCATTTATGTCTTCTACATTTCTGAAAATATTTTCACTGTATAGGGAAAAAAGATCTGGAGACATTACACATCCCAGCCTAACACCTCTCTTAATAGGTTGATATTGTCCCACTTCATTGTCAATCCTTATGGCAGCTTGTTGTTTCCAATATATGTTTTTATAAGTCTAATGTCTTTCCCATCAATTTGTAGATCTGCAAGCATATCCACCATGTTGACATGTCTAACTCTATCAAAAGCCTTTGTGTAGTCAATAAAGCACAGATGTATATCGTTGTTTACTTCTATAGCACATTCAATAACTATTTGCAGCATATACACAGCATTTACTGTACCCTTTCCTTCCACAAACCCACACTGTTCTTCCCCTATCTCAGGTTGTATTTTCTTCCTCACTCTTTGCATGATAATTTGTAACAAGATCTTTGTGATGTGACTCATTATACTAATTATTCTATGTTGATCACATTTCAAGGTTCCTGATTTCTTTGGGATTGCAATAAATACAGAATTACATAATTCAGAAGGTATATCTCCAGATTCATATAATGTGTTCAACAGTCTGGTGACTTGCTCTAGTCCAAATTCTTTTAAAGCTTTAATCATTTCTGTTGTGATGTTATCTGCACCAGGGGCCTTGCCAGCTTTCATATGCTTAAGAACATTTTGAACCTCCATCTTTAAAATTAGTGGGCCTTCATGATTAAATCTAATATCATACTGTTCCTCTCTGTTATCATTATACAGGTTTTTCACATAATCTGTCCATACATGTAGAATCTGATCTTTTTCTATTATGATTTTGCCATCTTTAGTTTTTAGACAGCCTGTTGATGTACTTGTTCTTTTATTAGTAAGTTCCTGAATTCTTTTGTGCACTAATTTGGTATTTTGACTGTTGTGTTGTTTTTCAATTTGTAAGCACTTTTCCTCAAGCCATGATTCTTTTGCCTTCCTACATAATAATCTGACTTGTCTGTGAATTTCTTCATATTTGGCAGGATTATTTTTGTTGAGTCTTCTTGTTTCCATTAGGTGTAAAATTTCTTCAGTCATCCATTTCTTACGACCCACCTTCTTTAATTTTGGAAATTTTTTTACAAAATAATTTTGTTTCTGCAGCCAAACTGATTGAATTCTTTAACATTTCCCATTGATCATTCACATCCTGGAATAATATCTCTAGATCAGACAATGTATCAAATCTGTTCTGTACTTCTATGTTGAATTTGTTTTGTAGTTCCTTGTCATTACTCAATGTACACAAATCATATTTAGTGTTTCCTGTTATATACTTGACTTTCTTCAGTTTTATCCTCAATGTTCCTGTAAGAAGTCTGTGGTCACTATAACAATCAGCACTGGGAACTGTTTTTGCTACTGTTAGCACATTTCTAAATCTTCTGCTAATCAGAATGTAGTAAATCTGGTTTCTGATCCTGCTATCAGGACTCCTCCAAGTCCATAATCTTCTAGGGTGTTGCTTAAACCATGTGTTTCCTACAATCATTTCCTTTTCTTTAGCCCACTCTACGAGTCTGTATCCTCTTTCATTTCTCTCTCCTAAACCATAGTTTCCTACTGTGTATTTATAACCTTGATTTCCTACTTTTGCATTGAAGTCTCCTATTATGATGTTTATTTCTGAATTTTTACATTTCTTTAAGGCAGACTCTATGTCATTATATAATTCCTCAACACTATCTTCGCTGGACTCTCCTGTTGGGGCATATACTTGAAAAACATTTATGCTAAAAGGTCTGCCACTCAATTTAACTAGTAGAACTGTCCGACACGGCCCAATATCCTTGAAAAGATTTTGATGTTTTCCGGTCCAAAATTATTGCACTCCCCTGTGACGATCTTCACCTCCAGAATAAATAATCTTAAAAGACTCTTTTGGGATACCAAGACCAGCTACTTTTGCCTTTTACGAGCCATTTTCAGTTGTGCACTTGCGTATCCTGGGACGTGGTCTGTATTCAGACTATACCAGACATTTGTCCCGAGTCTTCTCTCTGGGATCTGGAGTGTAAGGGAACTGAACCTGCACCCGTAACTACTACTTATGCATTCATCCGGAATGTGTTTTTTTCCAGATGTAATTGTGTTGTGCCTGTTTAACTACGCCTGTAGGCCAACACATCCAATTTATGCGGGCATTTGTTGACCATGTTAAGCTTCCCGTGTGTTTCGAAGGACATTCCACTATCACTCGGATGTTTTTTCATTGCGTCTGTTTATTTGCACCTTTCGGCTGACACATTTGACTTCGGCGGGCATTTATTGATCGGGTTAAACTTCCCGGGTGTTTCAAAGGACTTTTGAATCTCACTTTTATGGTGTCATCTACATTCCTACTGATCAAGTAAGAATGGCCGAAGACATCCTAGTCAACCTTCAAGGGAAGGCAGGAGCAGGCCATGAGCATTTTCCGCCATCCAAGGAGGCTTCCATAATTGCAGAGCTGACACATAGCGCTGAGGTACTTGGCTAACCCAAGGAATCATCACGTCCTGCCCATGGCTCCTAAGCGTCAATTCCATATATTGAGCCACCCATTCATCACAGGCTGCTCCTCCGAAGACCAGGAGGGACCTGTATGCAGATGACATACACACAGCAAGCTTTCACTTCAGATTTCCACATAATGGATTCACTAGCCAAGTAATAATTCCATTTTGTGTCAATGAGACCTTTTCTCCACCTTTGGTAACTTTCACAAGGTAGGCTCCAGACGCTGCCGCCTCAGCATCTCATGCCAGGCCCTCCCATCTGGGCGATATTGACTTAGAGGCTTTCAGCCATATCTTCAGCTGAGAGCCATAGAGAAGTTTTTCCACCTTTGATAATGCTCACTCAATGTGCCCCTGGGACACTTTTTTTCCACCTTTGGCAACGCTAACGAGGTAGGCTGCAGATGCTGCAGCTCAGCATCTCACCTCCATGCAGCAGAGTGAGAGTAATGGCCAGGCCCTCATATCCGGGGGATATTAACTTAGAGGCATTCAGCCATATCCCTCAGTTGAGAGCTGTAGAACAAGTGTCTGAACTAAGAAAATGTCGTGGCACCTTGCAAATAATTCAGACTTTAAATACAATGGATTTGCTAGCCAAGGTATATTCCATTTTGCTTCACTTTCCCACTGGGTTTGCTAGACTGCATCGTTTATGACCTTAACTACGACGGTATCTGACTGTCTTCATGCCTCTGACTTTCGTTCTTGATTAATGACAACATTCTTGACAAATGTTTTCACAGTAGCTCATCTTGCGGTGATCCAGGAATTTCACCTCTAACACCGCAATATGAATGCCCGTTTGTCCCTGTTAATCATTACCTCCAGTTCCAAAAACCTACAAAACAGAACCGAGGTCCTATTCCATTATTCTATGCACCATCATTCAGGCAGCTGAGGCCTGCTTTGAACACTCTAATTTTTTCAAAGTAAACGTGCCGGCCACCCGGGACGCTCAGCGAAAAGCACTCACGGGGAGAGCTGGCAGATGGTAGGGCAGGAACAACGGGCTATGAACCAGCGTGAGTCAGACTGCCCGGCTGCACCTGAGATCCAACTACGAACTTTTTAACTGCAACAACTTTAATATACGCTAATGAAGCTGGTACCCAGCGAAGGGCAATGACGATTGGTTTTGAACTAATAAAAGCGCTCTTTCCGCAAGGGTCGGAGCTTGGTAAGCATGTATTAGCTCTAGAACTGCCACATTTATCCAAGTAGGATCTTGTCATCTAAGGAAACTCGACTGATTTAAAGAGCCATTCTCGGTCTCACCGTGAGATAGTGTGAACTTAGACATGCATAGCATGAGACAAGCATATGACTATTGGCAGGATCAACCAGATATCTACCGCACAAACGGATTATTTATGCACACGCAGGCCAAGAGTAGCAATTGCTCAGTGTGCTCCCTCAGTACCCTGTGATACATGCAAAACCACTGGATGCCAATTGACAAGCTTTCAAGCTACGCCAGGCAGGACTAACCAATATGCTATGCCAGCTTACTGACTTCAGGCCCACTACTCATCAAGAGAGAGTGGGCACTTATCAAGACCTGGTTGAACTTTCGTCCAAAAATTGCTCTTTCGCCCGCTCAAAACGTGACTCTGGCTTAATGCTGCAGTCACATTCTTGAAATGCCTACCTCGCTAACTTGCGTCGGCTGGGAAGTTCCCGATTGGGTGCACCTCACACAGCCATCCAAGATAATGAACGCCAGACGTGGGACTGATCTTGTGAACCAGACCAGCCCTCACGGCACCCAGAAATAAACCCCAGTGTGAGAAACAATGACTTCTGACACTTTAGACGGCATGTCCAGAATATAATTTAGTAAAATCACTGACATATTTGTTACCTGTCCGAGAGCTAATCAATCAACCGACATATTGGATGGCATGTCAGGAGTATAAATATCTGTTGTTTGTCCATCAAGAATGATGATGACCATTCATTTCATCCATTGAGGTTGAAAGTATGGAGCCGTGAGTTCTAAGATGGCTGAAAAGGCCTATTTTGGCTCGAAATGTTCTTTGACAATGTGGGCAAAGAATGCTTGACGTTCCAGGAGGAGGATCTCCTAGCAGTGGTTTTTCTTTCCAGCCTTTTCTTCACAGCTCTTGCAGTCCTGGTTGCTTCACAAGTGACTGCACCCTTATGTAATGATGTACGCCACAAATTACGGTCTTTAGCAGCAGTCTCCCAGGTGTCAAGATGAATTCCAAAAGCATTCAGTGAGATTTTCAGAGTGTCTTTAAAGCGTTTCCTCTGGCCGCCTTGGGAGCGTTTACCACAACGCAGCTCGCCGTAAAAAATTCGTTTAGGGAGCCTGTGATCTGGCATACGAGTTAAGTGACCAGCCCAGCGAATCTGATTCTTCATTAGTAGAGTGTGGATACTGGGCATGGACGCTCTTTCTAGAACTTCAGTGACTGGGATCTTGTCTTGCCATTTAATCTTCAGTAGCTTCCTAAGGCAGACTGTGTGGAAGTGGTTTAATTTCCTAGCGTGTCGCTGATAAACAGTCCATGTTTCACAAGCATATAGCAGTGTGGATAATATAACTGCTTTATAGACTTTCAGCTTTGTTTGCAGGCTTATTCTATTTCTGTCCCATACATTCTTGTACAGTCTGCCAAAGGCTACGCTGGCCTTGGAGATTCTTGCATTCATTTCGCCATCAATTGTGGCAGTTTGTGACACAGTGCTGCCAGGATAGGTGAATTTGTCCACAACACTTAGTCTATGACCATTGACCTTGATATTTGGCACAGTGTGATTATTCCTGGAGCTAGGCTGGTACATAACTACAGTCTTCTCCAAGTTGATATTGAGCCCAAAGTTGGCACAAGCATATGAGAAAGCTGAAACTTTGTGTTGCATGTATGCCTCTGAGTTGGCATATAGAGCGCAATCATCAGCAAACAGCAGTTCTCTGATGGTGTCACTGTTAGTTTTGGTTTGGGCTTTCAGTCTTCTGAGATTGAACAAATTTTCATCCATGCGGTAGTTGATGTCTATTCCAATGTCATTGTTCTCGAAGGCATTTGTCAGCATAGCTGAAAACTTGAGGCTGAACAGTGTTGGTGCCAGGACACATCCATGCTTCACTCCACTGGTGACAGGAAAGGGCTCAGACAGCTCACCATTTTCCTGTACTCTTGCCTGCATACCATCATGAAATAGCTGCACTATTTGGACAAACTTTTGTGGACAGCCATATTTTGCCATAATCTTCCACAGTCCTTCTCTGCTGACTGTATCAAAAGCCTTGGTAGGTCAATGAAAGTGGAGAACATTTCGCAGTTCTGTTTCAGACATTTCTCTTGCAGCTGCCTTGCAGCGAAAATCATGTCAACAGTTCCTCGTTCTTTTCTGAAGCCACATTGACTCTCAGGAAGAAGACCTTGATCGAGATGAGACGATTGAGAAGAATTCTGGCAAGTATCTTTCCTGTGATTAAGAGCAAGGAGATGCCTCGGTGGTTGTCACAGGATTGGCGGTTTCCTTTACGTTTGTAAAGATGGACTATTGACGCGTCCTTGAAATCTTGTGGCATAGTCTCATTCACCCATATGTTTGTAAAGACTTGGTGAAGCTGTTCTGTTAGGACCGGCCCACCTGCCTTGTATATCTCTGCTGGGATGGAGTCAGGACCAGGTGCCTTGCCGCTGGAGAGTTGCTGGATGGCTTTGTTTATTTCCACTATGGTTGGCAGGTCATCAAGTGTCTCATTGGTAGGAACTTGAGGAAGGCAGTTGATGGTTTCATCATTGAAGAAGGAAGTTGCATTTAAAATGTTGCTGAAATGCTCTGCCCAGCATTGAAGTATTTCTATCTTAAAGTCACCCTATGACACCGTTCACCACAGGCTGTTCCTCCGGAAACCAGAAGAATGCAGTCTGCAGATGACATTCACACAGTGAGCTTTCAATTCAGACTTTCCACGTAAAGGATTTGCTATCCAAGCAATATTCTATTTCATGCCACTGGGATGCTTTTTCCACCTTTGATGATGCTCACACAATGGGCTTTCAATTTGGACTTTCAACATAATGAATTTGTTAGACAAGCAATATTCCATTTCGTGCCACTGGGACGTTTTTGCCACCGACATACCTGTAGTATGAAATATGGCAGGCTAAGAACTTCTCCATGCACCTTTAGATGTCAACCTGAATATAGGTTAAAGAAAGCAGCAGTCAACTAAAGCTTGTTGATATCTCCATAGAGCGTGTCCTCAAATGAAGCAGGTGTGGGCCAAAATATCTTTCTCTGTTCTGCATATATTGGGCACTCCTGCAGCAAATGTCTAGCTGTCATTTTACCAGTTCCACAATTACATTAATCAGTATATATCTCTGGGGAGCAGCTGGCCAAGTGGCTAAAATACAGGATTTTCCTTCGGGAGACCCGGGTTCGAATCCTCTGTAAGGTGTGGAGGTTTTTCTGTCGGAGGCATAAAGAAAACTTTAACCTGCACAGTTCGTGGCGACTGCACTTGCCAAGTGGCCTTAATTCCTGAAGCTCAAGACCTCCCTGTCATACACCCCAAGGTATTATATTGGCAGTAAATGAAGTATGTATCTCCTATCTTTAGTTTATTGAACAAGTAGTATTTCAGTCTGTTACTGCGACTACTGCTGCCAGCGTACCCACGCCTGACGCTTCGCCGCTCGTCCATCGCCACAGGGCTTGAAGGTGATATATGATGTTGGATGGTGTCACCAACTGGCTGGGGTTAGATCCCAGATGGGCAACCACTCAGCCAAATTCGTTTCTTCTACTGGTGTTTAGTTCTGGATGCAGTTTGAGATCCCTTACCTCTGTCAGATGGGACTAATTACCACCCCAGATCCCAGAGAGAAAACGTGGAACTAAGTGTCTTTTATGCTGATTTAAGACACTGTCCCTGATACTCAAGAAAACAGCCAAGAAGTGGCTCGTTGAAGATAGAATATCTATATAGATTTGGCTGTACTTGGTATCACCAGAAGTGAGACAGGAGGATGTTAAGATATGCAACGTGAATCTGGTTACTTATGACTGCATATGCAAGGTACCTCCCTGACATAGATTCCCTACTTCTGGACAATAGTGTTCGAACCCCCACTAAATGATTATCCAATGTGTGTACATTATTTAACCTACACAAATATTTATAGACATTTAGAATTTATACGGACAAATTGAGTTTTAAAATACAATAACTGTGTTTATTATTTCTAGTCTTGATGATCATATGATGATGATGATTATAATATGGTATACGTAACTCATCTGACTGAAAAGCTAAGAAGCACATAGGTCATGCTTCCCCCGGTGAGACGCAGTTCACTGTCAGACTGAAAGAGTCCAAATAGGTCCCTTCACTTGGCTAAGTCGTTCCCCGATATGAGTTGACTGTCCATTGCTCCTAGGAGATCTGAGCTTTATAGTTTTGGAAATTCCATAATAAAACTCCGTACAGAAGTCAAACAAAACGAAATGATAGTATTTCTCCAGTAGGTATCCTTTTGCTATACGTGAGTTTGCGTCTGAGGATTGTTGTCACTGCTCATAGTTTCATTCTCTCCTTTCCTGGCTAGTTTCCACGTGGGCTAATTAGTATGTCCCATATTCATTAATTCCACCTATTTCCCCCATGGACTGTAGTTATCTCTGCCAATCAAATTGACTGATGCCCCGCCATGGCCTGAAACAATGAAACATGCCTTGGCGCTGATGCAGTAGACGTTGCGTCATAACTACATTCCAATCTGCTAGTGCCTCCTCACTTTCCTGGGAATTCACAAGCTTTATCTCCTGGGTTGCGATGAGGTGTAAGGCCTGCCTTATCTTGCTGTTTAGGATCACCGGTCTGTTTTGCGGCAACTACAAACGTTTTCTGTCTCCGCAAAGTCTGGCTCTTATCTCCCATTCTGCCGGTTCACATGTTAGGTCCTGTTAAACGTAAGGTGTTAGGTGTCTGTCCCTATTCCAACCGCAGGATTGTAAACTAACACATCAATCTCCACTGACTGGCTCCGCGATGTCTGGTTGATCAGAACATCAAAGGGAAAATCTCTTAGATGTAGAGACCAGACGTTGCTTTGATCTACCAATGTAGTAAAAATGATAGTGCGGGCTCTAAGTGACTCTGTATTTGTCTCTTGCATTTTTATCATTTTCTGGGGGACGTTTATTCTTTTAGAGAATGATAGAAATATTATTGTGGGCTCTTTAATTCCTTTCAAACTTGTGTCATTTTGATGCTGACCGAAGTCGTCACGCCACAGATGGAGAATGACTTGCGCGATGACTTGGATTAAAGTGAGGAAGAGTTGCGCAATTTGTCGACCTCACTCTCTCGCCCGAGTCCATCTGAATCCAGTGGCAGGACAAGTCAAGATGACTGGAGATGAATACAGGTGCAGTGGATGACCAGGGCGCTCTACGCGCCTTGCCGTGCTCATTACGGTCCACAACGCTTTGCAGGTAAACGCCGTCTTGCCCATTGAATCAGGAATGATTTCTTCCGCGCAGTCTACCGGATCTTGTCTTAACATGCTGGGTAGGCATACCCTACTCACCGCTTGGTTTGACACCAAATCGGCTACCCGCGCCTGGTTTAGCCAGCCTCTCACAGCTGTTGGGGGGTGGCCGCTGTCGCATGCTGACAGCTACTTTGATTGATTTAGGAACCGATATCACAGCTTTCAGGGCATTCCCATAAGTGCTCCGTCCCCATCCTCAGCAGCCAGCGAAGAGTTCCTATACTAATAGTACCAGTAGCAATCTGACTATATGTCCATCTCGCCTTTCTTCTGAGTGTCAATCGTCAGCCAGATCCCCTCGTCACCCCTCGCTGTCGCATTCTTGCCAGACCATGGTGATCCATTTGCTCCTCCGGTGTCCACAAGGCCACAACCACGTCTGCCTTATCATGCACCAATACTCCACCAAGTTTTGCAGAGCCAGCCAATCTGTCCACCTGTTCATTCCCTAGCACACCAGCATGCCCCGGAGAAAAGATCCAGACGATGCTTGTCACCCGTGACTTCCGAAGCGAAGCAAGCCACTCTGCACAAAGCTTGCCTGTCTTCCATCCTACTCAGCATGCTTTCTGAGTCAGTTACAATCACGATGTGCATGTGTATCGTATTCTCCATCCAGCGGAAAGCTGTACTGACCGCCTCCATCTCCATTCTTAAGCTAGATCTTGTGGTATCATATGCCAGGCTCTCCTGTACCAAACGTCGACCATTAGCTTTTGCTAAGAACCCCCAGGCACTTCTACTCTCAACACAGAACCATCTGTGTAGATAATCACATCACCCGGGCGAGCATTATCCTGAATTAGTTGCTGGATTTCCACTTCCATGGCCCCTGCTGGCCACTCCCTGCTCAATGTGATTACAACTCTGCGCAAGTCTGACTGCTCCGCTGGCACTCTGACCCACTCCTCTCCTCGCCTAATGTTTTCCAAGATGCACACCTGTCTGATCGTATCCTCCGCCTGAGCCATCCATGATTTCCCTCTTATCAGTCGCTGACCCTTAACTGCGTCCAGCGCCTCATGCAATGGGTGATCTGTGTCAGCAACTTCTCTGAGGTATGCCTTCACCTGCATCACTTTGAGCCTACCTAAAACAGTCGGCAAACCAAAGATGTAACGCATACACACCACTGGGGTGTCTTTGGTGCATCCCAGAATGACCTGCATAGCCTCGTTCTGTATGCGCTCTAATGTCACCAATTGACTCTTTGAGACAGTGAGCAGTCCTAGTCCATAATCAATCACTGCGAGGATCAAGTGCTGGTGTAGTGTGACAAGCATTCTCTGCTCTGTGTCCATTGCAGCCATAGTTTTAAATGCATAGAGTCCCTTTTGAGATCTTGTCACAACCATCTCCACATGGTCCTTGAAGGGCAGGCTCCTGTCAAATGTGATTCCCAGATACTTCAGTTTGTTCTCTCTGTTGATGCTTTTACCATCTATCGTGAGGTTTGGAACATCAGTTCTCCCAATCCTGTTGTCCAGAGAGCACCATAAAACAGCTGCCTTTTCCGGGTGGATGACAGCACTCATTTCTGTGCAACAGTCAATCACTTTGTCTACTGTCGCTTGTAGCTCCCGGGCTGTTTTCTCCCTATCTCTCCCCTGCCTGTATGCAAGAATATCATCTGCAAATGTTAGTATATTTCCAACCCCCGGTGCTTCTAGGTTTGCAATCTTGCTCGTAAACACATTAAAGAGCAACGGTGAGAGTGTGGATCCCTGTGGCAGTATTGGGGTTAAAATATGTGGCTCTGAGGTCAACACACCCAGTCGGAGAGCAACCCGACGAGAATGCAGGACGGCTGCTATCCAGTTCACCAACCAGGGATTGACCCCCTTCTACATCAGTGCGGTCATCAAAATATCATAGCGAACTCTATTGTACGCATCCTTGAGATCAAGCGCTGCCGCCATCGTTTCCTGTCTACTCTGGAACCCCTCATAAACGTCAAAGGCAAAAGTGGCTGCATCTGACCAGGTATCTTTTCCTGGCCTGTAGCACCCCAGGCCTCTTGGAAGCTTCCCCCTTTCCAAAAAACTCTTGCAGCTTGACAGCGACTATCATCTCTAAAGCCTTCCCAAATGTATTTTGAAGGGTGATGATCCTAAAGCCGCTAAGCTGTAAATGATACTTGAATGGTTTTGGGAGAGGGATGAGATAGCTGTGTACCCAATCCTGCGGTACTGATGCTGTCCTAATGCTCTGATTAAAGCAGCCAGCCATCTCCTTCAGGTCTACATCGCTAAATGCCTTCATGTGGCCATACCTGACTCCATCAGGCCCTGGTGCCGTGTCTTTTGCCTTTTTCAAAATATGTTTAACATCTTCAACCCGTATGATTTCTTCATAATGCATATTCTTTATAGTGCCAGATAACTCCTCTCTAACTGCATCCCTGGTGTCCGCATCATCACGATTGGTCTGCTCTAAAAATCTCTGGAGAAACGCCTCCCCTTTCTTTTTGTCTGTTGTCACGCGCACACCATCATCTCTATAAATTGTTCCCACTGTCATAGGCCACTCTTTTCTTTGTATTTGTCTATGCCAGAATTTTCGCAGTGTTTTATCACCTCCAATCTCCTTCATGAAATATTCCCATTTTGCCTTTTTGGCCTCTGCAGCACAGCACTTGAAAACCTCCACCTTGTCTTTCTTGACATTTTCCGCTGTGTCCACTTCCTCTCGTGAGCTTCAAGGTGTCACACTTTCTTTAGCTGCTTCACTGCAGCTCTCTTTGCTTTTCTATTGAATTTTTGGCTGATCCAGCTGATATGATTGATTGATTGATTTAGGAACCGACATCACAGCATTCGGGGGATTCCCATAAGCATAAACTGGTATTAGTATAGCTTCCTTCCATGCCTGTGGGATTATTCATCTCTTCCAGCTGTAATCCAGGACTGCTAGTAGTTTCTTTTTTGCTTTAGTACCTAGTATTATTAGCATTTCATTTGTGATTCCATCCTTTCCTGGTTATTTCTTCTTTTTTAGGTTACTCATTACCTGTTCCATTTCTTCCATTTTTACATATGCCATAGTATATTCTGCTGCTGTCTCTATATTACTATGATGTTTCATTTTATCTATGATTGCTTTCTTCTGTTCTGTTGTAATATCAATGTAGTTTGCACTAGCATAGTGTTCCATTTGTGCAATTGCAGCCTTTTTTCCTGTAAACAAAGCATTTCCTTGTTTAATTGTTATGTGTTTGTTTCTGGGCCCTTCATTGTTCATGGCTTTCACTAATTTTCACAGTTTGTCTCCACCCTTATCAAAGTTAAGGTTTTTTGTTTTTTCCCTCCAACAATGTCTTGTTATTTGATTTATTGTTCTTTTATATTTTGATGAGATGGCTTTGAGAGAGATGTTCACTTCAGTTGTTTGTTTTCTCTCTCTGCTGCCTTCTTGGCATCTTCAACTTTGTCCTCCAAAATTTGTAGTTCTTCAGTCCAGTATGGCTCTTCAGTCCAATATGGTTTGTAGTTTTTCTCACTCCTCTTGGAATTGACTTAGTAGATGCCTCTACTATTATTTTGTTTAGACTTTCCACCATTTGTTTCATGTTGCCATGTTGTGTTTTTATGTTTTCACAGTATTTGTCTGTTAGTATGGCAAATCTATCCCAATCAGCTTTTGCTCCTGTGGAACATGCTCCACATTCATTACAAACTTGATTGGTCTGTAGTCACTGCCTGCTAATTTGTCAAGCAAATGGTGATCGATATTGCGGAGGAAGTCTCCTGTGAAAAAAAAAGCTAAGTCTGGAGTAGAAGTGGTAAACCGTCTTCTAGAGTAGAAGCTCGGTGTGTCATCTGCATGGTTGAGTAGATAGAGATTGGAGACTATTTCCCAGTCCCCCAATTCATCTCCTCTGTTGTCAGTATCTGGGTATCCCCATCTTTCTGAACAGCTATTAAAGTCTCCGACTAAAATGCAGTTTGTGTCAGTTATTTTCATGTTTGAAAGTGTTAGGTTCTTATCTGCTGGGCAATACAGATTGTAAATTCTTATTTTCACATCCTTTATCATTATATCAACACCTATAATTTCCAGTTGGTTGTCTGAGATCACAGATACTTCGCTGCAAGGTATTATATTTTGTGTAAGTATTAGAACTCCTCCTTTGTGTCCTTCGCAGCGAAACGTGTGGCCTGATATCCTCTGACTGAGAATCTGTGACACGCGTTGAGGTGTGTCTCTTGAATGCATGCCACATCTATTCTATCTTTATGAAGGTAGATTTGTTAGGGGACTTGACTCCACAACACAGGGGAAGGTGGCACCACTAGCATTAGGTGCACCCCCACGAGGCAGGCGGCCCGGCACTATCACCACCTGATGGGACTTCACAGGATTAGTGCCATTCTGATTAATTTCCATTTGTGGCATCATGGATTGATTGAGTTACATTGCGCTGTTTTGTCAAGCCTGTGACTTAGTACATGTGACTTCAACAAGCATTTTTCATGTGTGCTCTTCCCTAGTCTTTGACTGTCCCCTGACAGACGATAGTTTGTAAAATGGAGCTATACCTCTCCATAACACAAAGCCTGGCCTGAGTTTAGAGATCATGTGTTTTCCATTTAGCATGAGCCCTCTCTCGGACTGCCTAGTTTACTCCAGAGGGAAGCTAACACTAATACGAATGGAACAAGACAAGCTGCAGAAGTTGCCAGAACAGCAAAACAATGCTCTAACTGTCCGTCTATCGTAGCTTCCATCCTAGACCAGTTGCCGACCAAGGCTTAGAGCCAGGGTCTGCTCTGCCATGACATTTAGTCTTTAGGTTGCATTTCCCTCATACTAAGGCTTGTACCCTCCCAACTGCACTCCTCCACCCGAAGCCGTTGGCACGATGTGAGGCGTTGGGTTTGGTGGACGCTGCCCAACATTCGGAGTTAACAGAAAGCAGGTAGTTACTCTCTGCTGTCATACGATAGCTCATATATAACATCTGTATATCACATGAGGTCAATTTCCCTCCTAAATGGAAGAAGAGTAAAGCAATACTGGGGCAATGAATAAGTGAAAGATGAATCAGAAATATGAATAACAATTGCTTAGACAAAGGTAAAATTAAATACTGTGTGAATACAAAAATTGTGAATACAAACATGAAATAATGATGAGAGATAAATTAAAAATAAGTCCTAAAAAAACATTGTAATCTACAAAATGTAGAACAATAATACCAGAGAATTAGTGAATAAAATATTACTTTGTGAGCAACTTTTCGTTGTATAGTTGTAATAATAGTCATTCTGACAAACACAAGTATGTGTTGTGCTATTACAGGTGAGGTTAGATGTACACGTCCCTTCGGATGAACAGTTCTGCCCAAAAGGTATCTCTGGATAGGAAAATAATCATGAATATTAAAGAAATATACTTACAGATGTTAATATAACATATGTTAATATACAAGCATTACAGGTGGCTTGAAGGTTGCAATCACAACATAGCAAAGTGATATTATCTCAATAGTGTGACAATATAAATTGAAAAATGTTAGACCCTGACTTACACTTCAACATGATAGTTGATATCTGCAACACAAACAAGCAACAAATAATGATTTAAAAAAATAAAGATATGTAAACCAAAATCACAGAATGAAAGTGTCACTAGACATTCTCCTTTTACTTGATGCTCAATATTTGGTTCTACAGGCACTTGTTGACCAGGTTACCTTCCTGGGCGTTTCGTAGGACGTTTGACTCACTTTTGTGGTGTTATCCCCATCCCAGCTGGCCCATTTAGAACAACCGAAGACATCCCGGTCAGCCCTCAAGGGAAGGCAGGGGCAGACCATGGGCATTCCCTGCCATCCAAGGAGGCTTCCATAATTGCAAAGGTGACACATAGCGCTCTGGTATTGGGCCCACCCAAGGAATCGTCACGTCCTGCATATAGCTGCTTAGCCTCACTTCCATATACTGAGCTTTTCGTTTGTAATGGAATGCAGTGGATACAATCAGAATGAATCACTCATTCTACAATCAAGATGGACAAATTAAGGAATAAAGGAAGAATGAGAATGAAGGAAAACATAAAATGTACGACCAGCGTTAAAAAATAAATGACACCAAATTGCGCGTCAACGGACAAAGCGAACGTCAGCTCGTTTCTTCAAAGAGTTGTAAACTTGCATTCTACACACAAGCGTCTAATCTAAAATTTGACACATTTGATGCTCACCAGCGAGAGACACTAAAAGTCCCCAGGTTAACAGTCAAGGAAACCTTAGACTAACCAGAGCCGTCTAGCAGATCAAATGTGTGAACAGAAGGACAAATGTGTGAAATGGCCAGTCACACAGGGAAAGTTCAGATGGAATGGAGATGTTCACCCTAGGAAGGTGTGAGTGAAACACTTGCCCCAACACCTAAATGCCATACACAGAGTGAGAAGTTGAAATGTGGGCCAACAGCTAAGGGGAGATAATGGCAGTTCAAAGAGATAAGGGGCCCTAATCCCAGCTGTATAAAATCTAATTGTTAGAACTTCTCATTGTCATTTGTCAACTTGTCATTTGAAAGAATCAGCTCTCAAACAGAGCATCAGGTTACATGAATGATCCCGTTCAGTGATAACAAGGAAGGACCAGGTGGAAACAAGACTAGCATCAGCACAGAACACTGTTTCAGCTGATTCGATCAATACCTCATTGGTATTGTAAACCGGCCACAGATCCAGACATGCCATCAGCATAAATCAAAGTTATATTTATTGTTTATGTAAACTAATACAATCATCATATCACAAACCATATTTTAAAGTACATCTCATGATAGAAAATAAACGTAGTGGTAGTTTGTTTTAACACAGAGTTCTATCGTAATCTTCATTTATTTTCCAACGTAATTGTGTTGCGTAACTTGGTGGGGGAATTATTTTAACCAAAGAGGGGAGATTGTCAGGGAGTAAACCTGCCCTTCCTAGTAGTCCATCATCATCATCTTCCACTTCTGCCGTCAAGCGTCGTGGGGAGGAATAATTTGTGTTCCTGCGCCCGGTGGGAGGCACTGGATAGTGTCATTCCGTGTGGTTGTACAATGTCTCTGATGTCGTCAATCCATTTTCTTCATGGACGTCCTCGTGGTCTCGTCGCAGATGATCTTTGATGTAAGGCCAGTGATGGTAGTTGCTGATGTTGCATTCTAACGCCATGGCCAAACCACTTGATATTCTGTCTTTCAATAAATGTGGCACAAGGTGTTGATCCCAGTCTGTCTGATAGTAGCATTTCTTACTCGGTCTCGGATTGTTAAGTTGGCAGCTCTCCTCAGGCATTTCATTACGCAGGTGTTGATTTTGCGAAGGTGTAATTTGGATAAAGTCCAGGTCTGAGATTGGTAGCATAGGGTTGGTGTGAATATGCTGTTTATTATCTGTTGTTTTGTGGACATGGGTATGTTTGGATGGTTCAGTAAGGGTGATAGTTGATATGTAAGTGCACTAGCTTTTTGGCATCTGATTTCAATTTCTCTGTCCAATCTGCCATCTTCTGTGATCATACTTCCAAGGTATTTGAATTCTTTAACTTGTTTCAGAGTTGCGTTATTTATCTGTATACTTAGTGGGCCTGGCGATCTGCTAACTTGCATTACTTCAGTTTTGGCTGTGTTTATACTCTTATTGTATCTGCTGGAGGTTGAACTCAGGTTAGTAATATGATTTTGTAGTTTGCCCTCATTGCTGTAAAACAGGCACTGATCGTCTGCAAATAGAAGTTCATTTATTCTCTGTGGGTCAGTTGTTTCATCTGGAGTAAAGAGTTCTAAATTTTCTGAATCTGTTCTGTCGAGACCTGCTTCTTTGGAAATTCTGTCCATGTAGATATTGAATAGCAGGGGAGAGAGCACACATCCCTGCCTCACTCCTGTATTGACAGTGAACATATCTGATATACCTCCCGTGTGTTGCCGGGGCCCATAAGGGAAGCAAAGAATAGCAACACTGTAGCCTACCACGCATGTCGTAAGAGGCGACTAAGGAGGCTTGATGGTTCCGTCGCCCTGCTACTGAGTGAGTGCGTGGCGCGACACTGTGAGCTGTGAGTTTTGTGTGAAATGCTTTTGAATCTGCCCGAGGTTTTTTGGAACGTGACTGCATGTTCGGAGCGATGGCAGCTGGCTATGTCCCAGAGTTGACCGGTTTTTGCCTTATGCAGAAATGCGTGGCTGCTGGGCTTCTGGTTGACTGCCACTGCCATCGACGATGAACTGTATTTTCGTGGACTGTGTGGGTGAACATCTAGGAAACATCCAGATGGGAAAATGACTGCCGATTCCATCAGAGATAAACTGGATGTTTCGTGGGGGACTATTGTGTTGACATTCTGGCGGCGGCATTATGCACAGTGTCATGTGCGGGCTGTTGTTTGTCGAGACTCCTGTCTTTTCCACTTTTCACATTGGGCAGTGGGGAGCGTTTTATGTGATATTCACTGGCACAGGAACGGAGCATAATCGGGACGACCCGTTGCTGTGAAGTTGGAACCGTGACTAACTAACTAAATATCTGATATACCTTCTTGTGTTCTTACTGCACTTTAGCTCGAGTGGTACATGGCTATGATGTTTTCTAGCAGTTGCCCTTGTATCCCATAGTCTTCAAGGATGGTCCATAATTTGTATCTGTTGCCCTTGTATCCCATAGTCTTCAAGGATGGTCCATAATTTGTATCTGTCTACTCTATCGAAAGCCTTTTCCTGATCTACAAACACAATATTCTGCTGGTCACTATATTCGATCATTTTTTCACAAATTTGTCTAAGTTTAAATAATGCATCAGTGCAACTTTTACCTTTCTGAAAACCGAATTGTGCTTTGCTTAACTGTTGTTCAACTATTGGTCTAGCTCTTTGTTCCAATAGTTTTGCAAACATTTTCCCTATATGGCTCAGGAGTAGTAGTCCATTAAGAGACATAAATCTTGGCTTCTAACCCTCTACTTCCCACTCCTTGGGGATACCAAGACCAGCTACTTTTACCTTTTTTGAACCATTTTCAATTGTGTACTTGAGTATCCAGGGACTTGGTCTGTATTCGGCCTATACCAGACATTTGTCGCGAGTCTTCTCTCTGGGATCTGGAGTGTAAGGGAACTAAACCTGCACCCAGAACTACTTCTTCTTCTGCGATCATCCGGAATGTATTTTCAGATGTAATTGCATTGTGCCTGTTTAATTGCACCTTTAGGCCGACACATCTGACTTCTGTGTGCATTTGTTGACCAGGTTAAACTTCCCGGGTGTTTCAAAGGACATTCCACTCTCACTTGGACGTTTTTGCATTGTACCTGTTTATTTGCGCCTTTCAGCTGATTCTGCAAGAATTTGTTGACCGGGTTAACCTTCCCGGGTGTTTCAAAGGACTTTCTTTGATGGTGTCATCTACATTCCAGCTGGTAAAGTTAGAACGGCTGAAGACATTCTGGTCAACCTTCAAGGGAAGGCAGGAGCAGGCATGGGCATTCCCCGCCATCCAAGGAGGCTTCCATAATTGCAGAGCCGCCACATAGTGCTCTGGTCCTGGACTCACCCAAATGAATCGCCATGTCCTGCACATGGCTGCTTAGCCTCACTTTCATATATTAAGCCTCCTGTTCATCACAGGCTGCTCCTCCGATGACCAAGAGGGACCTGTATGCAGATGACATACACATAGCAAGCTTTCGCTTCAGACTTCCACGTAACAGATTTGCTAGCCAAGCAATAATTCCATTTCGTGTCAATGAGACCTTTTTTCCACCTTTGGTAACTTTCATGAGGTAGGTTGCAGATGCTGCCGCCTCAGCATCTCTTGGCCATGCCTTCCCATCCGGGGGATATTGACTTAAGAGTCGTTCAGCCATATCCCTCAGTTGAGAGCTGTAGAACAAGTGTCTGAACCAAGAATGTAGTGGCACCTTGCAAATAATTCAGACTTTAAATGCAATGGATTTGCTAGCCAAGGTATATTCCATTTCACTTCACTTTGCCACTGGGGTTGCTAGTCGGCATCGTTTATGGTCAGAACTATGACAGTATCTGATTGTCTTCGCGCCTCTGGCTTTTGTTCTTGATTAATGAAAACATTCTTGACAAATGCTTTCACAGTAGCTCGTCTTGCGGTGATCCAAGAATTTCACTACTAACACTGCAATATGAATGCCCTTGTTTGTCCCTGTTAATCATTACCTTCAGTTCCGAAAACCAACAAAATAGAACCGAGGACCTATTCCATTATTCCATGCACCACTATTCACGCAGCCGAGGCCTGCTTGGGGCACTCAGCGAAGAGCACCCACGGGAGAGAGCCACAGGAACAACATGCAGTGAACCAGCACGAGCCAGACCGCCCCCTGCACCTGAGATCCAACTATGAGCTTTTTAACGGCAACAACTTTAATAAACGCTATTGAAGCTGGAAATACAGTGGCTGCTGGCACCAGACTTGCCCTCTAATAGATCCTCGTTAAAGTGTTTAAAGTGTACTTATTCCAATTACGGGGTCTCGATAGAGTAACATACTGTTATTTTTCATAACTACCTCCCCGTGCCAGGAGTGGGTAAGTTGCATGCCTGCTGCCTTCCTTGGATGTGGTAGCCATTTCTCATGCTCCCTCTCCAGAATCAAACTTTGAATTCCCTGTTAACTGTTACAAACATGGTAGGCATGTCACGTACCATCGACATTTGATAGGACAGACATTTGAAAGATGCGTCGCCGGCACATAAGGTCATGTGATCAGCACAAAGTTATCCAGAGTCACCAGTGGGAATGCAGCGCCCTGCGAAGGGCAACAACGATTGGTTTTGAAGTAATAAGAGTGCTCTTTCTGCAAGGGTTAGAGCTTGGTAAACATGTATTAGCTCTAGAATTGCCACAGTTATCCAAGTAGGATCATGTCATTTAAGGAACCTCAACTGATTTAATGAGCCATTCAGTTTTACCGTGAGACAGTGTGAACGTAGACATGCATGGCTTAATTTTTGAGACAAGCATTTGACTACTGGCAGGATCAACCAGATATCTATAACACAGACGGACTATTCATGTACACGCAGGCCAAGAGTACCAATCACTCACTTCATTCCTTCGGTACCCGGTGATACATGCAAAACCACTGGACGCCTACCGACGAGCTTTCAAGCTACGCCAAGCAGGACTGACCAAAAAGCTATGCCAGCATACTGACTGCAGGCCCACTACTCATCGAGAGAGAATGGGAGCTTATCGAGACCTGGTCGAACTTTCAAACAAAAATTGCTCTTTCGCCCGCTCAAAATGCGACTCCGGCTTCGCACTGCAGTCACATTCTTGAAACGCCTGCCTCGCTAACTTGCGTCGGATGGGAAGTTCCTGACTGGGTGCACCTCACACAGCCATCCGAGACAATTAAAGCCAGATGCGGGACTGATCTTGCGAACCAGACCAGTCCTCACGCCACCCAGAACTAAACCCAAGTGTGAAAAACAGTGACTTCTAACATTTTAGAAGACATGTCCGGAATACAATTTAGTAAAAACACTTACATATTTGTTCCCTGTCCGGGAGCTAATTAGTCAGCTGACATATTGGACGGCATGTCAGGAGTATAAATAAGTCACCCTATGACACCGTTCACCACAGGCTGTTCCTCCGGAAACCAGAAGAATGCAATCTGCAGATGACATCCACACAGTGGGCTTTCGATTCTCATGGACACGCTATCGAGAACAAGTCACCTAATCTGTTCAAGAAATCTGACAAGTGGGAGAAAATGGCACTTGGCAAGAATAACACCAGAAGACACCTGACATTCAAGATGGGCAGCATGGAAGCCGCCAAGACCATCAAGAAGATGCAAGAAGAGAACCTGCCTGTGAACTGCAGCAAAAAGGAACCTTAAAGGAAGCTACCACTCCTACACCAGTTGAAGCCGCTCCCGTCACTGAACAGACGCCAGAGATTACAACTACAACTGAAGCCAGCAACAGCAGAGAAGCCTACAACACTAACGAGAAGCAGTCAAGCAGCTCACCAAAGACTTCCACATCGGAGGAAACCACAACAGAGGTCTTCACCGGCAAAATCCTGCTGAAACAAATCAGCGTTGGGGAGGCCAAACTGTCGGCGCTATCAACAAACAAGATACAGGCTCTGTTGGAGAATGAGCTGGGAAGACACAGCGTCACCCAGCTGTACAAGACACCTGATGGAATAGTGGTCTCCATCAAAAAGAACTCCAAGACCACTGCACTAATGCAGAAGATGTCACAAAACGAGAAAGCTGACATCAAGCCACCCAACACCACATGATGAAAAGATGGGTCATCAAATGCGTCAAGACCAATCTCACCAATGACCAGATCAGGGGGATGCTGTCGAAAGAGAACTTGACACTCAAGATCACCAGTGCTGAGAGGATCATTGGCAAGAATAACATCCCTTTCACAATCGTCATCATAACATCGGAGAATAGAGTGATCCCTCAAACAATCAGATGGGACAAGAAAGATCAAGCTCCAGAGCACTACATACCGAAAGTGCTGCAATGCTCTAAGTGCCAGAAGTTTTAGCACACCCATGCCACCTGCAAGAGTGACGTGGGGGTATGTAGATACTGCTCTGGACCCCATCCTTACAGTCAGTGCCAGCAAGCAAAGACGACACGGACTTCAAGAGGCCTAACCCTAACAGAAAGTGCGCCAACTGCCTTGGCAGTCACAGCGCCAGGTACCTCAGCTGCCTCTGCCACCAAGGAAGCTATGAAGATCACCATCAAAACTAACCTGCCCTATAAAGAGGCTAGGAGGCAGTACGAGGTGACCAATCGACTTACAAAAAGTGACAAAGCGCAACTGGAAGGCCAACTGAAGGACCTGAGATCAAAGTTCAACAGCATGGAGGAAGAAAGAGACAAGACACAAGAAACACAGAAAACAACCGTTCAGCGCATCCTGGTCGAACTGAAGCAAGTTCAGCAGAAGATTGAGCAGCATGTCGCTCGATTGGGTGCTATAAAAGCCGAGAGAGGCGAAACTCTATCAAACATATAAGAAGAGAGAGAATGGACAGAAGAAACTCTTAAACAGATCCAAGAAGAAAGAGAGCAAACAGAGCTGCTCAAGTCAAAGAAAGAAACATCTCAACCAGAAAGCATAAAGTCCCAGGCAGAAGAAGAAGCAACAGAAGAAGAAATAATAGTGGAGGAAGACTACAATGGCTACCCAGACCAAGAACAAGTGTGTAGGGAGGCCTCGAGTCGGTGTCACTCACCACCAAGATCGAACCAATGAGCTGGCCACGACACAAGATACCAAAGAAGACAGAGAAGACACGAAAACAGACCACCAAGAACAAGACATAGCTGGAGGAAGGATAACTGGTAAAGCTCCCTGAAGAAAACAACACCATACGACGGGGCGGGTACACAATTACTCCAGACCTTACCAAGTGTGTGACTCTATACAGACATGTAAGACCACAAGGATGAAACGAACACAATTGCAGCCACTCAACCTTTTCTAGGAAGCAAATATACGCATCTATATCTCAGAAAGAGGAAGTATTAGATACACTATAAAGGCCCCAAATACAACAAAATCAATATAGTCCATGGTTGAACAGGGTCATTCATCTCAAGAGTTGGAATTGGAATTGGAATTCGATTCGGACTTTCCACATAACGGATTTGTTATTCAAGCAATATTCTTACACAAGGGGCTTTCGATTTGGACTTTCCATGTAATGGATTTGTTAGACAAGCAATATTCCATTTCATGCCACTGGGACGTTTTTGCCACCAACATACCTGTGGCATGAAATGTGGCAGGCTAGGAACTTCTTCATGGACCTTTAGATGTCAACCTGAATATAGTTAAAGAAAGCAGCAGTCAACTTGAGCTTGTTGATATCTTCATAGATCGTGTCCTCAAATGAAGCAGGTGTGGGCCAAATATCCTTCTCTGTTCTGCATATATTGGGCACACCTGCAGCAAATGTCTAGTTCCACAATTACATTAATCAGTATATATCTCTGGGGAGTGGCTGGCCGAGTGGCTAGAATGCCAGATTTTCATTTGGGAGACCAGGGTTTGAATCTTCTGTAAGGTGTGGAGTTTTTTTCTGTCAGGGGCATCAAGAAAACTCTAACCTGCACAATTCGCAGCGACGGCACTAGCCAGGTGGCCTTAATTCTTCAAGCTCAAGACCCCCTGCCATACACCCCAAGGTACTATATTGGCAGTAAATGACAATATGTATCTCTTATCTTTAGTTTATTGAACAATTAGTATTTCATTCTATTATGTCCTGTGCGGAGTCGATTGCTACTAGTTCACTTCAGTCGAGTTTGTAATATGCATAATTTTCCAGTGGCCTGGATGTTCTAATTCCCACATGGTTCTATAAGTGCTTTTTATAAACCTCTTTACCCCATTATAGGTTATGTTTATGTCAGCTCGAGGTAGTTATCCACCCTTTGTTGCCAATCTGTCAGCCTTTACATTTCCAGGTATACTGCAATGTGATGGGATCCACTGTATTACAATTTTTTTGTATTTCTGACATAGTCCATAGAGTGCTGCTCTTAGGTCTGCTAGTTCTGTATTGTTTTTGTTCTTCAGTATTGAGACAGCTAACTTTGCATTTGTGAAGATAGCTATTTGCTTCTCTTTCTTTTCCTCCATCAAGAGCATTTCTACTGCAGTTTTCAAAGCTCCAACCTCTGCTTTGAAGTTACTTGAGAATTTTTCCAGCAGCCACTGACTGTGTTTTTATTTTTTCACACCACTTTTTTAAACTTTAGGAGAATTCATCCTCCACAATTTTCTGTTGAATTTTTGGTTGATCCATCTGTATATGCATGGATCCAATTGCTAATTGGGCAATGTTCTTTAATGTATGAGGGGTGTTCATTTGAAATTTGTTCGTGCCGCACCACACGTAATTGCGTACGTTGAACATGATCATGTCATAGTTATGTGATAAGTACTGACCAATGAATAAAAGAGCATGTGCTTATTGTCCCATGATGCATAGGTTCTGTTTCTGGCCGTTGAGAAAATAGCCGGGTTGATTAAAAATCCGTCCAAAGCTCAAAGAGCAGTGATTCAGTTTTCTTTAATTTGAAGGATGTTGACCAGTGGACATTCATCGAAGAATGCAGGCAGCGTACGGTAACAAATGTGTGTTGAAGATAACAGTGACAGACTGGGCACAAATATTTCAGAAAGGATGTCAGTCCACGACAGATCTTCGACGGCTGGGTCAAGCACATATTGACTGTTGGCATGTTAAGTAAAGAATCTGTGATAATCTGTCTTTTTGCAGTTCTACAAAGTTGCTTCGCTTCAGTCTTCCCTTTCCAAGACCATTAGACCTTTTATACATGCGGTGGTCTGGTAATCTTCTAAATTGTTCTGCTTGTTGCTGAGCTCTACTATCTCTTCTTTCCTGCACTGGTTGTAAACAAGTGATCTTTTCTAGTTCATTAATAGGCGTTGTCTTCAGGCTTCCAGTTATGATTCACATTCCTTGAGTTTGGACTATTTATTTTGTTAAAGTTTGACTTAGCTGCTGTGGCCCAAGCTGCAATGCCAAATTCCAGTACTGGCCTCATCCGTCCAGTCCATATAACTTTATAAGAACTTTCTCATCTGCTCCCCACGTTGTACCAGCAAGTTTTTCATGATTGCCATTCTTTGCCTAGCTCTTGTTCGATTTTTCTCAACCTGTGTCTTCTATGTCAGGCGATGATCAAAGGTAACATAACTCCTAGATAATATCAGCTTAAGTTGCTGAGTTTTATTTGAGATGAAGAACACTCTGCATGTTGTTTTCTTCTCACTTATCTTCACTAGCCATGATTTTTACCAGTCCTCTAGCGCTAATAAGGCTTGCTGTATTCTGCTGTTAGCTGTACTAATATATTCTTCAGATGTCCATATGGCTAGGTTATCTGCAAAGGAGGATGTGTGTGCTCTGGCTGGAAAATTGTTTGTGATGTCATTTATATAGTGAAAGAACTCCCCCTTGGGGAACACCTTGCTTCAACAGCATCTTATAGCTGGTTTGTCATTGTACTTTTGTCCTGGCAGTTGTTCTCAAGGTAGTGGCTGATCCATATGTACATTTTCCCACAAACATGCATTTTTTGCAGTTTTAATTTCAGTCCTTCCTTCCATACTTTATCAAATGCTTTTTCTAAATCTATCCAGACCACTAGTGTGTGCTTTTTCTCTTGGAAGGCATCCTCTATTTCCTGAGCTATGTAGGTTATTTTATCTTTAGTGGATCTGTACTTTCTGAATTAAGTTTGGTGTGGCATTAAGAATTTGTTTTCTTCCAGATGCCATGTTATCCTGCCATTAATAATGTGTTCCATTAATTGTTCCATTCGGCGCTAACAGAAAGCAGGTAGTACCGTCTACTGTCATACAATAGCTCAGTCATATCTGACTAAGACTGACACCAATATATATATATATATATATATATATATATATATATATATATATATATATATATATATATATATATATATATATATATATATATATATATATGAAATCTGTACATGACATCAGGTCAATTTCCCTGCTAAGTGGAAGAAGAATAAAGCAGTACTCTGGAGATGAATAAGTGAAAGATGAAATCTGAAACATGAATAACAATAACTTAGACAAAGGTAAAATTAAATACTCTGTGAATAAAAACAATGTGAATACAAACATTAAAATAATGATGAAAGATAAATTAAAAATAAGTCCCCAAAAACATTGTATCTGGAAAATGTAGAAAAAATACCAGGGAACTAGTGAATAAAATATTACTTTGTGAGCAGTTATTTGTTGAATCGTAATAATAGTCGTTCCCACAAACACAAGTATGGTTTGTGCTATCACAGGTAAGGTTAGTTGTACACGTCCCACCAGATGAACAGTCCTGCCCAAAAGGTATCTCTGAATATAAAAATAATCATGAATAATTAAGAAAATATACTTAAAGATGTTAATATAAATATCTGATCATACAAACATTATAGGTGCTTCATGGTTGCAATCGCAATATAGTAAAGTGATATTCTCTCAACAGTGTGATAATATGAACTGAAAAGTTAAACGTCAGACCCTGACTTACACTTCAACATGATAGTTGATATCTGCAGCACAAACACGCAACAAATAATGATTTAAAAAATAAAGAGATGAGAACCAAAATCACAGAATGAAAGTGTCATTAGACACAAATATTTTATTTATCATATCTAATGGATACATGGCAGGTATCTCATCTCAGAATATGTGTTTGTGGGATCCAGTTTCCTAGATGCTATTTTTTCCTTTACTTGATGCTCAGTATTTGGTTTTGTAGGTGCCATGATCCATCACCATCATTTACATAAATCTTATACTTAAGTTTTGTGCATGCCATCATCATAATGTCCATAAAGAGTGTTGAGAGGATACATAGAGCCTGTTCTTTTGTATGGATGTGAAACTTGGACAATGTGCAGTCAAGCTGAAAAACATCTGATGGCTGCAGAAATGTGGTTTCTGAGGAAAATGCAAAGAATACCATGGACAGACAGAAAAACCAATGACCAAGTACTTCAGGAGACAAATGAAAATTGTAAATTGATTAGAGAAATTAGACGTAGACAGTCAAATTTTTTTGGACATGTTATGAGAAGAAATGGATTGGAGAACTTAGTGACAATTGGCAAGATCGAAGAGAACAGACCAAGAGGAAGACCGAGAGGAAAATGCCTGGATGGCTTGGCCACATGGCATGGACGAGACAGGAACACTGAGCTGATCCATGACGTTGGTGATCGAGTGAAATGGTGAGTCATGACCGCACACGCTTTCCGGCATGGCACATAATTGATTGATAACCCACAATTCCATTTATATAAATCTTAATGTTTGGTTTTGTCAATAGGATGATCTGTCACCTTTGTTTCTATCAATATTAGTATTTCTAGTTTCATGGAGCATCCATTTACATGAATCTTAATATTTTCAGATTTCTGGGACTGAAATCTATGTATCTGCCCATGTGTTACTGGCAAAGAATAGTAGATTTGTAACCTACAATGTGGTGTAGGATAAAGAGAGAGGGATAGTACCTCATGGGGAGTGGCAGCCATATCCCAAGGGATAGACCAGGATCCTATTTGAATATCGCTTGTGTATGGCGGTTGCCACACCACAGGCAACAGTCTTGACTGACTTGCTAAACTACATGAGTGAAGTAGGGGTGATATCCTACTAAGGGAATGTCTATCCCTTGTACACTAAAGACTGGGACGGTGAAAAAGGCAGATGAATCTATATAGATCAATGGCTTTGAAAGCGAAACAGCAGAGTGTGTGGCACACACGAGGCATGTTCAGGACACAATAGTGAACACAGCTGCCCATCGTGGAAGAGATTGGGACCTCACCACATAGTATCCCATAGACAGCAATGCAATTACAACAGAAATAAAACAGCTGTACGGGTAATTCTTGGCCCCTGGAGATGAGCCTGTTGTAAATATGCTCAGGGAAGAGACAACTTCTATAGTGAGTAAGAAAGTGCATAATGACGAATGCATCTGAAATTCATTTGAAAGTATGCATTCTGACAATACCTACTTGAAAAGTAGAAGGAGAAGACTAAGAATTGGTATGTGGAACGTACGTACGCTGTATCAAGCAAGGAAATTTTATAACCTTATCTCGGAAGCCAAAAACATGGATTTTGATATTTTAGGTGTGTCTGAAACAAGAAGGACAGATGCGAGTTATATAAGGAGAGACGACTACATATTCATTAACTCAGGAGGAGATCACCATGAGAGAGAAGTAGGATATTTTAGTAAAAAGAAACTTAGAGAAAAATATTAGTGGATTCTTGGCTCATAAAGATAGAATGATACTACTCAAAATTAGGGCAAGACCTTTCAACATAGTAAATCTTCAGACAAATGCTCCAATGACTGATTATAGTGATGAACAGCTCGAAGAATATTATGAAGACCTACAACAAACACTGAAAGTTGTAAAATTATCAGAGGTCCTAATTATCATGGGAGACCTAAACAAAAATGTTGGAAAAACTAGATATAAGCAGATAGTAGGGCAACATGGTATGGGAAATAGAAACGACAGATGAGACTATCTAGTACAGTTTTGTGACGAGAACCATCTTTTGATTTGTAACATATTCTCCCAACATAACCCTAGGAAACTGTATACGTTGAAAAGCCCTGGAGATAGAATGAGAAATCAAACACTGACTACATTATGATTAGAAATAGATTTAAAAACAATGTTTAAAATGCCAAAACATATCCTGGTGCCGATATCAACTCTGACCACAATCATTTAGTTATAAAATTACAAATAAAACTTAAAAACCGAAGAATAAGGACATCGAGGATGCCTCAAATACTCAAATAGATATATCAGCATTGAAACAACCAGACATAAGTCAGCTATATTTATTCGAAGTAAAAAGTAAATATGATAGGCTAATCGTTGAACACGTATACAAGAGAAAAGAAAAATCCCAACAACAGAAATGAGATTCCTGAGAAGAATACTCAACGTACCAAGAAGAGATAAGATCAGAAATGAAGAAATCAGGATTAGGGTGGGGGTTATAGCAGCACTAGATTTTATTAGAAAGCAGCAAGTCAAATGGTTTGGCCATGCAAGTAGGTTACCATCCAGCAGCATACCAAAACAAGTGATGTACAGACCAGATGGAAACAGAGGAAGAGGCTGACCACATAAATGCTGGACGGAGGGAATAGCAGAGTCCATGGGAATATCAATACATGAAGCCCATAATTGGGCACTCTCACGATGTTTATACTTCACCTCGACACCGCAAGGTGCAAGAGGAACATTATGAGATGAGATGATGAGATGAGAATCGTTGAAAGCATGGAACAATACAGACATGAAAATCGTGAGGAGAAAATCCATCCATCATGTGCCATGCCGATAAGCGTGGGTGGTCATGTTCTGCCATCTCACTTGATCACCAGAGTCGTGGATCAGCTTCGTGTTTTTGTCTCGACCATGCCACGTGGCCAAGCAATCCAGGTATTTACTTCTCGGTCTTCCCCTTGGTCTCTTTCCTTCGATCTTGCCAGTCATCACCAAGTTCTCCAAGTCATTTCTACTCATAACATACCCAAAAAATTGTGACTGTCTACGTCTAATGACTATAATCAGTTTACGATCTTCATTTGTTTCTTGAAGGACTTGTTCATTGGTTTTTCTGTCTGTCCATGGTATTCTTTGGAGTTTCCTCAGAAACCACATTTCCACAGCCTTCAGATGTTTTTCAGCTTGTGTGCTCATTGTCCACGCTTCACATCCATACAAAAGTATTGGTTCTATGTAGCACTTCAACACTCTTTTTCTCGTTTCAATTGATATCTTTTTATTGGTCAGTATGTTTTTCATCTTGCAAAAGGCTACCTTCGCAATGGCAATTCTTGTTCTAATCTCTTCAAGGCATCTTCCATCAAATGTTATGACTGTTCCGAGATAACTGTATCGTCTGTTTAGAGATTATCTCTGTTTCAAGTTCATGACCTAGAAGAATTCTTAAACAGTATTAGAAGCAAATATTTACTAGCTAAGAGCACTGTACAGCGTTGTTTGTTTACCTGTTGTTTCAGTAGTACTATCAGTTGGTGTTACAGTATCTGTGGGAGTATTATTTTCTGAAGTGTTATTGAAGCAACGGTTAATATATTACAAGCAAAAACATGTAAGCATTAACACTTGCTAGATCAAAAGCAGTTATAAGTCGTGAGATGCAATGAGTAAATCTGACGTGTTATTTCTAAGTCATTAGATGCAATGAGCAAATTTGAAGTGTTATTTCTAAGTCATGAGATGCAATGAGTAAATCTGAAGTGTTATTTTTAAGTCATGAGATGCAATGAGTAAATCTGAAGTGTTATTTCTAAGTCATGAGATGCAATGAGTAAATCTGAAGTGTTATTTTTAAGTCATGAGATGTAATGAGTAAATCTGAAGTGTTATTTCTAAGCCATGAGATGCAATGAGTAAATATGAAGCATCATTTTTCAGACACAATGAGTAATTAAATATGAAGCGTTATTTCTCAGTCACAAGACAGAGCTGCACAAGATACACAATATGCATAAATGTATCAAATTGTGTTATGTTGTTTGTCTGTTTAAGAATACTGTGTTATGTTCTTTGTCTATTTAAGAACTATACTAAGCTGCAAGAACTATACTTTTTCGCTCTACTCTAGTCTCAGCTATACTTTCATATGCATAGCTCTGTCTGATCAAACTTCAGGCTGCATATTACATGTCCTCTGTTACAGACTTGGGTTTACAGAGTGAGTTTTCCCAACATGGGCTTTGTGTGTCTCAATGCTATGGCATCATTATCTGACACTGCCAGTGATCTTAATTACTAGCAGCCATCTACATAGTTTCAGTTATCAAATTTTACTCATTACTCTTCTAAGGTGATTTTGCGTAATTAAATTCTCAATACAACAGAATGAATAAGTAGTAATCATAATAAGATAAATATTAGTTTAACATAGATTATAAAAGTGTCACTTTTACTGTTACACTGAGACATATAAAACCATGATAGTATCAATACTGAAAAATAATGATAATAAAATAAATAAGAACATGCAAAAACACCTGTGGCAGAAACAAAGAAAGGTATATCAAACAGAAATTAACAAGCAAATGCGCAGTTTAGCATATGTACAAAAAGGTTACTCTATAAATGATGTGTTCATTCTGAACCAGTATTAGAAAACCATTTTAAGGACCTTACTTCCGACAGATGTCTGACAGTTTTGCAATATTCAATTAGAATTAATTTTATGACTGTTCATCTTACAAACTGATAGTCATATGTTTACATCTCATATCATAAGCAGATCTTTATTTGCATTCTCACAGTTCTCAAGTTCATGATTATTCTGTCAGTTGTTACAAGTTCTACTGATATGGAATTGAAAGGAAACAGATTGCTGCTTGCAACATGTAAAAAGTCGTCATCAAGCTCTCATTCGGATCATTTTTATTCTTCAATGCATTGTTGAAGGGCACAGATGACCTGTATCTACATAATCCTCGTGAATTGTGTTTATCAATCCATAAGCTGGTATATCTGCATGCCTTGATATTAAGATAGTATATTTTCTATTCATTATCCATCTTTTTGAATATCAATTCTACTAGTTGTCATTGTGTTCTAGCTCTTCTCTCCGCATGGCATGACAAAATAATGGTGCCCATTTCCTCTTGATATCTGTAATAAGTTTCCTTTAATTACTGTCATCTTTGAAAACATTATTCATAATATTTGTCCATAGTTGTAACATTTGCAAGTAAGTTTACATGTAAGCATTTTCTTGTCTGTTTATGATTTATAACCATGTGTTAAAACTGGTTCTAAATAATGCTTAAGAACTGCTAAGGTGGAGGGCGGATGCACCATGGACCAGGCTGACATTCTGAATGCTCTACGAGAAGTAAGACTTGTGCGAGAACCATGTGATGACAGCGAATCTACAACCATGGTCAGACTGCGAGAACAGCAAATCAAAAGAGGGGTGGCCAAACAAGAACACTACGCAGGAAGCCAAAGAAGATTGATAAACCAACACAGAACTGGTGTCGTTAGCCGCTACATGCTGCAGGATTTGCTGAAGAGGGGATCCGAGCACTTATGGACTGAATGGTTCGATGTGAAATGAGGATCATCTTTGGACCGACTAACTAACTAGCTTAAGAACTATATTTTAATTAATCCTACACGATAAGAATTACTTTGCATATAATTTTCTCCATTTTATGCAATTTAGTTACAGCAGAGCATTTGTTACCGCCAGCTCCTATTCTCAAGCCACTTAGTTGATAACAAATGCTCCAGCATAGCTTTATCATTCTACAGAAGGACAATTCTAAAATAGTGTTAGAACCAAACCTGTACAAGCCAAAATACTATACTGTGTGATTCTAGATTATCCATTTACCTGGGGTATCAGTAGTAGTGGTATCATCAGTGCTAGTAATTTCAGTGGCATTACCCGTATATAAAGTGGTACTATCACTGCCATTGCTCTCTGGAGAATTACCTGAAGATGCTACAGTCATATAATCAGTGCTAGTAATTTCTGAAGCACCAAATGAAGCGGTACCATCAGTAGCAGTGCTCTCTGAAATATTATTTGAATATGCTACAGTGGTATCATCATTGCCAGTGTCCTCTGAAGAATTATTTAAAGATGCTACAGTGGTACTGTCAGTGCCAGCACTCTCTGAAGGATTATTTGAAGATGCTACAGTGGTACTGTCAGTGCCAGTACTCTCTGGATAAATATTTGAAGATGCTACAGTAGTACTGTTAGTGCCAGTACTCTCTGGAGAATTATTTGAAGATGATACAGTAGTGTTGTTAGTGCCAGTACTCTCTGAAGAATTATTTGAAGATGTTACAGCGGTATCAGCAGTGCCAGTACTCTCTGGAGAATTATTTGAAGAGGTTACAGTGGTATCAGCAGTGCCAGTACTCTCTGAAGCATTAATGAAGCAACAGATTAGTGTTAGACAAAAGTGAATAAGCATACACATTTCCTAGGTATAAGCAGTTACAAGAGACAGAGCCGCACAAGATGCTCAATACAATTAGTAAGTAATAAACGACTCTTTTTACATGCCTTGAAGTGTATTGGGCATATGGTGCTAGTGCCAAATTTTTATAGACCAATTAACACTTCAATATACAATATCATGCTGGTCACCTTTACTTTCCAAGAGATTTCCTGGTACCCATTTTGGGCAGAGTCAACCTGTGAGCTCAGGACATTTTAAAAAAACATCTGCCATGAAGCACATTTGAACCCATGACTACCAGGCCGCTGTTAATGCCCTACCACAGCTCCCAAATACACATAACATAATCAAAATAGTGTTTCCTCACGACTGCCCAAAGAATGTGGACTGTCCTCTTCTGATGCAAACAACCTGATCTCTTTGTGATTAACTTCTTTCAAGATATGTTCATTTCTCTTTCTATCTGTCCATGGTGTTCTCATCATTCTTCTATAAAACCATAACTCCACAACTTACACACAATTTCTCACTTGTCTAATTGTCCATGATTTGTTTCCATACTTCTCACCTCAATTCGCAAAAGACAAATTGCAGTGAATATAGTGAAATGCAGCTTTTGTTTTGGCCATTCTACATTTATCTTCCTCAATGCATCTTTTATTTGTTGTTAGTAAAGTAGCCAAATATTTAAATACATTGTCTTGATTCAGACTAGTTCCGTTCACTTTGATGTTGAATTTGGGAAGACATTTTTCTCTGCAATTAGAATTACTTCTGTTTAGTTGTTGTCGACGTTGTTATCCACACTAAGTGCTTTGTTTTGAGTATCTGTTGCAATTACATCTATCATTTCTTGCAACTGTGTTTCATTTTCAATCAATCAATCAATCAGACGCCGTCTCCACAGTGAAGGTTGGCGGGAATGGATCTCCATCATTGTCTGTTTCTCGCCCTGACTGTACATTCTGTCAGATTGATGTTCGTCTATCTCTTGATGTTATCTTCACACTTGTATCATTGTCTACCTTTTGCTCGCTTGCCTTCAACCTTACCCTCCATTATGGTTATTATAAGAGTGTTACTATGTCTTTTAACGTGGCCGAAATATATCACTTGCCTCATTTTTATTTCTTTCATCAACTCTCTTTTCATTCCCAGTTTTTCCACAACCTCTGTATTTGATTGTTTTTGTTTCCATGAAATACGACATATTCTTCAGTATATCCACATGTCTAGAGCCTCTATTCGACTTTCTAATTGCTTGTTTAATATTCAGGCTTCAATGCCAAGTAGTAGTGACGAATATACATAACATTTTACAATTCTCATTTTTAATGCACTGTTAATCTCTCTAGATATTAATACTGATTTCATGATGTTGAAGGCATATTTGGTCATTCATATTATATTTTTGATTTCTGTTTTACTTCTGCCATCATCTGTTATTGTTATTACATGTCCAAGATAAGAGAAACTAAGAGAAAATTGATGTTAAGTCCAGGCAGTTCGATTTGTGTAAAAATTCTTTCTGTGTATAAGCTGAAGAGGCTTGGGGACAACACACATCTCTGTCGTACTCCTCTGTTTATGTATATGGGAGATGAACAATTATTTCCATATCTAACTGATACCACTTGTTCCCAGTACAAGTTACTAATAAGTCTGATGTCCTTTCCGTCTACTCCTATATCTTGAAGGCACGTAATTAATCATTCATGTTGTTCTCTATCAAAAGCCTTCTTTTAGTCTACAAAACATATATATATTTTTCTGAACTTCTATATGTTTTTCAATTAGCATCCTCAAACAGATTATTGCTTCTCTGGTGCCGCTGTTTTTGCAAATTGTTCTTCAGCTACTTCCTCATCTATTTTATGTTGAATTCTTTCTTGTATGACCTTGAGTAGTATCTTAGTTATATGGCTCATTAAGCTAATAGTTCTGTAATCCTCACAATCAACAGCTCTTGGCTTCTTGGGTAGTGTGATGAAAATGGATGTTTTCAAATCCTTGCGTGTGTCCCCAGTATTATATATATCATTACATAATTCTGTGATAGTTTCAATGCCAAAACTGGATAAGGATTTTATCATCTCTGTTGTTATTTTGTCAGGGCCTGCAGCCTTTCCTTAGTTTATCTTTTTAATAGCCTTCTCTACTTCAGCCTTTAATATGTTTGGTCCATCTTGAGTATTATACAATGATGGTTTATTGACCTTGCTGTCCCAGAATAATAATTCTGTGTATTCTGTCCATCTTTTCATTATATCGGTATTATCAATTATAATTTTGCCATTTTTTCCTTTGATACAACCATCTCATCTCATCATGTCTCATCATGTTCCTCTTGTACCTTGCAGTGTCGAGGTGAAGTCTAAACAGCGGGAGAGTGCCTGTTTATGGGCTTCATGTACCAATATGCCCATGGATTCTGCAATTCCCTCCGTCCATCGTTTACGTGGTTAGCCTCTTCCTCTGCTTCCATTTGGTCTGTACATCATTGCTTGTTGTGGTATACTGTTTGTTGGTAACCTACTTTCATGACCAAACCATTTTACTTGCTGCCTTCTAATAAAATCTAGTTCTGCTATAACCCCCACTATAGTCCTGATTTCTTCATTTCTGATCTTATCTCTTCTTGATACATTGAGTATTCTTCTCATGAATCTCATTTCTGTTGTTTTGATTTTTCTTTTCTCTTTTTCTGTCATTGTCCAGGTTTGGTATTGGTAGCATAGCTGCCACAACCATTTCCTGTTATATTATTTTTCTTCTTAGTAGATCTTTTTATACTTTCATGCAACCCATTTTGGTTGTGTTTTATGTCCAGATCTTCTATTTCTTTGAAATTTTTTCTACAACCACTTTTCTACTTGTTCTTCAGCTACTTCATTTCACAATATTTATTTTTCTTCCTATGTAAATGTATAATGCTCTTGATGAACGAAAGACGAGTGATTGGAAGGGCCGAATGTAAGATGGGCCTGCGCGCCCAATTTGTGACCCTAATAAAGTTGATTTGATTTGATTTGATTTGATTTCTTTGGCAACTCTGCATATTTGATGTATTTCTCTATCTATTAATGCATATTCTGGACTGTTCTTTGCTTTCTTTCTTTGAGTCATTTTGTTCAAGATTTCGGTTATCCACAATAGCTTTTTAAAATTTTCCTTCACTGGAAAGTTGGTATTTGCAATCTGTATGCTTATTTTTGCCAATCTCCGTGGCTACGGGCTTATGGACACGATTCGTAATGCCTGCTTACCCGCGTTCAAAACACAGCTGCAACCGATTTGGCAGCAAACTGCGTTGCGCTGGGTTTTAATGCATTGGTATGGGAGCTGGTCATTCAGAAAGCAATGGCAAACTACTGAACGTAAACTAACCAAGACATCAACAACAACAGTAGAATACTGGTGTTGCTAGCGATGTCTTGTAAATAGGATATGAAAACAAAAAATGCTTATTTTTACACATTTTCATTTTGTATTAATTTTTACCTCAGGATTTTCATGTTGATATTGTTCCACACTTTCAACAATTAGACTATTCCACACTTTCAACGATTAGCCTATCATATTTATTTTTTACTTCGACCAGGTATAGTTGACTTATATCTGGTAATTTGAATGCCATATATCTATCTGAGGTGTCCTCAATGTCCTTATTCCTGTGTTTTTAAGTTTTATTTCTAATTTAAAAACAACAGGACTGTGGTCAAAGTTGATATCAGAACCAGGGTATGTTTTGGTATTGTTAACATTGTTTTTATTTGGTGGTTCTTCTTCTTCTTCGTCTTCTTCTTCGTCTTCTTCTTCGTCTTCTTCTTCTTCTTCTTCTTCTTCTTCTTCTTCTTCTGCGTTCATCTGGAGAGTTTTTTCGGACGTGATTCCGTTGTGCCTGTTTACAGTAGAGCTCGTTCTTGTGCCTTTATACAGAAACATCAGATTTCTGGTGGCATTTGTTGACCGGGTTAACCTTCCCAGTTATTTAGTTCTATTTCTATTCATAATGTAGTCAATTTGGTCTCTTGTTCTATCTCCAGGGCTTTTTCACGTATACAGTTTTCTAGTATTATGTTGGGAAAATGTTTTAAAAATAATAAGATGGTTTTCTTCAAAATACTGTATCAGTCGATCTCCTCTGTCATTTCTGGCTCCCATACCATGTCGCCCTACTATCTACTTATATTTAGTTTTTCCAACCTTTGCATTCATGTCTCCCATGACATTTAGGACTTATGATTTTTCAACTTTTAGTGTTTGTTGTGCCGGTCTCTCTAGTCTAGAGGTTACACGACTTTCTCCGTAATCTCGTAAGTAACATGACATTGCACAAGAATTGGTAGCGGTTCTCTCCGCGTTGGTAACTTATGGGATTCTGAGCCGGTCGCTCAGAAAGCAATGGCAAACTACTACTACTACAATCTTGTCAAGAAATCAACAATCAGCTGAAAGATGCTGATGTTGACAGTGATGTCCTGTAAAGGATATGTGAAAAAAAAGTGTTTGTTGTAGGTTGTCACAGTATTCTGCTAGCTGTTCATCACTATAATCAGTTGGAGCATATGTCTGTAGGATTACTATGTCAAAAGATCTTGCCTTAATTTTCAATAGTATCATTCTATCTTTATGGGCCCAGAATCCACAATATTTTTCTCTAAGTGTCTTTTTACCAATATTTCTACTCCTCTCTCATGATGATTTCCTCCTGAGTTAATGAATATATAATCATCTCTCCTTAATATAACTAGCATCTATCCATCTTGTTTCTAATAAACCTAACATATTTAAATTCATAAATCAGGTTGTCAAATGTTTCTGTTTGATACATTTTCATTTTCAGTGACCATCATCAGCATAAGGCAGGTTGTTTACATTTTGCCCACTAAGTGATATTCCTGGCATGTGTAGTGTGTGGATCTCATTATTATTTTGCTCTACAAACTGAACAAATCTAGTGATAATCCTCATCATGAGTAATGCCAATAAGTGTGGGCGGTCATCTTTTGCCATCTCATACGATCACCAGAGTCGTGAATCAGCTCCATGTTCTTGTCTCAACCATGCCACATGGCCAAGCCATCGAGATATTTACTTCTCTGACTTCCCCTTGTTCTTTCCCTCTCAATCTTGCCAGATTTCACTAAATTCTCTAGTGTATTTCTGTCCATAACATGTCCAAAACATTTTGACTGTCGAAGTCTAATTTCTCTAATCAATTTACAGTTTTCATATGCTTCTTGCAGGACTTTCTCATTGGTTTTTTTGTATGTCCATGGTATTCTTTGCATCTTCCTCAGAAACCACATCTCAAAAGCCATTAGATGTTTTTCAGTCTGTCTGCTCATTGTCCACGTCTTACATCCATAAAAAATGAACAGGTTCTATGTAGCACAACACTCTTTTTTCTCTTTGCAATTGACATCTTTTTACTGGTTAGTATGTTTTCCATCTCGTAAAAGGCTACCTTCACCATAGCGATTCTAATTCTAAACTCTTCAAGGGACCTTCCAAAAGATGTTGTGACTGTTCTGAGATAGTTGTGCCGATTCACTTGTTTAAGAATATCCTCATTTACTTGTATAATTCATTGTGGTATTTGTTTATTCTTAGTGACGACCATAATCTGTGTCTTCTTATGGTTGTGATAATACACAAATCTGTTTAACACCTTGTTAAACTTGTTAATCTCCAATTTCTGATGTTGTTTTATTTTATACTCTTTGCATTCTTCTTTCTGTTCTCTCGCTTTGAACTCGAATGTAGTCTACACTGATTTCTAAGTGTGGGCTAGCTTTCCAAATTACCAGTTTCCCTCGCCATAAGGTGAACCCACTCTTTTCATTATAATTCTCATCGTTATATTAATCAAATATCTAATTAAACTAACTGCAATGTTCTCCATAATCCGATGCACCAAATTTATTTGGTAGAACTATGAAAATAGATTTCAAGAGATCATTGGTTATATATACACTGATATAGATGTCATGCCGGCTTTGTGGCTTAGAGGTTATGACTTTTCTCCGTAATCTCGTATAAACTACTGAGCGTAATCTTGCCAAGAAATCAACATACAGCTGAAAGATGCTGGTGTTGACAGCAATATCCTGTAAAGGATATGCCCAAAAAAAAAAAAAAAAAATAGATGTCATTCAACAACTGTGTGTTATCACTTCAATACCCAATTCACCAACAGCTTTAATTTCTTTGACAATGATGTAGCCTGGCCCCCGGGGATCTACCTTTCCTCATGTGTCATACAGCATCATCAACTTCTGCTTTCAGTATTGGTGGTCCTTCACAATGACTGTAATTTGTTTCTGATCTACCATTATCATCATATAACTCTTTTATATATTCTGCCCATCTTTCAATTATCTTTTCTTTATCAATTAATATGTTACCTTCTTTTATTTCCAAACAATTACTGTATGCTTTCTGATGTCCAATAATTCCTGTATGTTTTTGTATGTATATTTTGAGTCTTCTTATTCCTCTATATCGTTGTACTAACTTTCCCGACTTCTTTTCCTGCCTTACATTTTTTACTATTTCTTAAAGTATTCTTTAATATTCAACTTGATTTTGGTTAGCTGTCATAAATTTCTACTTCGTTTTCTTTATTTCTAGAATTATTTATCTTCATGTCTGTTGTGTCGACTCTTTTAACATTTGCCTTTTATCACACACTTCCTGATTTGATTCAAGTTTTGCCAAATCTAGTTGCAGCCCTCATTAATTTATTCAGTTTTATTCTTAGTTTTCCAATTATTGTGCATGGTAACTACTGCAATGTGTTTTTAGTGGCAGTAAGCTGTTTTGAATTCAATTGCATTTAAGTAAGTAATTAATTTGATTATGGTAATTATTTCCTGGACTTTTCCATGTCCAAAGACGACTAGGATGTTGCTTGAAGATTGTCTTTCTAATTATCTCATTATGTGTTCTTCCTCGATCAATCAGTTTTCCCCCTTCTCATCATGGCCATATCCAAAAGTAACATATTTATCATTTTCTTCTCCAACTTTTGCACTGAAATAGCCTAGTATTATTGTTGTTTTACATTTTCGTTTTTACATTGTGTTGTAGCCATGGTAAGTTGTTTATAAAATTATCATTTTCTTCTGATGGTCTGCTGGTGGTGCATAAACTTAGTATCTACTATTCTGTCCCTGAATCTAACAGAAACTTGGTCCTTTTACCTGTCTTTGCTCTTTCTCTGTCCAGAATAATACTCGCGTCTCTATCATGTTTATGCATTCCTGAGTAAATTATTTTATTTTTGTCTGAATAAATTTCTCCTGCTTCAGTCTGCCTTGTCTCACATAATCCTAAGATATTTACCTTCATTCTTTTAATTTCCCTCTTGATTTTTCCATTTTACCAACTTGGATGAGTGTGCTCGCATTTCGTGTCCCAATAACAATCCCAATATGTTAGTTCATCCTTACATAAGACCATAATACAACAAATATGCAAGAAGAATGGCAATACAAGAGATTACAGAGCATGCATATTTACTCATTTCCAAGCCATGCAGAAAAATTAGATGACATTACAAGTGATCAAGGAAAGACTGATATGAGAAAATTAATAATGAAATGCATTTTGACAGATAAATAAAAGAGCTGATCTACAAATACTGTGTTCTTCCTGGGGCAGTGTGAGAACACCATTATGGACACATGTTTTCTCTTGCTTCTCATGTTCTTCAATGATATAATCAAAAGAACCAAAGCATGATCAAAGCAATACTAGACAAATGAAACTGAAAATCATAAAAAAAAAAAAATCTAACTAAAAGCCAAATTCTACTGTAACAATGTTAGTTTTAGTACAAGCAATAAGCATAACAAGTTTTATAGAAAAATACTTCTAACAAAAGAAGATACTAAAATGCCAACAAAAAATATATACTGTTCACCTTGCTAATTCTTTGTTGCATCTGATAAGATGCAGTGACACATGCCAGGCATTAAATTGTGCAGCCTATTATTTAGTCTTCATTACTCAAATAGTAGGAATACATAATATTAAATCTAGATAAATATGTTGATACAAGCTATACATTAACAACGAAATACAAATACTATCTGGCACAAGTAAAAACTTACGAGCCCTGGCGACTTGTACCTGAGAATAAAGAAAAGTACACAATGTTTAGTTAGTTAGTTAGTTAGTTAGTCGACAGATCATCCTCGTTGCACATCGGACCATTCAGTCCATAAGTGCTCGGATCCCCTCCTCAGCAAATCCCGCAGCGTGTAGCGGCTAACGACGCCAGTTCTGTGTTGGTTTATCAATCTTCTTTGGCTTCCTGCGTAGTGTTCTTGTTTGGCCACCCCTCTTTTAATTTGCTGCTCTCGCAGTCTGGCCATTGTTGTAGATTCACAGTGATCACTTGGTTCTTGCAAAAGTCTCACCTCTCGTAGAGCATTCAGAATGTCAGCCTGGTCCATGGCGCGTCCGCCCTCAACAGTAGCCTCACCTGCGAGCTTGTCAGCCCGCTCATTTCCTTGTACTCCCGCATGCCCTGGCACGAAGATGAAACTAATCTTTGCCAGCCGAGACCGCTTCAGAGGCAGCAACCATTCTCTTCGGATCGACCCCTCCTCTATCCTCTTGATCATGTTCATTGAGTCGCTAAGGAAACAAGCCCTAGTGAATGTCTGTGTCTCGAGCCATGTTATTGCTTTACTTACTGCCATGACTTCCATGGTCAGGCTACTTGTGGTTTCAGTGAAAGCACCAGAGTCCTCCTTCACAATTCTCCCTCCGGCCCGAGCTGTAAAGGCCCATGAGCTTCTCACATGTCGGACGACCGACCCATCTGTGTAGATGACCGCGTCACTGTCTAGCGAATTCTCGAAAATCAACGCTTGTACTTCAGCCTCAACAGCAGCCGGATTTTCTTGTCTGCATTTTCTATCTAGTTGGATGCAAACTGAAAAGGATGTGCAGAAGTCTGTTGGCACTTGCACCCACTCCTCGCCAGGTTCTAAGTCCTCAAGTGAACACACCCTGTTGAAGAATGTCCTCGGCTTGACCCATCCACGACCGTCCTCTTTTTAACCTGCTGCCCTTCACCTTCCTGATTTCACTATGCAGTGGATGCTGTGTGTTTGCGATAATTCTGAGGTAGGCACGTGCCCTGCAAACTTGCATTCTCTCTTCAATGGTTGGAAAATCAAGAAGGTAGCGCATCGCCCTGCATGCTGTATCTCTTGTACATCCAAGAATAATGCGCATAGCTTCATTCTGTATCCTTTCCATCCTTTCTATCTGCTTATGGCTGACAGTCAGGATTGCCATTGCATACTCCAAAACAGACATGACCAGCCCCTCGTACAGAAGACATAGATGGCGCTGCTCACAGTTTGCTGCCGCCATCACCCGCATCGCTGCCAAACCCCGCTTGGCCTTTGTTATCACCTGGTCTATGTGCACATTATAAGCAAGGCTTCGATCAAACCGTATCCCCAGGTAATTCATTGCCTGCGTTCTTACCACCGTCTCTGAACACAGCATTACAGTTGGTGTTGGATTGTTGACAATATGATTATTCAACGAGAACCAAGTCACTGTTGCCTTTGTTGGGTTGACCATTGCCCCAGCTTCATCACACCAAGTACTTATGCGATTGAGTTCGGTTTGTAGTTCCACAGCAACCTCCTCTCTATCCTTACCCTGACGATACACTAAAACATCATCGGCATATGACAATGTCCTGCCAGGTCCAGTGATCTGCTCACTGGTGATTCTCACTGTGTAGGCGTTGAACAGTACCGGAGATAATGGTGATCCCTGTGGTAGGCTTACAAGCCTATGTTTAATCAAACAATGTAATATGCAATGTTAATCAAACAGAAACAAAATCTGTCGACTGACACTAATTATAATGTGATTGCTGCTGCTTCATCATCTTTTGCTTCTTCTAACAAAAGGGTAGGCTTGAAAACTTGGTGGGAAGTCATAAAACAAACTCGTTAATTTTTTTTCTAAGACTATGCTGAGGCAATGTGAAGGACAACAGCATGTGTCTTCTTTTTCCTCAGGTGTCTGGTCCAGAAAGGACAGAGATCATACAAGGGGTTGACCATATGTCTTTACCCTGACTATGAAGGAAATGTAATAGAGAACTGACAGTTATATGTTTATTCCTTTTCAATACAACCGCTACCTGAACTGACACACTTATGTTTTTTATTTTTGACCTTGAAAAGAGTTTTGGAATAGAACACACTATTTTTTTTAAAACTAAACCAGTTATTACATCTAGTATGATTTCTTTATCTCTGTCAAAATGATTTCCTGTGAACTGTTGTTTTTTAGATTTGAGAAAAGAAAAAAAAGTCAGATGGAACCAAACTTGGAGAACAGGGTGGGTGTGAAAGAATCTCAATATTCATATCCTTTGTAGCAGTACAAGTTTTGTTTTGAAAGAGGGTGTGTTTTGAAGCAAAAGAACATTTTGAGTGCTTGCTATCGCTTGTTTTGTGATCACAATTAGCGTCTCCTGTAGATTTATGTGCTCTTGACAGGTGTTGTGAAGCCCAGGATTGTCCAATGGATGCTGAAATTTTGGATTGGGGTCCCAAATCTCACCTACTATCAACATTTTAGCCTCAAATGTTATGAAACTGGCAATTTCTAAACAAGTTTCTCTCATTTGCTTCTGCTCATGTGTCAACAGGCATAGAACCAGAGGGCACACGCACATTTCTCTTGCTCAGTACCTTAAGTAAAATCATATTAACCTTTTTCCCCACTCAGTTTTACTGTTTAGCTATCTATGTATTGTCATTTTTCAATCCTAGTCAATAATTTTTGTTTTCCCTCTTGCTGCATTTTCTTCACTGCACTGTATTTTACAGAAATATATGAAGGGCAGAAATCATGAAAGATTGGTTCAAACTGCCTGTGTATTTTTTTTTTTAGGTATTTCCCCTCTAACACCAACAATTTTATCACAGCCCTGGCCTTGGACTTCACTGTTTTGACAAATCGTTGGAGTAGCCATTCCAGTAAATAAGCTACATTGCATCCTACCTGGAGAACCCATTGAAGAAATAAACTTCACATGTTCAATGCAAATATGAGGAGCTTTGAATGTGCTAAGTTTCAACTTTCTACTGTTACTGTACTCTTGTAACTTCCCAATCCTCTCTGCTATCTGATACTATAATGGAGATGGTGTTGTTTGTATTATTATTGTTTTCCACCTGTTTAAACCTTCCACATACATCTTTCTCTGCCTTCCTTTTGCCTATCTTGTCTAGTATGTTCTGTATTTTCCTAATGCATACATCATTTTTAAACTCCAGGTGCCAATCCTAGTGATGTCCCCAGATGAAAGAAAGTCAATCTGCAATTCATATTCCTTGTAGCTTTCTTTGCACCAATCATAGCTCTTCTAACTTACTTTCCTTGGCTGGCTGAATTTCTCTGTTTAATTCTATCTCTTTTGTTGGTTGGATTTTTCTACATGGTTGGGTAGCCCAACCTAATAACAAATCTTCTTAGTCACCTCTTACAACATACATGATAGAGTACAGTATTACTATTGCTTGCTTCCTTTACAGGCCCTGGTAACAAAGGGCAATTTTATGGTGTAGAACTTGCTAATTATTCATTCATAGCTGGTAACATCCAATTCCAGAACTTAGATAAGCAGAAGACAAGCCTCTTCTAAAATAGTGCTACGGGGTTAAAAGAGCTACAGGTGTTCACTGTAGACTTTTTCAAAATCATCAAAGAAATAAACTGGGTTTTCTAAACAGAAAAATGTTTAGGATACAGTGGACCAAGAAGAAGAAATTTTCTGACATTCTACAAGATCTGAACATCTAAGAAACCTAGCTCATAAACAGTATTATGTCTGTAAGACTGAAATAACATCATGTCTGTAAAACTGAAATATCACCATGTCTATAAAACTGAAATAACATCATGTCTGTAAAACTGAAATATCACCATGTCTGTAAAATTGAAATTACATCATGTATGTAAAACTGAAATATCACCATGTCTGTAAAACTAAAATAACATCATGTCTGTAAAACTGAAATAACATCATGTCTGTAAAACTGAAATATCACCATGTCTGTAAAACTGAAATAACATCATGTCTGTAAAACTGAAATATCACCATGTCTGTAAAACTGAAATATCACCTTGTCTGTAAAATTGAAATTACATCATGTATGTAAAACTGAAATATCACCATGTCTGTTAAACTGAAATATCACCATGTCTGTAAAACTGAAATATCACCATGTCTGTAAAATTGAAATTACATCATGTATGTAAAACTGAAATAACATCATGTCTGTAAAACTGAAATATCACCATGTCTGTAAAACTGAAATATCATCATGTCTGTAAAACTGAAATATCACCATGTCTGTAAGACTGAAAGATGGCCATATTAAATGTCACAGTGGTCTGGAAAGAACAGTTATGGAAAGCATGGTTCCTGGAACAAGCTTGGCCAGTATGAAGATGGATACAGGACATTGAAGACAGCATGGACATGAAAATGCTTGAGGCTAAGGTGCTGGCAGAGAATCAAGAATCTTGCTTGGCCGGCTGTGATGAGAAAGTCATTCTACACAGGGCCTGTTACATGATGATGATTTTTTAATGCTAGTGTGTGCATGTTTCTTCCTGGTATGTAAAATGCACATTACAAACAGCAAAGAATATAGACAGGTTTTTATGAGAGTTAACAGTAAACGCAAGCTCTTGAATACAGCAACAAAGGCATTTATAAATAAACTCTAGAAACCAGGAAGTACAAATATGAGGAAGGCATATATTAAGCCACCTTCTGGTTGTGTTTGTCATACGCCTTGTGATAAGTGTACTGTAATTTTTAGTTATGTTTGTGATACATGTCTGCTGATAAGAGGGTCTATATTTTCACTTCCTAGATTGCACTATAGCACAGAAATCAAAACTTTGCAGGGGGAGAAGGGGAGAAGAAGAAGAGAGACACACACAAAATTGTTAGCTTCCTAACAGCTTTGTGTTTTACGATGATGTTACTGAGAGTATGTTATGTCAAATGATGGCACTGTACAATGGGCATTCCCAAGCATGCTCAGTCCAGCGATGCAACAGCCATCCTAAAGTATTTCTGTTCACTGTTGTTATAAGGAGTTTGTTATGATATCTCCTCTCTTGATGATGAAGGTAGCATTGATGTGCTTGAACAAATTCATGAAGTCTGATATGATTAGCTTGTGTGTGACTTTATGTTCTGCTGCCTATACAAGTGCTCTTGAGGCAACCCTGATCTCCATAGTCAACTTGATGATCTGTCAAGTGCTGGCTTTTGGACTTATCGCCTGCATACAAATACGGGTTAAAAAACAAATGTTCTAGACCCCCAACAGCAGGTAGGCTTAGATAGTTAATTACACAGTTCGTAGTTGCACAACACACAGAAGAGGTAGGCTGACTGGATGATATGACATTGCTTGCCATTTGTATTCCTGTGTTTACCATAGTATATTCACGTCACTGTGCAACTGCTTAGTTACAAGGTCCATCTTCTCATCCAGAAGTGGACAAATACACACACTGCTGGGTTCCAGATTGAGTGAGTATTGTTGAAGATGCTGGAGTTTCAAGTTGACAAGCCAAGTCCAGAGCATACCACGTGGTAACTAGTGTAGAAATTAGAGCTGGAAAGACTAGACGCACATATAACAAAGTGACTGTTATAGAAGTTACATAGATGACGGTCGTGGATTGACATGGTAGAGCTCAGGCATGGAAGTGAAATAGTAAAAGTATTGCAGTGCGATAAAAAATAGTAATGACAGACGCACTAAAAGGAGGAATGTCTAGGTATGACGAGATGGCAAATGCGTAGGTTGGCAACAATAACAGTCGACAGAGAAGCCATCTATCAGTCAAGCAGGGTAGATGTTTGTAATATGAGTACTGATTACATCTGGTTTGTAATCAGTACTCATATTACATCTGGTTTGGGGGGTACGGGGTGTCAGGCATTGGTAGCACCTTTGGTAAGGATGGCTCTCATGTCATTTCAGGACCCATCCCCCACTGGTCCAAGTCTGACACCCAGCTCGTGCCTGTGGCTCCTAGTAGCTGTCAGCATGCGACAGCAGCCACCCCCCGGGCAACAGCTGTGAGAGGCTGGCTAAACCAGGCATGGGTATCCGATTTGGTGTCAAACCAAGAGGTAAACTAGGGTATGCCTACCCAGCATGTGAAGACAGGATTCGGCAGACTGCGCGGAAGAAATCATTCCTGATACAACGGGCAAGACGGCGTTTACCTGCAAAGCGTTGTGGAACGTAATGAGCACGGCAAGGCACGTAGAGCGCCCTGGTCATCCACTGCACCTGTATTCGTCTCCAATCGTCTCGACTTGTCTTGCCACTGGACTCAGATGGACTCAGGCGAGAGAGTGAGGTCGACGAATTGCGCAACTCTTCCTCCCTTTAATCCAAGTCATCGCGCAAGTCATTCTTCATCCAACGTAGCAAACAAAGCTAAATGTCACCCGCCTAAACAGCAAGAAATTGCAGCAGTCATTTGAAAATATGCTGGAAGACCGCCTCAAGCCCAATGCTGAAGCTAAACAGGATACAGAAACAGAATGGAGAGCCCTAAAGGACACGATTTACAACACTGCTATGGAAATCCTGGGTCCAGCCCCCCGAAAGCATAAAGACTGGTTTGATGAAAATTCCGAAGACAACCAATTGCTGGCCGAGAAACATCTTCTCCTCAAGGCACATTTGAATGACCCAAAGTCAACATAAAAAAAAGATGCTTTCAAGAACATTCAGAGAGTAGTGCAGCAGAAACTTCGGCACATGCGGGACTCCTGGCTGAGCAGCAAAGCTGATGAAATTCAGGGCTTTGCTGACAGACACGATATGAAAAACTTCTACGACTCACTGAAAGCGGTCTATGGTCCTTCATCACCAGGCATAGTTCCCCTCCTCAGTGCAGACGGAGGAACATTGGTCACCGATAAGAAAGAAATCCTCCAACGCTGGGCAGAGCATTTCAGCAAAATCTTAAATGCAACTTCCTTCTTCGATGATGAAACCATCAATTGCCTTCCTCAAGTTCACACCAATGAGACTCTTGATGACCTGCCAACCATAGTGGAAATAAACAAAGCCATCCAGCAACTCTCCAGCGGCAAGGCACCTGGTCCTGACTCCATCCCAGCAGAGATATACAAGGCAGGTGGGCCGGTCCTAACAGAGCAGCTTCACCAAGTCTTCACAAACATATGGATGAACGAGACCATGCCACAAGATTTTAAGGACGCGTCAATAGTCCACCTTTACAAACGTAAAGGAAACCGCCAATCCTATGACAACCACCGAGGCATCTCCTTGCTTCAATTGCAGGGAAGATACTCGCCAGAATTCTTCTCAATCGCCTCACAGCCCATCTCGATCAAGGTCTTCTTCCTGAGAGTCAATGTGGCTTCAGAAAAGAACGTGGAACTGTTGACATGATTTTCGCTGCAAGGCAGCTGCAAGAGAAATGTCAGGAACAGAACTGCGAAATGTTCTCCACTTTCATTGACCTTACCAAGGCTTTTGATACAGTCAGCAGAGAAGGACTGTGGAAGATTATGGCAAAATATGGCTGTCCACGAAAGTTTGTCCAAACAGTGCGGCTATTTCATGACGGCATGCAGGCAAGAGTACAGGAAAATGGTGAGCTGTCTGAACCCTTTCCTGTCACCAATGGAGTGAAGCAAGGATGTGTCCTGGCACCAACACTGTTCAGCCTCATGTTTTCAGCCATGTTGATGAATGCCTTCGAGAATGACGACATTGGAATAGACATCAACTACCATATGGATGGAAAGGTATTCAATCTCAGAAGGCTGAAAGCTAAAACCAAAATTAACAGCGGCACCGTCAGAGAGCTCCTGTTTGCTGATGATTGCGCTCTATACGCCAACTCAGAGGCGGACATGCAACATAATGTTTCAGCTTTCTCACATGCCTGTGCCAACTTTGGGCTCAATATCAACTTGGAGAAGACTGTAGTTATGTACCAGCCAGCTCCAGGGAATAATCACACTGTGCCGAATATCAAAGTGAATGATCATAGACTAAGTGTTGTGGACAAATTTACCTATCTTGGCAGCACCCTGTCACAAGCTGCCACAATCGATGACGAAGTGAATGCAAGAATCTCCAAGGCCAGTGCAGCCTTTGGCAGACTGTACAAGAATGTATGGGACAGAACTGGAATAAGCCTGCAAACAAAGCTAAAAGTCTACAAAGCAGTTGTATTATCCACACTGCTATATGCTTGTGAAACCTGGACTGTTTATCAGCGACACGCTAGGAAATTAAACCACTTCCACACAGTCTGCCTAAGGAAGCTACTGAAGATTAAATGGCAAGACAAGATTCCAGACACTGAAGTCCTAGAAAGAGCATCCATGCCCAGTATCCACACTCTACTGATGAAGAATCAGATTCGCTGGGCTGGTCACTTGACTCGCATGCCAGATCACAGGCTCCCTAAACGAATTTTTTACAGCGAACTGCGTTGTGGTAAACGCTCCCAAGGTGGCCAGAGGAAACGTTTTAAAGACACTCTGAAAATTTCACTGAATGCTTTTGGAATTCATCATGACACCTGAGAGGCTGCAGCCAGAGACCGAAATTCGTGGCGTGCATCATTGCGCAAAGGTGCAGTCATATGTGAGGCAACCAGGACTGCAAGAGCTGTGAAGAAAAGGCAGGACAGAAAAACCACTGCAGGAAATCCTCCTCCAGAGACGGCAAGCATTCTTTGTCCACATTGTCAAAGAACATTTCGAGCCAAAATAGGCCTTATCAGCCATCTTAGAACCCACGGCTCCACACCTTCAACCCCACTGGATGAAATGAATGGTCATCATCATTCTTGATGGACAAACAACAAACATCTGGTTTGCAGTAAATGTTTTATCTTATATATAAATTAGGATCTCCGTCTGTCTGTCTGTCTGTATGTCCTTTATTTGTTTGCGAACGGCCCATCCGATTGAGATGAAATTTTCTACACGCCTTCCTTTCATTCCAGCGCTGCCAACTGTCGTATTTTTTTTCTTCTTCCTCCTCCTCCCTCCTCCCATTCCCAAAATACGTACGTAAATATATGATGATGATGATGAAAGAATCCCCGAACCAAAACGCTAGGGAAAGGGAAGAAAATGACGTGACTACACAGAATCGTCACACGGCAATCATCATCATCATCAAGTGCCGTGCCGGCTGGCGTAGGCGTTCAACTCTGCTGCTGATATATATGCCTCCATGCCACGGCAATATCAATAACAATTCATCTTTTTATGTGTAAGGAAGTTATCTACAGTCGTTGTAGAAGGGAAGAACAATCAATGGAAGGACCGAAATCACAGAACCTAGACGAGTATGAATTCGGCATGGCGAACTCCCTCATACTCTAGTTCTCCGCAGGACGAGAAAGAATAAGAAAAAGAGGGAAGAAGTAAGAGAAAGAAGAAGAAAGTAAAGAGAGAGAATACGAAAGACGAAGAAAGAAGAAGGAGATAGAAGAAAGATAAAGAAGATGGAGAAAAAGGCAAAAGAAAAAAGAAAAAAAGAAGAAGAAGAGAAGAAGAAGAAAGAGGAAGAAGAGAAAGAAAGAAGAAGAAGAAAGAAAAAGAAAGAAGAGAAGAAGAAAGAGAAGAATGAAGAGAAGAAAAAAGAAGAAAGAAGAAGGAGGATATGAAGAAGAAGAAAAGAAGAAGAAGACAGAAGAGAGAAGAAGAAGGAAGAAGAAGAAGTAAAAAGGAGAACGCAGATAGAAGGAGAAAAGAAGTGAGCGGAAGAAAGAAGAGAGAAAGAAGAAAGAAGGAAGTAAAGAAAGAAGTAAGAAGAAAGAGTAGAGGAAGAAGAATAAACTATATTACTCTAAACATATTACTCATCCTACAATCAACTAATTTCCTTTCCTAATTAGCACATCCTAATAAATTTCTAATACTCCCTCCCCTCTCCTCCTCATCCCTCCTCCTCCATTCTCCTCCTCCCTCTTCCTCCTCCTCCTCCCCCTCATTCTCTCCCCTCTTCCTTCTCCCTCCGCCTCCTCCCACTCTCTCCTCCTCCTCCCTCCCCCTTCTCCCTCCTCCTACTCCCTCCTCCTCCCTCTCCTCCTGCATTTTCCTCCTCCCTCCTCCTCCTCCCTCCTCTTCCTACTCCCTCCTCCTCCCTCCTATTCCTCCCTATTCCTGTCTCCTCCTCCCTCCTCCACCTCCCTCTTCCTCCTCACTCCTCCATTTACCCAAGACAAACAGACAGACAGATAGTCGGGAACGGGATCTTATATGACTACTTATATGATTTAAATGAGATGCTCTCCACCATGGGCTGGGCCGGGTCAGACAGACAGACAGACAGATAGATAGACAGACAGACAGACAGTCGGGAACGGGAACTTATATGACTACTTATATGAATTAAATGAGATGCTCCCCACCAGGAGTTGGGCGATGCCGGGCCGGGTCAGACAGACAGACAGATAGATAGTCGGGAACGGGAACTTATATGACTACTTATATGAATTAAATGAGATGCTCCCCATCAGGGTCTGGGCGAAGCCGGGCCGGGTCAGACAGACAGACAGACAGATTGTCGGTAACGGGAACGAGAACTTATATGACTACTTATATGAATTAAATGAGATGCTCCCCACCAGGGTCTGGGCGAAGCCGGGCCGGGTCAGCTAGTATATTTATTTAAAAAAAAAGAAAAAGAGAGTGTTAAAAGAATAAGAATGTCACAAGAATATCTGTTGAGAACTATTTTTTTTTGTAACTGGAGTATTCTGAGCAACCAAATTTTTTGTATGACATGTCAAGATTTTAACTGCACTATGAAGAAAGAAGAATAAAGAACCAGCAAAACCTGAAATTGGATGAACTCTTTCATTTGTATCTACATTTTGGAAATTATGAGTTTTACGAATCCTTGTTGAATGTTTGCAATTAACACCAAAAATACCATCAATGTATAACAACGGAGACTGCCATGGAACACGACCTTACGGACCTCTAAGTCGGACATTGGCATAATGGGTGTTGACACTGTCAAACACACAGCTACCACCAAAGCTAAGTTTGCAGACTAGGGACATTACAACCAATATGCAATGTGATGATTTTTATGATTCTAAATTACATTTTACTCAATAGAAGTTTACTTAAAATCAAAACTTTCACTTTAAGCCTTGGTATAGTTTATTTATATGTTTATTTATATGTTCTTTGTTTGTAGTGTTGTCAGTAAAGTAAACATATATTGTTAGCACATACAATTTTAATACACTGCCAGGATCTCTGTGGTTGTGGGGCCACCAAATTCTGCCTCTTTAATCCAACAGTGGGAAATCTAAGTCTTTAGAGATAGATTCACAGACCAGGATTTTCTGGTTATACTGTCTGTTTAGAAGTCTCTTTTCTTTTCCACATGAAGTCTTCTGACAGCAGTTTTGTACTTAGTTTTCATTATAAATCTTCTTTAACTGGAAACTTTGTAGGAATTTTGTTTTCTTCTTCTTCTTCAGCGTTCATCCGGAGTTTTGTTTTTCCTGACATGATTGCGTTGTGCATTGTTGACAGCAGAGCTGCGTTCTTGCATTGTTAAGCCGACACACCCGACTTCTACGGGGATTTGTTGACCGGGTTAATCTTCCCGGGGATTTCTGTATTCTGATTTCCCTCATTCGTTAGACATAACGATCTTTGTGTCTGCGAATTTAACCCACCAGATCACCTTATCACTACTTCCTAGGATTCTCAACTATTTGCTATCTGTTTCTGTTTTCACCAAAACTGTTCTCTGTATGTAGAATCGAATGTTCTCATTTTAAACAAATCTACCCTTCTTGGGGGTTCTAACTTTTAAACATAACCATAATCACATTTCATTGTGAAATACCCTTTTATTTCTTGAAATCCAATTAGCTTTACACAAAATAGTGATTCAGAATTACAATCTGTACACCTCGTAGATATGATCATTGATAACTGTTTGTTAGTAAAATGCATAATAATATAGCACAACAAGAAGTCACACGCTTAAATATAGTATGTTACGCTGACAAAGGTATGAGCACAGCCAGACAAGGGTTCGATGCCAGCTCTCATCATTCGCTACAGGAGGGAAAGGTTGGGCACCTATTCCTCCAAACACTTATATCTATACAATTTGATGATCCTAACATTTACATACCCACTGCAGGATTCTGCTACAGACTTTGTTTGTGTTTGTACATCAGGTTATTCAGTCCAAGGATTAATTAACTGTTTTCAACTTGTCATTTTATCAGAAATGTAACTTTGTGACTGCTCATAAACTTCTACTTTGGAAATTAAGGTGGTGTACTCTTGCCTTTCACATAAACGTGAATGGTTTTACATGCTATAAATTGTCAGATGTAATTAGCATGTCTAATCTGTTAGATTATCATTCATATAAGCTTCATATTAGCTTCTAATCATATCACTAAGTTTCTACTCAATCATAATGAGAAGAACCAGAAAGAAAATAAAAATGGAAAGTAGTGAAGAACAGTATGGATTTGTGGAGGGAATGGGCACAAACAATGCAATATATACTTTATGGACACTAATAGAAAGGTCAATAGAGAAACAGAAAGACATATATTTATGCTTCATTGATTATACTAAGGTTTTTGATAAAGTAAAACATGATCAACTGATTAAAATGTTGGAAGATATCAACATTGATGGGTTCCAAATGTTGCTGTATGTAGCCGAGGCGCGGTGTTGGGGTGAGCGCCCAACATTGCTCAAATACCTCAATGGCTCGTGAATACATAACCTATGCAGCAAAAGTCCAACTCCTGGCCTTCACGTGGCGGACCTGTTTAAACTAACAGGAGAAGGGGCGACGGCGAGTCTCTGGCGCCGGAAAATAACCAGTATGCTCTAGATGTGTATGCACGTACATGCATGCGCAGACAGGTGTGTGCGCGCGTACACATCTACACTCGAGTGAGACCACAGTCTGCTCTAGCAAAGAAAGGTGCTGAAGACGGAGGCAACCAGCCAAGAGGCGCACCACAGAAATCAGGATGCCACGCAATCACGCAAAATGGAATATGTCGACTACTGCTAATCGTTATGGTGCTCGCCCTGCTTTGGACCCCCAGGCAGGTGCAGTGCTGGGCCCTATGTCTCGAAAGGGTCCAACCCCAACTACTGGAGGTCCTTCTCAGATGTCCTGTGGAGCCAGGGGACATGAGAATAGGACGACTGGCCATACTAAACGAAGACTTAAAATAATGCACTGGAATGCGGAGGGAGTCAGCAACAAAAAAATAGAATTAGAAAAAATCTTGGACCAAGAAAAAGTAAGCATATGTTGCTTGCAAGAAACTCACCTCAATGAAAATATAGCCTTCAAAATCAGAGGCTACCAGTGTTACCGATCTGACCGAAAGAACAGGCGAAAAGGTGGGATACTGACCCTTGTAAGAAATAACATCATGGCTTCCCAAATCAAAGTCTACATGGAAGGGGCTGAGTATCAGACACTTAAACTTAAGACAGGTAATACAGATCTACATCTGATCAATTACTACTGTCCAAGTGACCGCCCACAGGCACTGGACACTCTACCACTAAAAGAAAAAATGATTGTGTGTGGCGATTTCAACAGCCACTCGCAGAGCTGGGGCTATGATCACATGGACCAGAGAGGAGAGAGACTGGAAGACTGGCAGGATGAGAATAGATTCATGTTGATTAACAAGCCGTCCGACCCACATACTTTCTACTCGAGATCATGGCACTCTACAACTACACCTGACCTGGCTTTTCATTCACCAGACCTGGAGTGGAACATTACACGAACTGTTGGGAAACAACTTGGTGGCAGTGACCATCGGCCAGTCTTTCTAACCGTAGAAAACGAGCTTGTAAGTGAAAGCAGCACCCTCTCGAGGTGGAACTACAAGAAAGCAGACTGGGCAATGTACAAGCATCGCACCAGCATACTGGTTAGAAACCTGAACACTGAGAAAGACATAAATAAAGCAGTTGAAGAGTTTGGGAAATGCATACTACAGGCAGCGCGAGAAACAGTACCAAGAGGAGCCCGTAAACAATATAAACCCTACTGGAGTAGTGAACTGGAACAGTTGCATAATGATGTTGAAGTGTGTAGAAAGCAAGCAGAGGCCACACCCAGCCAAGAGCACCACAATAAATTCCAGCATGCAAAAGCCAAATTTCAAAGGGCCAAGCTGCAGGCTAGACGGAAAAGCTGGCAGGAGAAAACAGAGTCTCTGAACTTTGAAAGAGACACAAGGAAATTGTGGAAGCTAATAAAACAGCTTAATGACAAGGGCACAGGGAGAAACTCAAAAATTGCACTACATAAAGATGGAAAAATCTTAACAAGAAAGCAAGCAGCTGACCATTTTGCGGACTCGTTCGCACAAGATAGCAATATCAAAATTAGTCCAGAGAAACAACAAGAGATTCGAGAGAAACGACAACATACAGGACAGAAGGAAATAGTACATGAGGTTCTGGAGGCACCCATCACAATCAGCGAACTGGAGCTAGCCATATCAAAACTGAAAATGAGAAAGTCACCAGGAGCTGATGGTATCTCCAATGAAATGATCAGGAACCTAGGAACAGAGGCCAAAACAAAGCTGTTGCAGATCTTCAATAACAGCTGGACCTTAGGCAGTGTTCCACAAGCCTGGAGAGAAAGCAATCATGATGCCCCTCCTAAAATCAGGGAAAGATGGTTCCATTGCCTCTAGCTACAGACCAATTAGCCTCACCAGCTGTCTCTGCAAAACACTGGAGCGCATCATCAATCACAGACAGCAGTGGTACATTGAAAGTAAAAACATCCTTGTGCCACAGCAGGCTGGCTTTAGGCAGTGCTACTCTACAGAAGATCAGACAACCTACCTCTCTCAAGAAATTGAGGATGCATTCCAAGAGAAGAAGCTGGTGCTTGCGGCATGGATAGATCTGAAGAAAGCCTTTGACAAAGTCTGGAAAGAAGGTCTGATGAAGAAACTGAGAAACTGCAAAGTCAATGGAAGAATGTACAAATGGGTGAAAGCATACTTGCACAACAGAAGAGCCCGAGTACAGATAGACGGACTCAAGAGCAAGAAAGTACTACTGCGTCACGGTGTCCCCCAGGGCGGAGTCTTGTCCCCCACACTTTTTCTAATCTTCATCAATGATCTTGTTGCTCACCTACCGCATGGAATTAAAGCGGCAATGTACGCCGATGACCTGGTTCTATGGAGCACAAATGAATATGCATCAGTGGCCACCAGATTGCTACAAAGAGCTGTAGATACATTTGCTGTATGGGCAAATAGATGGTGTGTCAGCATAAACACTGACAAGTGCAGCACAACCCTATTTACCCTCTCTCCAAAACAAAAGGCAGGGATCATCCAGATAAATGGAACACCCCTAAGAGAAGATAAAGAACCAACATACCTTGGAGTAACATTTGATGGCAAGCTGACATGGAGAAAGCACATCAACAAAGCAGTAGCAAAAGCCAGAAGGAAAATAGCCATCCTGAGAAAGCTAAGTGGAACCACATGGGGAGCCAGTACGAAAATACTTAGCAAAGTTTACCAACAGAGCATACGACCACACCTGGAATATGGGTCAACTGCGTGGTGTTCAGCATCAAATACCACACTACAAGAGCTGGACAAGGTGCAAAATCAAGCACTTAGAGTCACCACAGGAGGGATGAGATCAACCCCTATAGTAGAAATGGAGAAGATGGGGAGGACACAGGCACTGAGTGAGCGCAGAGATACGAAAACGCTAATACAAGCAGAAAAGTTCCTCAGCTTGCCAGGCCACCCTATGAAGAACAGATTTGAAAACCTAGCTATGGGGCGGTTGAAAAGAAGTAGTTTTATCCACCAGGCCAAACGACTCTGCAGAGAAACCACTGATCTGCCCACAGTTGGTATCCCCCTAACAACTATTCCAGAGCGAACTCCATGGAAAGATGAGCATAGACTATCGTTACAAATCCAGACTAAAGTGAGAGGAATATTTGACAAGGAAGAACAGAACAGTGTGCAGCGCAGAACAGCCACTCTCAGCTTCCTTGATGAAGAATACCCACAGGACCTCTGGATCCGAGTCTACACAGATGGGTCAGCACAAAATGCTGTTCGAAATGGAGGAGTGGGAGTGTACATAGAATACCCAAATAATACTAGGGACACAGCCAGAGTACCGACAGGAAAGTACTGCCATAACTATGATGCCGAAATTGAGGCAATCAAGATAGCTGTGACATGTTTGATTGAGTTGCCAGAGGACCTAGTTAGTAGTGTTCTCTGGAGATATATCTTGAATAATAAATACCAAGATAAAGGATATGATTTAGCACGTTTTGTCTAGAGGTCACTCAAATGAGCTAATCATTCCCGCAATAGCCTTTTTGGAGAACATTTTTCTTTGGCTCAACCCCCACTGTGAGACTACTATGTATCTACACAGAAATTTATAAAAGAAGTAAAAGGTTCCCTTAAGGCCAGAAATGATCTGAACTATTAGCGCCTGGACAACTGAGGATCCCTCTCACTCAACATAATGTTGCCAGTGTGCTGTTCGTCCGTCACCTAGATCTCTTCTTTCTTTATTTTGTCAGTATGACCTATATCAGTTCAGGTAGTCCTTCAATTTTTGCAGACAAACAAACTTTAACAATAACTGTACATTACATCTGTTAGACAGGACATCTACATGACAGTTTCTTGACAAAAGTGGAACATACATTCACAAGGAATGGTTTACACCACAAGTGTACAAGATAGACATCATGAGATACCTGACAACATCTATACAGGACTTTTCACAATATGTATAACCAACCACAGCACTTAAGACAGTCACCAGAGACAACACTTGACAGCAACTGTACAAGAAATTCACTGGGGACATGTACTTGAAACACTGGTCCATTGAATACACAATTTATTGAGTTGATGGTAAGTAGAGTGGTGACCATTGCCTCATCTCCTGTCATGTCAACATTTCAATTATTGCATAGAAAATGCATAAAATATGTCACACATGCAGGTTGATAAACAAGATACAACACTTCTTATTTACTCCACCACCCAACAACCACTCCACTCCTCCTCTCTTCTCTAATTACTCCTCCACCATTGAGCTTTATCTCTTCTTCCACTGTTAATGAGGGCAAACCCAGGTAAGCCATAACCTGGGGCAAGCATAGGGACCCTCTGCTCCACTGGTCTGTTTAATCCTTTTAGCACCTATGATGGGTGTTGGACAAGCTCAGGTTGCAGCTCTCCCCATGATGATTTTCCAAGTCTGACTAATTATCCCCTACTGTCACAATTTGAAGAAAAGTTACAGCCTTGTCTTCCACTGGTGAGTTGACTGTTTATGAAGTTGAGACTTAGGATGTTGTTCTCCTTCTCCTGTAGAGGAAGATCTAAGATACAAACATGTCCCAGTCTTCTTCCTTCTCCTCAGTCTATCTCACGTACTCTGACTGTTCATGAAGTTGACACTTAGGAATTTGTTCTACTTTTCCTGTAGAGGAAGATCTAAGATACAAACATGTCCCAGCGTTCTTCCTTCTCAGTCTATCTCAAGTCTTCATTCTGAAAACACTGTGTGAGCACCAGGCTGGAGATTAACTAAGATAAGTCCTAGCCAAACAATCCATTGCACCAGTCATTTCACAAGTTGTCTTGAATGGGGTTAACAACCAGACTTGTTGTTTTCATTCTCAGATGATTCTGATAATTATGATCACTGGAGTCCTCAGAACTATTTTTCTCCCTTATTTATATCCAGCTGTTTGAGAGCTGAGCTGAAAGTCTCTAGGAAATTCCCATATTGTGGGTTCTAGAAGATTTCACTTGTATAGAGTTGGTTTGGCCATGCAAGTAGGCTACCAGTCAACAGCATGCCACAACAAGCAATGATGTACAGACCAGATGGAAACAGAGGAAGAGGCCGACCACGTAAACGTTGGACTGAGGGAATAACAGAATCCATGGGAATGTCGATATACGAAGCCCATAACCGGGCACTCTCACGAAGTTTATACTTCACCTCGACACCGCAAGGTACAAGAGGAACATGATGAGATGAGAGTTGGTTCTGGATTCTGGGACCACTGGTTAGTTTTCCCAGATGATATATGGATGCCTCTCCTCCATCCTCTTGTTCCCTGTTGTCCAGAGAACAATATTATTGAATCTTTAAGGGCATTGTTGGGTCATCACATCACTCTAGCGACCGCTCCTGGTGAGATCCCCGCTCAAACTAATTATATTTTAAAATATGGCCCAGGAATAGCGTGGGCTCATTACTTATGAACCAATCAAAAGACAAGTGCATACCGCCGCCTCCCCCAACTCGTTCTGGAACCTACGATCTAAGAATAGCCCTTATATTTGGGATGGTCCCCGTTAAGACTTAAAGTATATTTATGAAATGTGTCGGACTGGAAATGGGGATTCTGTTCCATCATGCTACATGGCCCCTCTCTTAGATCTTTCATAGGTATGACAGATGATCGCAGAATCCACAGTTCCCAGATCCCTCAGGTGGTTTTGTCAATTACTCCCTGTCTCCCTTTACCCTACTAGAGTGTGACGGGACAGCCCCAGCAGCATCATAATTACCCAAGTTTTCAAGGAATTACAGAGCCCACAATATTTTTCTAAAATTCTCTAAAAGAATAAACGTTCCCCAGAAGAGGATAAAAACGTAAGAGAAAAATACAGAGTCACTTAGAGCCCGCACTATCATTTTTACTACATTGGTAGATCAAAGCAATGTCTGGTCTCTACATCTAAGAGATTTTCCCTTTGATTGTTCTGATCAACCAGACATCGCGGAGCCAGTCAGTTGAGATTGACGTGTTAGTTTACAAGCCTGCGGTTGGAATAGGGACTGTTCAACAGGACCTAACGTGTGAACCAGCCACGGCAGAATGGGAGATAAGAGGGTCAGCCAGACCCGTCTGAAATAATACATGGCAGTGCTACTCAGGGGAAAACCCCGTGTGATCCAAAGACGGCAATATAATGCAGGCCTAACACCTTATCTAAAAGTCCAGACTTTGTGGAGCCAGGACGACGTCTGTAATTGCCACCACAAGGGAGAAATTAGAACCAGATGCCTAACACCTCACTGCAATACAGCGGCAAAGTAGGAACACATGGCTGACACCTTTTTTTCCAGCAACCCAGGAAGGCGGGTGTTAACAGCAGATTGGAATGTAATGACGCAACGTCTGTTGCAGGGGCCAATTCATTGTTTCAGGAATGTGGCGGGGCATCGGTCAATTTGATTGACAAATGAAACTACCGTCCACAGGAAAGGAGGAGGGGTGAAAAGAATTTGGCACTTAATCCATCTGGGTAAACCATCTTACATGGAAAAATAGGCGGAGTTAATGAAAATGGGACATATTAATTAACCAACCTGGAAACTAGCCAGGAATTGAATAGAATAAAACTACATGCATGGCCAGCAAGACTTCAGACGCAAATTCACAATAGCATTCTTAGGATACCTACTGGAGAAATATTAACATTTCGTTCTGTTGGACTTCTGTACGAAGTATTATGATGGAATTTCCTAGCTATAAACCAGGTAAACCATTATTCTGATTAGTTTGTCTGCTAGTCTGAAGGCTTGTGTAGTTTCCTGTTTTTACATATTCTCCCCAACTTTACACTCGTGGATTTTCTTTGTACTTAATGTTCCAGTTCTAGCTTTACTATTACACTGTGAACTTTATCTTCTTCTTGCATTCACTACTTGGTTGTCTGAGTTGTTGTATGTGACAATTTGGAGAAATCCATTATCCAAGCTACATGAGCGTGTGGCTTATTCATGTACAGGAGATAGCATTTAGATTCATCCTGTATGATGTTAAACATTGGGGAGACTGACTACTTAGGAGAAATTCCTGAGAGCTACCAGTCTCTTGATAGCGTCCAATTAACATTGATTATTTGGACCAACACTTTGAGTGCCTACCAAGATTGTGGTGAAACCACTTGGTTTGAGGAATGGCACCAGTTCACCTTGTCTGCATGATGTCTGCATGAGGACAGACATGACTTAGGACATTCAATATCCCAGACAGATTCAGGGAAGGCATTTAATGTTCGACAGGACTGTGCGACCAGTCCTTCCGACAAGACAGTATGAATGAATCAGAAAGGGAGAGTGTAAGTGAGGTGAACTTATATGGGAAACACTCCATTACACAAATGTATATGAATATGTATGTTTTGAGCTATAGATGTTCTAAATAGTTTTATGAATATATACATATATATTTATTTGTTTAGAACTGATATATGTTTATGTAACATGCCATCATATATATCATCATACCATCATATATTATGACTTGAATGTATGTTTATATGAATGTATAGACATATGTGTTTGAGATGTGTAGACGTAGATACTACCCATCTCCGTTCGTTTCATTCCAGATCTCTTAGGAGCAATGGGCAGTCAACAATCCATATCCGGAAGTGACTTAGCCTTGTGAAGGGACCAATTTGGACTCCTTCAATCTGACAGTGAACTGCGTCTCACTGGGGGAAGCATGACCTATGTGCTTCTGAGCTTTTCAGCCAGATGAGTTACGTATACCATAATATAATCATCATCATCATATGATCATCAATAGCAATAATAAACACAGTTGTTGTATTTTAAAACTCAATTTGTCCGTATAATTCTAAATGTTTATAAATGTTTGTGTAGCGTATCAAGTACACACATTATTGTATCATTTAGTGGGGGTTCGCACATATTGTCCAGAAGTGGGAATCTATGTCCGGGAGGTCTCTTGCCTATGCAGTCATAAGTAACCAGATTACGTTGCATGTCTTAACTCCTCCTTTCTCACTTCTGGTGATACCAAGTACAGCCAAATCTATATAGATATATTCTATCTTCAACGAGCCACTTCTTGGCTGTTTTCTTGAGTATCAGGGACAGTGTCTTAAATCAGCATACCAGACATTTGTTCCACGTTTTCTCTCTGTGATCTGGGGTAGCAATTAGTTCCTTCTGACAGAGTTAGGGGATCTTAAACTGCATCCAGAACTAAACACCAGCAGAAGAAAATGGTATGACAGATGATCGCAGAATCCACAGTTCCCAGATCCCTCAGGTGGTTTTGTCAATTACTCCCTGTCTCCCTTTACCCTACTAGAGTAGTACATTTGGAACTAAGTGATTTTTCTCCTTAAAAAAAAATCTGCCCCAACATTGCATCTGTTGATGAATTTGGTGGCAAACGCAAAGACCATGAAGTTAGCCCTGCATTATGTTCCTTTAAGTCACTGGGAGCATCAGGAGTCCTGACTCCACTCATCTGTGAACTGCTCTTCTATTTACCTCTGACAGTGTTCCACTGCTGACATCCTTGCTATATTTCCTGTTGTGATAAATGATCTCTCTGAGTCACACCATCTCGTAATGTATGAATGTTCCATAGAGATTCATTAAGTGAAGTAATGGCTTTGCAATTAAGCCAACTTCCAGATGACGTTTAGAGAGAATGGTTGCATTCCATGTATCTCTCAACATTTCACCTTATCAGAACTTCATTCTTCCATTCGCCACTGGAAAATGATAATCCTGCGAGAGTGTAGTTAACTGAACACTTTCTCCAACAGTAATCTTGGCATTTGGAACTGGGTTAAAATTTTTTTAATCAGCACCGGAGTAAAGACAATCACTTCCGGGTGAACTATAGCAGCCGCTGCAGAACTTGAGACTAAAACCTACTAGAGCAGATTTGGTTAGCGTTGGACACAGGGTCTACCTTTCCAATAAGCCTCTTGTGTTTGCAGATGGTAGCAATTTCCCATTATATTTCCTTGACTTATTTCTGTAGTCTTACCATAGATTTAGAGGTGCTTGTCGGTTGAGATTCTCTCCTTCCGTTATGCCTCTATTTTGATGTGTTGTGAGAAGTGACAGCATTTTCTCTCCTTAGTTGCTAATTAAGCTGTTTCCAACGCCGCAACTGGGTTTGTAGATGCAGTTAGACTAACATCTACTACTACTAATATAGAATTCCAGGTGGAGGTTCCAACTAGTTGTCTTCAGCCATGCTCTAGCTAAGTGCTTTTAAGTGACTGGGAAGTATCCGTTCTTTCTCTCCCACATGAGCAAAATGTTTACTTTGGCGAATATAAGGCGTTTCTTCTCATCCATAGAGAAGTCCGTCATTATCACAGCTACCTTTGAAGGTGTGTGATTATGTGGGTTAGCTTCTTAGTTACCAATATTGACTGGAATTTTGGAAGCCAATTTTTACTGACTTTGAGGATAGGCCTGGCCAGGTCCTGTGAATACACCTCGCATCTCAGTAATAATATAAGATTCCACTGCATAATGCATTGTTCTTATTATATAAAGAGTCGACTGCTGACTTGCAGGGATCTTTATCTTGAAAGGAGTCAGCTGTTTTGAGAACAGTGATCTTTCGTTAGTCCACTGATCGTAGACAATGTGTATAGAGTGTCAGCTGCTGGAAGTTGCAGTGAGCTCTACCATATAAGAGTTAACTGTTTAGAGACAGTAATCCTTATTACATTCCTACCATTTTCCAGGCAGAAAGGTCTTCACAATTGAGAATGAAAAAGGGGAATGACATCAGTTGTTCTCAACTTTGTCCGTCCTTTAATCTCCACCATTTTAAAGGCAGAAACGCTTTCTCAACTGAGGATGAATTGACGTCCGACGTCGGAGACGGATCCTGTTTTATCTCTTCATGAAATTTTTCAGGTTGTCCACGTTATGCTCCTAGTCGTATGATATGCCACTAACATCAGGTTGGTTATCCATCGTTTCCTGGACACAAACTTTGCGTATGCTCTCCACTTCCATATGAATGGCTAGGGGTCCAGTTATTTTGATGGCCTTCCTGGAGATTCAATGAGTTAACTCCTGGTGACGTGGATCCTAGTACACCAGAGAGATTACACCATCGAACAATAGACTAATGTCTTATAGACACCAGACTGTGGTCGGTTTTGTATGACCGCCCATGACATCAGGTAGAATCTTCCCTTCATCTCGTCCATTACGTATCAAGTACGCTTAATAATACCACTACTTCAGGAATGGCAAGTGACTGAGTTGATAAGGATGTTTTCTCCTGGAGATTCAATTGTGCTCACGCGCAGTAGCTTGATCAGGGCCACTGACAGGGTTACACAACTGAAGAATAAACCCAGATGTCGAATCGACACTGGACATTAGCCGGTACGAATACTGACTATCACCGAGAGAGATTATTAGTGAGGTGTCTTAATGGTTGCCCAAATTTTCCATCAGGATTCACACTCTCTGCTCTCAGTGTTGCAAGCATGTTATGGGGAGAAGAGAATATAAGGAGTTGTTATTTTATGTGATGTGGTGACATTAAAAATGTTGTATTTACAACAATATTTCCCCTCTCTCACCCATGCCAGCAATTAATTTTGGGATGGAGTAGGCCCCATATTCATTTACTGGATCAAGTGTCCTAATTTCAGGGACAAAAATGAATTTTCCCCTGTACTAGCTGTCTCAGTTATATTTAAAATAATTTGTGTTCTCTGGTGTTTCAGGTACCTTAATTTTTGGATACATATATTGAACAACCAGCATGCACAAAATTATACAACATTATTGACAAGCCAATAATCAATTCATTCTGAGAAAAACAAATATCATGGATACAAGCAATTATGTTGACCCATAAGATATTTATACACCATCTTCAGTCTGCTACATTGAATTCCTAACTGATATATTAAAACAGTGATACATGCAATATTATCACTATTAATGAAATCAAACCTTCTAGAGATTTATTGTGGGTTTACATGTCTGGACAGTTGCCCTCATATAAGAGACAGGGTCCATTAAACAACACCATAAAACCTTCAAGAATTGGGTCTGATTTGCGAGAGGTCACCCCGGATTTTAATACCAACATAGAGATCCCAAAAGTGAGTCTTATGCAGGGTATACCCAAAGTTTGTATCCCGTCATCAGGGCAACAGGTATGTGAGCCCCTAGCAGGTTATTACCAGGGTTTAAATCCGAGACGAGTGTTCTTTTTCCCAGGGTTTATAGTCCCGGAAAGAGCAACCCAGTTATGTGACCAGGTTTTCCCAGGGTCTATATCCCGAAAAGAGCCACCCAGTTATGTGACATGTTTGATTGAGTTGCCAGAGGACCTAGTTTGTAGTGTTCTCTGGAGATATATCTTGAATAATAAATAACAAGATAAAGGATATGATTTAGCACGTTTTGTCTAGAGGTCACTCAAATGAGCTAATCATTCCCGCAATAGCCTTTTTGGAGAACATTTTTCTTTGGCTCAAACCCCCACTGTGAGACCACTATGTATCTACACAGAAATTTATAAAAGAAGTAAAAGGTTCCCTTAAGGCCAGAAAAGATCTGAACTATTAGCGCCTGTACAACTGAGGATCCCTCTCACTCATTATACTGTTGACAGTGTGCTGTTCGTCCGTCACATAGATCTCTTCTTTCTTTATTTTGTCAGTATGACCTATATCAGTTCAAGTAGTCCTTCAATTTTTGCAGACAAACAAACTTTAACAATAACTGTACATTACATCTGTTGGACAGGACATCTACATGACAGTTTCTTGACAAAAGTGGAACATACATTCACAAGGAATTGTTTACACCACAAGTGTACAAGATAGACATCATGAGATACCTGACAACATCTATACAGGACTTTTCACAATATGTATAACCAACCACAGCACTTAAGACAGTCACCAGAGACAACACTTGACAGCAACTGTACAAGAAATTCACTGGGGACATGTACTTGAAACACTGGTTCATTGAATACACAATTTATTGAGTTGATGGTAAGTAGAGTGGTGACCATTGCCTCATCTCCTGTCATGTCAACATTTCAATTATTGCATAGAAAATGCATAAAATATGTCACACATGCAGGTTGATAAACAAGATACAACACTTCTTATTTACTCCACCACCCAACAACTACTCCACTCCTCCTCTCCTCTCTAATCACCACTACACAATTGACTTTTATCCTTTCCTCTACTGTTACTGAGGGAAAAGCCAGGTAAGCCATAACCTGGGGCAAGCATAGGGACCTTCTGCTCCACTGGTCTGTTTAATCCTTTTAGCACCTATGATGGGTGTTGGACAAGCTCAGGTTGCAGTTCTCCCCATGATGATTTTCCAAGTCTGACTAATTATCCCCTACTGTCACAGTTTGAAGAAAAGCTACAGCCTTGTCTTTCACTGGTGAGTTGACTGTTTATGAAGTTGAGACTTAGGATGTTGTTCTCCTTTTCCTGTAGAGGAAGATCTAAGATACAAACATGTCCCAGTCTTCTTCCTTCTCCTCAGTCTATCTCACGTACTCTGACTGTTCATGAAGTTGACACTTAGGAATTTGTTCTACTTTTCCTGTAGAGGAAGATCTAAGATACAAACTATGTCCCAGCGTTCTTCCTTCTCAGTCTATCTCAAGTCTTCATTCTGAAAACACTGTGTGAGCACCAGGCTGGAGATTAACTAAGATAAGTCCTAGCTAAACAATCCATTGCACCAGTCATTTCACAAGTTGTCCTGAATGGGGTTAACAACCAGACTTGTTGTTTTCATTCTCAGATGATTCTGATAATTATGATCACTGGAGTCCTCAGAACTATTTTTCTCCCTTATTTATATCCAGCTGTTTGAGAGCTGAGCTGAAAGTCTCTAGGAAATTCCCATATTGTGGGTTCTAGAAGATTTCACTTGTAGAGAGTTGGTTCTGGATTCTGGGACCACTGGTTAGTTTTCCCAGATGATATATGGATGCCTCTCCTCCATCCTCTTGTTCCCTGTTGTCCAGAGAACAATATTATTGAATCTTTAAGGGCATTGTTGGGTCATCACATCACTCTAGCGACCGCTCCTGGTGAGATCCCCGCTCAAACTAATTAGATTTTAAAATATGGCCCAGGAATAGCGTGGGCTCATTACTTATGAACCAATCAAAAGACAAGTGCATACCGCCGCCTCCCCCAACTCGTTCTGGAACCTACGATCTAAGAATAGCCCTTATATTTGGGATGGTCCCCGTTAAGACTTAAAGTATATTTATGAAATGTGTCGGACTGGAAATGGGGATTCTGTTCCATCATGCTACAATAGCAACAGAGAAATTACTAAATAACAGCAATGGTACTCAACCTGTGGTGCTACTAACAGATGCAAAATCAGTACTCGAGGCGCTCCTCTCTGGGAAATTGCCAGTACTAAGGACACTACTTTCTGAACTTAGCAGTCAGCATAAAGTCACCATACAGTGGATACCATCCCACTGTGGAGTACCCGGAAACGACAGAGCTGATCAATTGGCTAAGGAAGAAGCCAAAGAGGAACAGCCTGATGTGCCCGTTACATACCACCAAAGGAAAAGAATGATCAAATCAGTCAGAAGGCCACCAAAACCTGCTCAAGATGACTACCACATTATGGACATACCAGAACAAGTCATTATTCTGCGCCTCAGAACAGGACACAATAGATTACGCAACCACATGTATACAAAATTCAAGATTGGTGAAACAGCCATGTGCACATGTGGATTGGCGTCGCAGACAGCAGAGCACATACTCCAAGACTGCCCAAAATATAACATATCTAGGCTAACCTTCTGGCCTAGAGAGACGACAGTGGAAGATAAACTCTATGGACCACTGTGTGAACTGAAAAAAAACAGTTCAATTCATGCAAGAGACGACATTGCAGATATAGACATATTTCAAGCGAACGAAAGAAGAAGAAGAACATTGATGGGAAAGATTTAAGAATAATAAAGAATATTTACTGGAACCAAGCAGCAGCAATTAAAATGGTAAATAAAGAGGGTAGTTACAAACAGATAAAGCTAGGAGTACGACAGGGGTGTGTCTTGTCACCAGATCTTTTCTCCCTGTATAGCGAAGTAATAATGAGAGAGATCAAAGAGATGCCAGGAATACTAGTTGGAGGTTATAATATAAATAATATATGCTATGCAGATGATACAGTATTGGTGGCAGATAAATCAACAGACCTACAACAATTGTTGGACACTAGTAACAGAGAGTGCAAGGAAAGGACTCTCCTTGAATATCAAGAAAACAGTAACAATGGTGATATCAAAGAAAATGGTGACACCACAAGTTGACATAGAAATATAAATTGAAAACAATGTTTTCCCGTAGTGAATTTGAATAACGAAGACACAAACAATAGATTGCCTGGCATATTTCGCTGCATCTCGTCAGGTACATACTGCAGAAATCACACAACTTACGTGAATTAACTAGATAAATCCTTCAAGTTGAAATATACACATATTCACACAGTAATGTCAATTATTTACCATGGTAATTTTAAGCTGACTAACATGTCTTTCTGTTTGCACAATTCTGGCTTGCGTTGATTGATCATAATTGCTTCTGCAAATTTTAACAAGCGAGTATTTTGTGTGTTAAACATCACGCAAAAGGCAGTGTCTCTGTCAACCACATGGCCGCTCTCGACAATGTGCCTACCAATTGAAGACGCCGGGAGCTTCGGGTGTGTCAGCCCCACGAGGCTAGCATCTCCTGTGTGTTGTATCTTATTGACCCATTGAGGTATGTGTTCTGACACTCGTTTGTTAAGCTGTCTCTCTGTTCTACCAATGTAGAAGCATCTACATGTGAATTGATAAATACAATTGTTTGTGGCGTACAGAGGAACAGGCTCTTTGACTGCTGGTGTAGGAATCGGTACGGTTTTATATCTAATGACTGGAGTTGCAGCACAGAATGTTCGGCCTACTGCTGTAGTAAGTTATTTACAAACCAAACCAAACTGATAGCTCTATATATATTCTTGCCTTATAGTAGTAGTACATTAATCACATACACAACTAGCTCTCCATGATATGACCATTATTGAAAGCCGTCCTGACAGAACAGAACTAAGTCACACATAAAGGAATGCACAACAAACTGACTGCATAAAAAACATTGTGGTGTAAAGTGAAAGGAATAGTGTCTAACGGTGAGTGGCAGCCAGATCCCAAGGGATAAACCAGAATACTATTTGGTTCCTATCTCTTTACCTAACTCATGTATGGATCCACAAATACCACTTGCGTATAGTGGTGGCTACACCTGGTGCAACAGTCTTGGCTGACTGGCTACACTATGTGAGTGAAGTAGGGGTAATATCCTACTAAACTGGGAATGTCCATCCCTAGTACACAAAAGAGTGAAGAAGAAAATACAACCTGAAATAGCGGACGAACAATGTGGGTTTGTAGAAGGAAAGGGTACAATAATTGCTGTGTATATGCTGCGAACAGTTATTGAACGTGCTATAGAAGTAAACAAGAATATACACCTTTGCTTTATTGACTACACAAAGGCTTTTGATATAGTTAGATATTTCGAAATGGTGGATATGCTTGCAGATCTACAAATTGATGGGAAAGACATTATGACTTATAAAAAATATATATTGGAAACAACAAGCTGCCATAAGGATTGATAATGAAGTGGGACAATATCAACCTATTAAGAGAGGTGTTAGGCAGGAATGTGTAATGTCTAAAGATCTTTTTTCCCTATACAGTGAAAATATTTTCAGAAATGTAGAAGATATAAATGGAATCAGCATTGGAGAATGAAACATCAATAACATTAGATATGCAGATGATACAGTATTGATTGCAGACAATGCACAAGATCTACAACAATTAGTAGACACGGTTGTTGTACACAGTGAGCAGCTGGGGTTGGAATTAAATTGTAAGAAGACACAGGTTATGGTCGTCACTAGGAAGAACGAAGTACCACATTGTAATATACAAGTAAATGGGAATATTCTTCAACAAGTGAATCGGTACAATTATCTTGGAACAGTCATAACATCTGATGGGAGATGCCTTGAAGAGATTAGAACAAGAATCGCCATGGCAAAAGTAGCCTTTAGCAAGATGGAAAATATTCTGACCAATAAAAAGATGTCAACTGACACGAGAAAAAGAGTGTTGAGGGGATACATAAAGCCTGTTCTTTTGTATGGATGTGAAACTTGGACAATGTGCAGTTAAGCTGAAAAACATCTGTTGGCTGCAGAAATGTGGTTTCTGAGGAAAATGCAAAGAATACCATGGACAGACAGAAAAACCAATGACCAAGTACTACAGGAGACAAATGAAAATCGTAGATTGATTAGAGAAATTAGACGTAGACAGTCAAAATTTTTTGGACATGTTATGAGAAGAAATGGATTGGAGAACTTAGTGACAACTGGCAAGATCGAAGGGAACAGACCAAGAGGAAGACCGAGAGGAAAATACCTGGATGGCTTGGCCACATGGCATGGACGAGACAGGAACACTGAGCTGATCCACGACGCTGGTGATCGAGTGAAATGGCGAGTCACGACCGCCCACGCTTTCCGGCATGGCACATGATTGATTGAGTACACAAAAAACTGGGACGGTGAAAAAAGCGGATGAATCTACATAGATCAACGGCTTAGAAAGCAAAACAGCAGTGTGTGGCACACAAGAGGTGTGTTCAGGACACAATAGTGAACATGGCTGGCCATCGTGGAAGAGATTGGGACCTCACCACGAAGTATCCCAAAGACACCAATGAAAAGGAAAACAGCAACATTGGTAATTCTTGGCCCCTGGAGATAAGCCTGTTGTAAATATGGTCAGGGAATAGACAACTGCTATAGTAAATAAGGCAGAGAATAATGACACATACATCTCAAATTCTTTTGAAAGAATGCATTCTGAAAAGCAGAAGGACAAGTCTGAGAATTGGTAAGTGGGACATAAGAACTCTATAGCAAGCAGGAAAATTTAACAATGTGATTTCTGAAGCAAATAAAATTCATAATCATCATCAAGTGCCATGCCAGCTGGCGTAGGCGTTCATGGCTCTCAATAGATCTCGGTCTTTGGTGTTCTGGATCAACTCTGCTGATGACATTCCTCCATGCCACCTTCTTAATCCGTCCAGCATTATTTCTCTTGGTCTGCTTCTCTTCCCCTTGATCTTTCCTGTTGTCACGATGTTCTCCAATGCCTCTCTTCTCATCACATGACCAAAGAAAGCTGTTTTTCTCTTTCTTATTACAGTATATAGTGTTCTAGTTTCATTAGCCTCTTTCAGGCAATCGTTGTTAGTTACTCTGGCAGTCCAAGGAATTCGCAACATTTGTCTCAAAAACCACATCTCTGTTGCTTCTAAGTTCTTCCTAATTTGATCATTTACATTCCAAGATTCGCTGCCATACAGCAAAATTGGTTCTATATAGCATTTTAGCACTCTCTTTCTTACATTCATTGATAGTGACTTATTGCATAAGATACTCTTCATTTTCTGAAATGCGGCTTTTGCCTGCCCTATTCTGCTCTTAATCTCTGTTGTACATCTTCCATCTAATGTTATAAGTGCCCCTAGGTATTTACAATTATCCACTTGGTTAAGAATTTTCCTTTCTATTTCTATGTCACATTTTGGTGTCACCATTTTCTTTGATATCACCATTGTTACTGTTTTCTTAATATTCAAGGCGGGTCCTTTCTCTGCACTTTCTGTTATTACAATGTCCAACAATTGTTAGGTCTGTTGCATTATCTACCTCCAATACTGTGTCATCTGCATAGCGTATATTGTTTATATTATATCCTCGGATTAGTATTCCTGGCTTCTCTTTGATCTCTCTCATTATTACATCGCTATATAGGAAGAAGAGATCGGGTGACAAGACACACCCCTGTCATACTCCTAGCTTTATCTGTTTGTAACTACCCTTTTTATTTACCATTTTAATTGCTGCTACTTGGGAAATAAAGAGGGTAGTTATGAACAGATAAAGCTAGGAGTACGACAGGGGTGTACGACAGATATTTTAGGTGTATCAGAAACAAGATGGACAGATGCTAGTTCTACAAGGAGAGATGATTATATATTCGTCAACTCAGGTGGAAATCATCATGAGAGAGGAGTAGAAATTTTAGTAAACAAAAATTTAGAGAAATATAGTAGTGGATTCTGGATCCAAAAAGATAGAATGATACTACTCAAAATTAAACAAGACCTTTCAACATAGTAATTCTACAGACATATGCTCCAAAAACTGATTATAGGGATGAACAGCTAGAAGAATACTATGAAGAAACACTGAAAGTTGTAAAATCATCAGATGTCCTAATTGTCATGGGAGATATGACCACAGAAATTGGAAAAATGAAATATAAGCAGATAGTAATGCAACATGGTATGGGAGCCAAAAACGACAGCGGAGACTGGCTGATACAGTTGTGTAAAGAGAACCATCTTATTATTAGTAACACATTTTCCCAACTTGACCCTAGAAAGCTATATATGTGGAAAAGCTCTGGAGATAGAACAAGAAACCAAATTTACTACATTATGATTAGAAATAGATTTTAAAACAATGTTAAAAATGCCAAAACATACCCTGATGCTGATATCACAACTGATCACAATCCTGTAGTTATAAGATTACAAATAAAACTTAAACAAACCAGCAATGAGGACACTGAGACACCTCAAATAGATATATCAGCATTGAAACAACAAGACATAAGTCAACAATACCTGGTCGAATACAATATGATAGCCTAATCGTTGAAAGCATGGACCAATACTGACATGGAAATCATGAGGAGAAAATTAATACAAAATGAAAATGTGTAAAAACTAGCAAATGTGAATAACCAATGAAATCTTGAGCAAAGTGACTCAAAGAAAGAAAGCAAATGACGCTCATGTGCAGTTGCCAAAGAAGCGTAGAATCAGAAAACAATGCAAAGAAACAGAGAATCTAGAAATAAAACACAACTCAAAAGGACTGCATGAACATATAAAGTTTTACAAAGAAGAAAAATTATATTACAGGAAATGGTTGTATCAGAGGAAAAAGTTAGGAAATTACAGTTGATAATACTGATATAATAAACAGATGGACAGAATAAACAGAAGATTTATTCTGGGATAAAAAAAATAAAAATGTAGTTGCATGTCCTTCACAGGAAGTAGCAGTCAACCCCAGTATTGTGGCTGTTCATGATTTCAAGGCAAGTTTTACGTTCAGTAGTTTGTGCTTTCTGAATGACCGGCACCTATACCTTTTTCGGAAAAAAAAAACAGCACCGCTGTGTGGTCTCCCTGGCCAAAGCGTTAACGACATTGTTTGTAATCCTGTATATCCACGCGGGGAAAACAGCAACTGCGAGAATCAACAGCAGTTTGTGCCGCGCTGGTAACTTACAGGGGTATGTGAGCCAGTCGTTCAGAAAGCAATGGCAAACTACTGAACGTAAAACTTGCCTAGTACATCAACAGCAGCTGAAAAATGCTGGTGTTGACTGCAATGTCCTGCAAGGGATATGTAGCATTTAAAAAAAAAAGACATAACACTCTTATAAAAACCACACTGGAGGGCAAGGTTGAAGGCAAGTAAGCAAGAGGTAGACAATGATACAAGTGGGAAGACAACATCAAGAGATGGATGAACATCAGCCTGACAGAATGTAGTCAGGGCAAGAGACAACAGTATCGGAGATCCAAAGCAGCCAACCTTAAGTGTAGAGATGACACCTGATGTTTAGATTGATTAAAGCATTAAAGCTCTTGATGCCTGGTATGTGCAAATATAAAACAGGTCAATCTTTTTAAATATCTAGTCACTGGATAACCGATGTGGCAAGTATCAATCAAGCCAGCCACCTAACTCTCAGAGAATGTTCTGGCACTCATCAGTCAACCCCAGAGTTGGTCATGAAAAAATACCACCTGGATGGATTTGAATCCACAGCCATCAGGTCAGTAGACAAGTGAACTATAAAGAAAACAAAACTATTTCAAATTTTCACTGAAACACCTGTATTTAAAAGACATTACCTGTAATTGATATTTCTGTATCTGACTATAACATAACATACGAGCAAGATTGCAAACCTAGAGGCACCAGGGGTTGGAAGAATACTAACATTTTCAGATGATATTCTTGCATATAGGCAGGGGAGAGATAGGGAGCAAACAGCCCAGGAGTTACAGGCGACAGTAGATAAAGTGATTGACTGGTGCACAGAAATGAGTGCTGTCATCCACCTGGAAAAGGCGGCTGTTTTGTGGTGCTCTCTGGACAACAGGATTGTAAGAGCTGTCCCAAGCCTCGCGATAGATGGTAGAAATGTCAGCAGAGAGAACAAACTGAAGTATCTGGGGATCACATTTGACAGGAGCCTATCCTTCAAGGACCATGTGGAGACGGTCGTGACAAGATCTCAAAAGGGACTCAATGCACTTAAAACTATGGCTGCAATGGACATAGAGCAGAGAATGCTTTTCACACTATACCAGCACTTGATCCTCTCAGTAATTGATTATGGATTAGGTCTGCTCACTGTCTCAGAGAGTCAGCTGGTGAAGTTAGAGCGCATACAGAACGAAGCTATGCGGGTCATTCTGGGATGCACTAGAGACACCCCAGTAGTGTGTATGCGTTACATCCTTGGTCTGCCGACTGTTGCTGGTAGGCTCAAGGTGATGCAGGCGAAGGCATACCTCAGAGTAGCTGCAGACACAGACCACCCACTGCATGAGGCGCTGGACGCAGTTAAGGGTCAGCGACTGATAAGAGGGAAATCATGGATGGCTCAGGCGGAGGATACGATCAGACAGGTGTGCCCCTTGGAGAACATTAGGCGTGGAGAGGAGTGGGTCAGAGTGCCAGCGGAGCAGTCAGACTTGTGCAGAGTTATAATCACATTAAGCCGGGAGTGCAGGGAGTGGCCAGCAGGGGCCACGGAAGTGGAAATCCAGCAACTAATTCAGGACAATGCTCACTCGAGTGATGTGATTATCTACACAGATGGTTCGGTGTCAAGAGGTGAGAGAAGTGGCTGGGGGTTCATAGCCAAAGCTAATGGTCGATGTTTGGGGCAGGAGAGCCTGGCATATGATACCACAACATCCAGCTTAAGAATGGAAGTGGAGGCAGTCACTGCGGCTCTCCGCTGGATGGAGAATACGACACACACACACATCGTGATTGTAACTGACTCAGAAAGCATGCTGACGAGGGTGAGGACGGGCAGACTTCGTGCGGAGTGGCTTGCTTCGCTTCGGAGGTCACGGGTGACAAGCATCGCCTGGATCTTTTCTCCGGGGCATGCCGGGAAATGAACAGGCGGACAGATTGGCTGGCTCTGCAGAACTTGGTGGAGTAATGATGCATGACAAGGCAGATGTGTTTGCGGCCTTGTGGGAGCACCTGCACACCTCAGAGGAGCAAATGGATTACCATGGTCTGACAAGAATGAGACAACGAGGAGTGACGAAGGGATCTGGCCGACGCTCAACGCTCAGAGGAAAGGTGAGACGGACTTATAATCAGATTGCTACTGGTACTATTAGTGCTGGAACTCTTTGCTGGCTGCTGAGGATGGGGACGGAGCACTTATGGGAATGCCCCGAATGCTTTGATGTCGATTCCTAAATCAATCAATCAATCAAACTATAACATAACGTTTTTATTATTTGTTAAATATCATAGAAAATGAATAGGCCCATGGTGCCACACAACAAGACAGTCTTAAATAAAGTGGTTGGACTGAGGAATGGACAGCGGATGAGTCAAGCATCCATGCAACGGATGACAGATAAGTGATAATTCATGCCCAAGTGATGTGATAATGCAGACGATACCATGTTACTAATAGAAAGTGACCAAGAGTTATAAAACCTAGTGGAACAAGCAAAGAGTCATAGTGCAGAATGTGGCTTAGATATTAACATCCTAAAAACAAAAACTATGATAATTAGCAGTGGAAAGGAAAGGCCATCAATGAAAATCACAGTAATTGGGGAGATACTAGAACAAGTAACCAGAATCTCCTATCTTGGATATGTAATAACAGAATATGGCAGAAGTTAAATAGAAATGAAAAAGAGACTAGGAATGGCCACAAATGCTTTCAACAATGAAATCAGTATTAACATTTAGAGAGATTAACAATGCATTAAAAATTAGAATTGTCAAATGTTACATATATTCAACACTATTGTATGGCGCGGAAACCTGGACATTGAACAAGGAACTAGAAAGTTGAATAGAAGCCCTGGAGATGTGGATATACAGAAGAATGTGATTCAAGAGGGAGTGAGCAGAGGTTCTGGATGACACTCAATGCATAGGCAGATGTTTAACCAGACTGCCACTTGTACCAACAGTGTGGGAACTCCTTCACAGACTTCTAAAGACGAGGACGAAGCAAATATAGGAATGTCACACATTCATTCATATTGATTCTTGAAGTCATACTAAGTTCTATATATGCCACTTGCTGCTTTTTATAGTTGTGCACAAAAAAGTGGCATGTTTCAACCAAAAACTGAGAGAATTGTGGTGTAACATGTACAATAACATCTTAATTTATGCAAGCAAGATTTATCGCATTATTAACGCTTTCTGTCCCAACAGCTGATGCATCCATTGTCCTCTGTAATTGTTTTTGTAAAGCTGGTGAATTCACCTCTTACTTTCATTGATTTCTTCTTCTTCTTCAGCGTTCCGAGCCATTGAGGTTCTTTGCTGCAGATACAATCCGTCTCCATTCGTCTCTCTGGTTGACCTTCTCTTGCCAGTCGTTGATTCCAAGTGCTTGTAGGTCTGTATATATATATTATCTCTCCACCGTCTTCTTGGTCTACCTCGGGGTCTACGGTCATTTATTTCCTGAGTGTAAGCGAGTTTTGTTTCCCTATTGTCTTCCATTCTTTCTATATGCCCCAGCCATTGTAGTCTATTAGCCTTCATGATACCAGTGATTAGCGGGGACTTAAACAGATCATAAATGTCTTTGTTACTTCTTCTTTTCCACTCTCCACTTTGTGTATCCCTAATGGGTCCAAAGATGCGTCTTAAAACTTTGTTCTCAAAGGTTTGTAACAAGGCTTCATCTCCTTTCGTTGTACTCCAGGTTTCAGAACCATACAACACAACTGGTCTGATCAGTGTTTTGTATATTGTGATTTTGGTGTTACGAGATAGCGCATTTGATTTTAGTAGATGTAGTGCATAGTATATCTTATTTCCAGAATTGATTCTAGTTTGTATTTCTTCCCTTATGATGTTGGAGCAGTTGAAGATTGTACCCAGGTATTTGTATGTTTCCATTCTTTTAATGGTCATATTATCTATTTGTATGTGGCCAGAGTTTTTAGCCATTTCTTCTCTTTAAATTACCATATATTCTGTCTTATCTTGGTTGATAACCAGCCCCATCTGTTGGAATTTTTCCTTTAAGTGAGTCAATATTTCCAACGTCTTTTGTTCATTTTCCCCTATAATATCTATATTATCTGCATAACCAAGCAGCTTGGATGTTCCTCCAATATCACATTGATTTACACATGTTTAATTTGTTATTCTTTAGTTTATGTGTACCAATCAGCGTGTCAGATGAGGAAATAAACATACATAACAAATGTTCAATGGAAGGTCAGCAAGTTAACAGAAACTCAACCCTGAGAAGGTGAAAAGTGTAGTACAGTAGTTAGTGGCTTACTTAGTATAGAGTATAGACTATAGAGTATAGAACTCTGTGTACATTTTACTTAGATTAAATGTGAAAATAAAATGTGGGGAGACAGATGACTTCTATCTTTCGTGACAGTATTATTATTAATAAATTCTGATAGAAACCAAAGTCAAATGTAATTCTAAATGGAATGGTACTAAACTAAACTATAGTTAGAGTTAGTAGTTGACATTGTTGATTACATTACAATGATTACAATAGTATTAATAATAATAGGATTACAATAGAATAGTCAATAACTGAATAATTAATAAGTGAATTATAAGTGTTAATGTTAAGTTCAATAATACTTACTGAGAACATAAAAGACATCATCAATACAGCAATCGTGGCAAACAGCGTCGACATTGTTAATGAAGGTGGAATGATGGCAACAGTACGACCCATATCCCCGTTTAGTGTAAAAAACTATCTCGCCTCTATGATAATCCTCCGAATGATTTTTAACTCAACGTTTAATTAATTGCTCCAACCAGCTTTGGTACGAACGACCCACTGCCACTACTATGGTCACTTAACTTACTTGCTTGACTGCCTCACAACTTAGCTCGTAGTGGCAGACACTTCTTATTTTCCATGATGATATATTTAATCTACAAACAATAATACTAAATAACCCATGTCAGCTAACTAGAAGAAAGTTCAAGCTTCCATAAATGACAATGCCTGCCTAGTTGTGATCACGTCAACGGTCAGATCCTGGGTTTTAGCTTCCTTGTTGACAGGTTCCCCAGGATGGTGTCCCCTGCGAGCTGGGCGGGGTTATCTATATATAGAACAAGGTGTGAGACCATATCAGCCATACTTTCTTGTATTGACTATCATAGGCGTGTTCCATAACATCATCATGTCTCGTACGCTACCATGTTCGCTCTTTTTCTACTGTACACCTTTTTAATTCAGGTTTTCTTTCGTACAATTACAAGGGGAAAAGTTAACACATTGCAAACAAAACTATAAGCACAGTGGATTGTAATTACTAACTGGTCACTCTACATGACGTCAGCGTCTCGAAGAAACCTTTGAGCGTAAACTCTTCGCCAGCACATGGTTGATGGATAATGAAGAATCAACATCATCATAACACTCCGTTAAAACACATAAATGCTTAGTTTCCCGTATCAAATGTTTCCAGGTGTAGATACTGATAGTTTCAGTAACACACTGGTTATAACACATCGGACGCGTATCCATCATAGTAATTTTCCCAGTTTTTATGGAAGCACACTTACGTCCAAATTGAAAGTCTTTAAAATGTTGTTTCGTCTGTTATTGTGTCTTCAACTAGCAGATAATTTTCAATATACGAGGGTAGGTCAAAAAGTTATGCTCCACAATTATTATCTCAGTTAATAATAAAGATAGAAGCATTTAATTTGCACCGATTTAAGTGTATAATCTCTTGGAGTCTCCCTGGCGAAGGAGGTAACGACTTTCTCCGTAATCCCGTATATCCACATGAGCAACACAGCTGCGCGAGATTCGGCCGCGGATCACGTCGGGTTGGCTACTTACGGGGTATGTGAGCCGGTCGCTCAGAAATCAGGGGCAAACTACTGAGTTTAATTTTGCCAAGAACATCAACAACAGCTGAAGAATACTGGTGTTGACTGCAACGTCCTGTAAGGGATATGTAACTTTAAAAAACATCTCTTGGAGTATTATACAAAACTGCATCTCTGTAAATCAATTCTAACCGCGACACGAAACAGTTGAAAAGGCAAAATAGGCAGACGCACGTTAAAAGCAGAAGATTGTTATAGAATTTCTGATAGCAAAGAAATCGTTGATAACATTTACAAACGTTTGTATGCTGTTTATGGCACTTTTGCATTTGTTACTGCAGGTTTAGGCCGCACAATAATCGAGAGCAACTGCTTTTCCTTCACGACAACGTGTGTCTTCATACAAGTTTGCAAACAAGGGAGGCAATCGACAAAATGTGGTGGGATAGACTGCCCCATCCACCTTACAGTCCAGACCTGACACCATCTGATTTCCAATTTTCAGTCCCCTTATTAATGCTATCGATGGGGCAAAGTTTGAAGACAACGATAGTCTGATAAATGCAGTGAAGAAATGGCCACGAGAAAGGACAAAATGTGGTACAGATCTGGGATGCATGATCTTGTTTCAAGATGGCGTAAAGCCGTTGAAGTTGATGTGAATTATATGTTTTGTTGTTGTTGTTTTGCTTTGCATATCCTATTTACAGGACATCGCTGTCAACACCAGCATTTTACTGCTGTTGTTGATGTCTTCGCAAGTTAACGTTCAGTAGTTTGCCACTGCTTTCTGAACGACCAGCTCCAATACCACGTTAAAACACCCGCGCGACACGGTCTGCTGTTAAATCGGTCTTCTTTCGGCGTATCATCGGCGCCCGGTCGCGATAGTTAAGCCTAACATGACGGCCAGACGACAGCTAGGACACAACGTGGTAAGAGGGCGGGCGCGCGCAGAAGGCGCTTAAAATGTGACAGATTGGGTATCGGAAATGTTCGAGTACTGTACTGGAACTGTGCATCATTTAGTCAACGCCGACCCATTCTTGAAAAACTACTCTACGGAAACGATATTATAGTCTTGCAAGAAACACAGCTCACCGACGGAACAGTCAATGTTGCGGGATTTCAGGGTTTCCTTAACAGGCGGCACCTCGGACAGGCCATTCTGGTCCGCGACAACATACTAGTGTCTGAGATCGATATGTCCGCCTGGAACAGCGATGCCCTGCAAGTGCAGGCATTAAGAATAATGACACCAGTGCAGCTTGTAATCGTTAACGTCTATGCGCGAAATGGGAAGGTCGACGTGCGACAATGGCAGAGTTTGTTCGATATGGATGAAAGGCATATCGTCTACTGCGGGGACTTCAATGCCAGAGGCAGTCAATGGGGGAATTGCATCACCAATAGACAGGGAGAAGATTTGGAGGACGCCCTGGCATCTGCTGCCCTAATCTGCCTGAATGATGGGAAGGTCACTAGAATGGCCACTCGACCAGGCGACTCTGACAGCATCATTGACTTGGCTCTGGTGTCGCCCACCATCGCACCAAGGTGCCGGTGGGGCACACTGGGATACCACGATAGTGACCACTACCCCTGTGTCATCCTGATCAAGAAAGACTGGGCCATGAGTCAAAGAAACAAGACAAATGCCTTCCCGTACGACACCACTGGTCAAGACGCCATAAGCAAGATCAGAAGAAGGAAACTAACATCCTCCCGTAGGAGACAAGAAAGATGGCTGCAGCCACCATGGTGGAATGGAGAGGTCGAGAAGGTGTGGCTGGGAAAGAGGCAGGCTGTCAAAGACTGGCAAAAGGCCAGAAAGGCTAACATGCCACAGGTTGGTTTGGCGAACCTGAAGACTGAGGTCGTTAGGACGACGACTTTATTCAAATCCTGCGCCAAACAGGCCAAGGCCGACAAATGGGACGAGTTCTGCAGGAAGGTGTGCTCCGAGCAATCTCTTACGACATTCTGGCGCCTCCACAAGAGCATGAACGGTGCTGCACAACGTAGGGGTATTCCAGACTTTCAAGGCACAGACCTCGCATGGAAAAAGTCGGATGCGGATAAAGGTAAGGCCCTTCTTGCACGCTACATAGAACAGACTGACCAGAAAGACGAGCCCGCCAGACAGAGGACCACAACAACACTCTCTCAGTTGTGCGAGGGGGTCGGGACAGACGAAGAATGGACAATCACAGTTGACATATTGCGTGCGATGCTCAAGAAATCACCTAACACCGCCCCAGGCCCAGACGGCATCCGATATGGTGACCTAATGGTGATATCAGATGATGACATGGAAGAACTGGCCAGAGAATTCAACACCAGTATCCAGAGGGGTCAGGTCACAGAAGAATGGCTACACAGCTACATGCTGCCGCTGCCAAAACCGAACAAAGACCACTCCAAGATAAGCGGCTACAGAATCATTACGATGCAGAATACTGTTGGCAAGCTACTGGAGAAAAATTGTAGCACACAGACTTGCTTGGGACTTGGAACAGCTCGGCTGCTTCCCGCCCACACTTGGAGGATACAGACGCAACAAAGAGTCATGGCTGAATGCGGCGGTCTTTGCTCAAGATGTTTACGAAGGATTTCAGGTCAGAGAAGAGACATGTGCGGCCGCCATAGACTTAGAGGACGCATATAACAGAGTATCTTTCGAGCACTTGATGCAAACCCTCCTCAGACTGAAAGTGCACCCTCACCTTGTACGATGGATAGCTGCAGTTCTACTCCAAAGGAAGGTGGTGCTAAGATGCGGGAGTTGGTCTTCTGAGCCGATAACGATATGTCCAGGATTGCCGCAGGGTTCACCACTGTCACCAGTACTATTCAACGTGTATACGGTGCCGATCACTGAACAACAGTTGGATGGGAGGGGTAGGACTCTATCATTCGTTGACGACATCCTCGTGTATCGACAGGGTCGAGATAGACAGGCGGTTGCCAACTATATGCAGGGCGAACTAGATCGAATTTCCTCATGGTGTGCTGATGCCGATGCCCTTGTCAACCCTGCAAAGGCAACGGTTACATGGTTCTCACTAAACAACCATATTGTGAAAACAGACCTGCCGGCAGTAAGAATGGATGGGAGCATTCTGAGTAGAACCCAGTCAATGACATATCTTGGCGTGAGGCTTGATCGTAGCCTGTCCTTCAGAGATCATGTCGATTATGTCATAACGAAGGCTCGAAAAGGTTTGGCAGCAATGAGAGTCATGGCGACTGCCAATATCGAGCAAAGACTGCTATTACTTCTGTTCCAAGGACTTGTGCTTTCACGCATCGAGTATGCCCTGGCCATCCTCACTGTCAGCCCTACACAGATTGGAAGACTTGAAAAGGTACAAAACGAAGCCATGCGCATCATTTTGGGCTGCACGAGAGACACCAGCTGTGTAGCAATGAGATACCTCCTTGACTTCCCGACAATGGAACACAGGATCAAGATCTGGAGAGCTCGTGCATACTTAAAAATAAGTGCAGATGAGCAGCACCCTCTGCATGACGCTGTATTCAGAGAAAAGGGTGACAGGCTAAAGAGGGGCAAATCATGGATGGGTCGGGCGGAAGATGTCGTCGGACAGGTCTGCAGTCTTACCAGTATCAACCCCGGCAAGGAATGGGTGCCGGTGCCTCCAGCTTTTAAGTGTACCTTCTCCTGCATTATCACACTCGACAGACGGTGCAGAGAGCAGAACCCTGCCGCTGTCAATGCAGAGGTTAACGCGCTCATCTATGATCACTCAGATAGCCCCGAAGTGCTCATCTATACAGATGGATCTGTTGTAAAGCAGCAGAGAAGTGCGTGGGCATTTACAGCCCGTTCAGCGGGCCGAACCGTTCAAGAATCCAGTGGTGCCCACTCTATGACCACGAGCAGCATGACGATGGAGGTGATGGCAGTTATACAGGCTTTCATATGGCTGGAATCACAGCATTATACCAACGTGTGTGTACTAAGTGATTCAATGAGCATGATTCAGAAGGTCGAAGCTGGATCTGTACGTAGACAGTGGACTGAGTCGCTGCGGAAGTCTGTTGTCCGCAAAGTCACCTTCATCTTCGTCCCGGGACATGCGGGAGTCGAGGGAAATGAACGAGCTGATAAATTGGCTGGCTCTGCACCCCCTGTAGATGGCCAGCCCATGGATCGTGCGGATGTTATTAACGCCCTTAAAGATATGGCGAGAACAGAGGATTTTGACGCCAGTTATTCCACATCGCTTTCCAGGATGAAAGACCTGGGAGTAAGAATCGGCACAGCCAGACGCGAGAGGTACATCGGGAAAACAAAGCGCCTCGTCAACCAACACAGAACTGGCACTATTAGCCACCGGACGCTGATGCATATGCTGGGGGGGGGGATCTGAGCACCTATGGACATGTCCGGAGTGCAACGAAGATACCCCAACTGATAACTAACTAACTAACTATCGGTCGCCATTGTTTCGAACGCGTGGTAAGCGGCTCACGAATTGCGATCGCAAACTTTTAACCACGGAGTTCGGCTGGAATATATTGAGAAGTAGAAATGTTTGCTGCATATGCGCATGAACATTGTGACTACATTTCATTTGTATGTTATTAACGGTTAAAGAGATAATAATTGTGGTGCATAACTTTATCATATTTCCCCTGTTCATCGTCTATCGTGAGTAGTCTTACTAATCAGGCTCTTGAAACCAATACATCTGCTCGTTCATGTCCTCGCAATATATCATGATCCGAACATACATGTAACGCATTGTAAGAGAGCGATGTCTATAGTTGATACACACTCATGCCACATATGGCCAAATTCAGATTTACATAATAAGGGCTGGGAATGAGAAGCGGTGCATGCACTGGTGACTTGCATACCACCTAACGGCCTCAAAACAGCAGTGATCGCAGTCTCTTCAATCTTCACACTTTAGGGTGTAGTCCTGTCAACTCAAATCTGCCCAGGAACGACATTCACTGTGACTAGATGGGCATGTCCAACTAGATGTCTTTTCAAAGAACTTTTCTTGTTAACTACAGTGTCATCTCTTCTGTCTTTTCAGGCACTGCTGGCTTTCTGCTCTGCCAACCCATTACACCACTATCTTCAGTGGGACGGTGCCTTGATAAGAGCTGTTATTAGTGCCTGCCGCTGCCAAGCATTTCTTGTCCCCTAGGTCTGATTGACTATAGTAACCTGTCCGAATGTATATCCTGACCATGCCATATATATATATATATATATATAGATATATATATATATATATATATATATATATATATATATATATATATATATATATATATATATATATATATATATATATATATATAGAGGGTGGGGCAAAATGATCTGACACATTTGTAACTTTAATAAAACTAAATTAGAATAAATGAACAAAAAAGTATTTTTATTTATCAAATGTACACATGATGCCATTTTGTTTTATGTTGTTTGAATAATGATTTGTGTGGGGAAATTCAACAACAGGTTCCCCGTACTGCTATTGTGATTTTCAGTGACGAGGCCCATTTTCATTTGTGTGGAAGCGTGAATAAGCAAAATTTCCGCTATTGGTCCCAAAACAATCCTCATGAGTTACACGAACGCCCCTTGCACAGTCCTCATGTAACTGTATGGTGTGCGATAGCAGAATTTGGCATTTTGGGTCCGTACTTTTTTGAAGAAGACAATGTTACAGTGACCGTTAACTCTGAACGATATTGCGTGTTGCTGGACACTTTTCTGCGACCCAAATTGGATGAACTTGACGTCAGAAATAATGTTTGGTTCCAACAAGATGGCGCAACAGCCCACACGTCTAGACGTTCAATGGAAATTTTGAGGGAGATGTTCCCCGGTCATTTAATTTCATTCCGAGGTGACCTCGGTTGGCCTGCCCGATCACCTGACTTGAACCCGTGTGATTTTTTCTCTGGGGATACCTAAAATCAAAGGTATACATTCATCGCCCCCGATCTATTGAACAATTGAAAGATGCAATTCATCAAGAAATTGAGTCTATTCCACATGAAATGATCCGCCGAGTTATGGACAACTTTCGCGAACGTCTTCAACAGTGTGTGGACAATAACGGCGAACATTTTTGACTGATGTAATTTTAAAAGAAAATGAAATAAAATGACATCATATGTACATTTAGGAAATAAAAATACTTTTTTTCATTATTCAAACAACATAAAACAAAATGGCATCATGTGTACATTTGATAAATAAAAATACTTTTTGTTCATTTATTCTAATTTAGTTTTATTAAAGTTACAAATGTGTCAGATCATTTTGCCTCTCTCTCTCTCTCTCTCTCTCTCTCTCTCTCTCTCCTCTCTCCTCTCTCTCTCTCTCTCTCTCTCTCTCTCTCTCTACACTCTCTCTCTCTCTCTCTCTCTCTCTCTCTCTCTCCTCTCTCTCTCTCTCTCTCTATATATATATATATATATATATATATATATATATATATATATATATATATATATATAAAAGACGATGTATGTCTGTATGTATGTCCGTTCTTTATGCTTTCGCGAACGGTCCATCCGATTGAGAAGAAATTTTCAATATGTCTTCTTCTCACTCCCGTGCATCCAACTGTCATAGTTTGTTAGTGTAAATCAGTTATTTACTTACTAAAATTTAATATTTTAATATCTTATCATTTATATATATATAGTGAGGGGACTTAACTTAAGAAAAGTTATTTCAAGGGGCATAACTTTTAATAACATCTTATATATAAATAAGGAGCGTATGTCTGTCTGTCTGTATCTATGTATCTATGTATGTCCTTTGTGCGCTCGCGAACGGCCCATCCGATTGAGATGAAATTTTCTACACGCCTTCCTTTAATTCCAGAGCTGTCAACTGTCATAGTTTTTTAGTGTGAAATCGCCTGCTTACTCAGTATTATTTCATTTTTCATTTTTCATTATAATTGTATATATTTCAGGGGACCTAACTCCGTAAAAGTTATTTCAAGGGGCATAACTTTTCTGTATAACTTATAGTCATATTGTGGCATCGTTTTCAAAGATTTATAAACTCTGTGTCCATAGTTATGTACCGGCATATGAGTTATAATAAATAATGATACAAACTGTAAGGCATTTTTAAAGTTTTCATAAAAATAATGCACAATGCATAACATTGTAACTCATCTTTATTTGCTTAAGAAGTTACTGTAGTCATGCAGGTGATTAGCAAGCGTTTTCATTAAAAATAATGGATGGTGTCTGGAAGGACATTCTTTTAAGTTATTTTTTTTGTTGTATGAATTTAATGAGAACTTATATGACTACTTATGTGAATTAAATGAGATGCTCCCCACCAGGGACTGGGCGAAGCCGGACAGGGTCAGGCAGACAGATAGACAGACAGACAGACAGACAGACAGACAGACAGACAGACAGACAGACAGACAGACAGACAGATAGTCGGTAACGGGAACGGGAACTTATATGACTACTTATATGAATTAAATGAGATGCTCCACACCAGGAGCTGGGCAATGCCGGGCCGGGTCAGACAGACAGACAGACAGACAGACAGACAGACAGACAGACAGACAGTCGGTAACGGGAACGAGAACTTATATGACTACTTATATGAATTAAATGAGATGCTCCCCACCAGGGACTGGGCGAAGCCGGGCCGGGTCAGCTAGTTGCTATATATTTTACATATAGATTGTTGCATTGTTTCAAAGATTTATAAACTCTTTGTCTACAGTTATTTACAGGCATATGAGTTATAATAAATAATGATATAATCTTTAAGGCATTTTCAAAGTTTTCATAAAAATAATGCATCTATGTAAATAGTGAAAATTTTCTAACTCATCTTTTTATGTAGTCATGTAGGTGATTAAAAACAGTTTTCATTAAAAATAATGGATGGTGTGTGGAAGGGCATTCTTAAGTTACTTTTTTTTGTTATATGAATTTAATGAGACGCTCCCGCCAGGAGCTGGGCGAAGCCGCGCCGGATCAGATAGATAGACAGACAGACAGACAGATAGTCGGGAACGGGAGCATATATGACTACTTATATGAATTAAATGAGATGCTCCCCACCAGAGGCTGGGCGAAGCCGGGCCAGGTCACACAGACAGACAGACAGACAGACAGACGGGAACGGGAGCTTATATGACTACTTATGAATTAAATGAGATGCTCCCCACCAGGGACTGGGTGAAGCCGGGCCGGGTCAGACCGACCGACAGACAGACAGACAGATAGATAGATCCCCACCAGGACCTGGGCGAAGCCGGGCCGGGTCAGCTAGTTTATATATATATATATATATATATATATATATATATATATATATATATATATATATATATATATATATATATATATATATATATATATTCTCATTGCGACAAATGCAAGAAAAGTGCCGAGAACAAAATCAACCGCTGTTTATTGCCTTCATCGACCTCACAAAGGCATTTGATTTGGTCAGTCGTCAGGGTCTGTTCAAGGCACTAAAGAAGATTGGCTGCCCATCAACTTTCTGTCCATTGTGGAATCGTTCCACACAGGCATGAAGGGTATAATCAAGTTTGTTGGTGCAACTTCTGAAGAGTTTGAAATCAAGAGTGGAGTTAAGCAAGGTTGTGTACTAGCTCCCACCCTCTTTGGAATATACTTTTCACATCTACTGAAATATGCCTTTCGTGGTCAGGATGGGGGAATTTACATTCACTCACGCTCAGATGACGGCCTCTACAATGCTCAGAAATTGAAGGCCAAGACCAAAATTAGGAGGGTACTGATCAGAGAGTTGCTATTTGCAGATGATGCTGAGTTACGACCCATTATGAGAAAGAATTATAATGTCTACTATCTGCATTCTCCAATGCTTGTTCTGAATTTGGTTTAACAATTAGCAAACATAAGACACAGATTATGTCACAAGGTGCACGTGGGGTACCAACAATCTTTATTGACGACGCGGAGCTAGAGATGGGAGACCATTGTACATATCTAGGATCAGTGGTAAATAGCAAATTACCCCTAGATCAGGAAATCAACATCCGGATTGGTAAGGCAGCAACAATGAACAGGTTAAAAAGAAAAGAGTCTGGGAGAACAGGAAGCTTACTGCCAAAACAAAAGTATTTGTCTATCAAGCCTGTGTCCTTAGTACTCTTCTTTATGGCAGTGAAACCTGGACAACTTACTCACACCAAGAGAAACGTTTAAACAGCTTTCATATGCTGTGTCTGCGAAGAATTCTTGGTATTAAGTGGCAAGACAAAATCACAAATACTGAAGTATTGGAAAGATCAGGTTGTGTGACGGTTTACTCCATGCCCAGTCTTCGGAGACTTAGATGGATAGGCCATCTTAGGAGGATGGATGATGGTAGAATACCGAAGGACATCTTTTTTGGTGAATCACAGATGGGTAAGAGATCTCAGGGTCGGCCTCTACTACGATACAAAGATGTGTGTAAGCGGGACATGATTGATACAGGCATTGATAATGCACATTGGGAGCAAGTCGCCGCTGAACGTGTTGCATGGAGGGCAAACATCAGAAATTGAATCAAGACAAGGAGAAAATTATTGCAGATAAGTCACACACCGAGCGTTTAAGACGTAAGATGGTGCATGATGGTGGAAATGACCACGTGTTCACATGCACACACTGTGGACGAACATTTACAGCTCGAATTGGCCTTAGTCACATTCGCTACAGCCTTGGGTAATAGCTATTATGCCTTTTTAAAGCACAAACTATCGTCTGTCAAGACGGCAAGGATGCCAATGATGATGATGATGATGATGATGATGATGATATATATATATATATATATATATATATATATATATATATATATATATATATATATATATATATATATATATATATATATATATAGAGAGAGAGAGAGAGAGAGAGAGAGAGGGAGCAAACCGCTTTAGGCGATCTCGGATGTGGCGAATTTCTTCTGTAAAGAACAATTTGTTTATCCCCGGCTGACGTTTTGCAGCGAAATATGCCAGGCAACATTGAGGATAAAGTTGAAGAAAGTCAAGTATATACAGGAAAAACTAAATATGATTTGTGTACATTGAGTAATGACAAGGAAATACAAAACAAATTCAACATAGAAGTACAGAACAGATTTGAAATTTTGTCTGATCTAGAGATCCTATTCAGGATGTGGATGATCAATGGAAACGTTGAAGAATTCAATCAATGTGGCTGCAGAAACAACTATTCCAAAATTAAAGAAAGTGGGTCGTAAGAAATGGATGACTGAAGAAATTTTACACCTCATGGAAACAAGAAGACTCAGCAAAAATAATTCTGTCAAATATGAAGAAATTCACAGACAAGTCAGAACATTATGTAAGGAGGCAAAAGAAGCATGGCTTGAGGAAAAGTGCTTAGAAATTGAAAGCCAACACAACAATCAAAATACCAAATTAGTGCACAAAAGAATTCAGGAACTTACTAATAAAAGAACAAGTACATCAACCGGGTGTCTAAAAACTGAAGATGGCAAAATCATAATAGAAAAAGACCAGATTCTACAGGTATGGACAGATTATGTGAAACACCTTTATGATGATAACAGAGACGAACAGTATGATATTAGATTTAATAATGAAGGACCGCCAATTTTGGAGATGGAGGTTCGAAATGTTCTTAAGCATATGAAAGCTGGCAAGGTCCCCGGTGCAGATAACATCACAACAGAAATGATTAAAGCTTTAGAAGAATTTGGACTAGATCAAGTCACCAGACTGCTGAACACATTATATGATACTGGAGATATACCTCCTGAATTATGTAACTCTATATTTATTGCAATCCCAAAGAAATCAGGAACCTTGGAATGTGATCAACATAGAACAATTAGTATAATGAGTCACATCACAAAGATTTTGCTAAGAATTATCATGCAAAGAATGAGGAAGAAGATACAACCTGAAATAGGGGAAGAACAATGCGGGTTTGTAGAAGGAAAGGGTACAGTAAATGCTGTGTATATGCTGCGAACAGTTATTGAACGTGCTATAGAAGTAAACAAGGATATACATCTTTGCTTTATTGACTATACAAAGGCTTTTGATAGCGTTAGACATGTCAGCATGGTGGATATGCTTGCAGATCTACAAATTGATGGGAAAGGCATTAGACTTATAAAAAACATATATTGGAAACAACAAGCTGCAATAAGGATTGATAATGAAGTGGGACAGTATCAGCCAATTAAGAGAGG
>JACEFZ010003348.1:0-27725 GCA_014155875.1 Cepaea nemoralis | reverse complement strand
CACACAGAAAACCTAGCATTTCCCCCTATAAAGTTTTAAAGTTCACAAGAAACAAAAAACTGCTAGTAAAGTCCCTCCCAAAAAACAGAAAAGAAACCACACACCTAGTCAGTTGTTCACCCCCCCCCCCCCCCCCCCCCCCCCCCCCCCCCCCCCCCCCCCCCCCCCCCCCCCCCCCCCCCCCCCCCCCCCCCCCCCCCCCCCCCCCCCCCCCCCCAAAAAAAAAAAAAAAAAAAAAAAAAAAAAAAAAAAAAAAAAAAAAAAAAAAAAAAAAAAAAAAAAAAAAAAAAAAAAAAAAAAAAAAAAAAAAAAAAAAAAAAAAAAAAAAAAAAAAAAAAAAAAAACGGGGAAAAAACCCACATAGTTTCCCAGTGTCACTACAGTACCCACAGCGTTTCCCCAAATCAAAAGTCCTTTAAAACCACACAGAACAGCATCACTAGTCAGGTTTCACACAAACAGCATCACTAGTCAAGTTGACACCAATAGCATACTAGCATTTCCCAAAACAAGAATCAGTTTCAACACAACACATATATCAGTTTCACACACACAGAACAGCATCATAGTAAGTTTAAAAAAACACACAAGGTTCACAACAGAACAGCATCACTAGTCAGTTCACACAAAAACCCCCCAAAAATTTCCACACAGAACAGCATCACAAAGGTTACACAAAAGCATCCTAGTCAGTTTCACAAAACAGAAATTTTTTAAAAAAAACCTTTGGGTTTTAACACAGAACTAGCTACTAGTCAGTTTACAACAAATAGCAATAGTCAGTTTTCAACAACACAAAAGGTTTCACACACACAAACAGCATACTAGTCAGTTTCACACAAACAGCTATAGTGTTCACACAGAACTAGTCAAGTGTTACACACAAAAGCATACTAGTCGTTACACACAGAACAGCATCATAGTAGTTCCACAACAAAAACCCACACAGGCCCAACAACACACACAAACCAGATACTAGTCATTTTTAAACAAACAGCATACTAGTCATTTTCACACAACAACAGCAAAACAAAAACCACCTTATTTTTCCACACAAACAGACAATCGGTTCCACAGAACAGCATCACTAGTAAAGTTTTCACACACAAAACCAGCATCACTAGTCAATTTTACACACAGAACCAGCATCACTAGTCAATTTTTACACACACAGAACAGCATCACTAGTCAGGTTGTTCACACAGAACAGCATCACTAGTAAAGTTTACACACAGAACTAGCATCACTAGTCATTTTAACACACAGAACTAGCATCACTAGTCAAGTTTTCACACAAACTAGCATCACTAGTAAAGGTTTACACACACAAACTAGCATCACTAGTCTGTTCACCACAGAACTAGCATCACTAGTCAGGTTGTTCACACACACAAAACCCAGCATCACTAGTCAGGTTGTTCACACACACAGAACCAGCATCACTAGTCAGGTTTCACACAGAACAGCATCACTAGTCAAGTTACCACAAAACCCTAGCATCACTAGTCAAGTTTACACACAAACTAGCATCACTAGTCAAGTTTACACACAGAACCAGCATCACTAGTAAAGGTTTCACACAGAACTAGCATCACTAGTCAGTTTACACACAGAACTAGCATCACTAGTCAAGTTTACACACAGAACTAGCATCACTAGTAAAGGTTAAACAACAAAACACAAACACAGACAATACTAGTAAAGGTTTTTACACACACAACTAGCATCACTAGTAAAGTTGTTCAAAACCCAAAACCCAGCATCACTAGTCAAGTTTACACACACAGAACCAGCAAACCCACAGTCAATTTGTTCACACACACAGAACCAGCATCACTAGTCAAGTTTACACACAAGAACCAGCATCACTAGTCAGGTTGTTCACACAAACAGCATCACTAGTCAAGTTTACACACAGAACTAGCATCACTAGTAAAGGTTTTACACACAGAACTAGCATCACTAGTCAAGTTTTCACACAAACTAGCATCACTAGTAAAGGTTTACACACACGAACTAGCATAAACTAGTCAAGGTTGTTCACACACAAAACTAGCATCACTAGTCAGGTTGTTCACACACACAGAACTCAGCATCACTAGTCAGGTTGTTCACACACACAAACAGCATCACTAGTAAAGGTTGTTCCACAAACCAGAACTAGCATACTAGTCAAGTTTTACACACAAACTAGCATACTAGTCAAGTTTCCACAACACAGCACCTTCAAGTTTAACACAGAACTAGTCACTTTTCAAACACACAGAAAACTGGGTAACACAGAACGGGTTTCAGTTTAACACACACAAACTAGCATCACTAGTCAAGTTGTTCAAAACACACACTCAGAAACAAAGCAGACTAGTCAGTGTTCACACACACAGAACTACATAAACACAGCAGGGTTCTTTCACCACACAAGAACTAGCATGACTAGTCAAGTTTTCACACCCCCCAGAACAGCATCACTAGTCAAGTTTACACAAAAGAACTAGCATCACTAGTCAGGTTTTCACACCCCACAGAACTAGCATCACTAGTCAGTTTCACACACACAAAAACCCAGCATCACTAGTCAGGTGTCACAACACAGAACAGCATCACTAGTCAGGTTTTCACACAACCTAGCATCACTAGTCAAGTTTCACACAGAACTAGCATCACTAGTCAAGTTTACACACAGAACTAGCATCACTAGTCAAGTTTTACACACAGAACTAGCATCACTAGTCAAGTTTTACACACAGAACAGCATCACTAGTCAGTTGTTCACACACTACACACAAACACACAGAACTAGCATCACTAGTCAGGTTGTTCACACACAACTAGCATACTAGTCAAGTTTTCACACACAAACCAGCATCACTAGTCAAGTTCACACACACAAACCAGCATCACTAGTCAGGTTGTTCACACACACAGAACCAGCATCACTAGTAAATTTTTCCACACACAGAACCAGCATCCTAGTCAGTTCACACACCCCAGAACCAGCATCACTAGTCAAGTTCACACACACAGAACCAGCATCACTAGTCAAGTTTACACACACAGAACTAGCATCACTAGTCAGGTTGTTCACACAGAACTAGCATCACTAGTCATGTTTACACACAGAACTAGCATCACTAGTCAGGTTGTTCACACAAACTAGCATCACTAGTCAGGTTTCACACAAACTAGCATCATAGTCAGGTTTTCACACACACAAACCCAGCATCACTAGTCAAGTTTCCCCACAGAACTAGCATCACTAGTCAGGTTTTTCACACAGAACTAGCATCACTAGTAAAGGTTTACACAAAAGAACTAGCATCACTAGTAAAGGTTTCACACAAAACTAGCATCACTAGTCAAGTTTTCAAAACAGAACTAGCATCACTAGTCAAGTTTACACACAGAACTAGCATCACTAGTCAAGTTTACACACAGAACTAGCATCACTAGTCAAGTTTACACACAGAACTAGCATCACTAGTCAAGTTTACACACAGAACTAGCATCACTAGTCAGGTTGTTCACACAAACTAGCATCACTAGTCAAGTTTCACCACACAACCAGCATCACTAGTCAAGTTCACACACACAGAACCAGCATCACTAGTCAGGTTGTTCACACACACAGAACCAGCATCACTAGTCAGGTTGTTCACACAAAACCCCTCAGCAATTCACCCCTAAGTCAAGTTCACACACACAGAACCAGCATCACTAGTCAAGTTTCACACAAAAACAGAACCCCCAAAAAAGAAAAATCACTAGTCAAGTTTACACACACAGAACCAGCATCACTAGTCAGGTTGTTCACACAGAACCAGCATCACTAGTCAAGTTTACACACAGAACTAGCATCACTAGTCAGGTTGTTCACACACACAGAACTAGCATCACTAGTCAAGTTTACACACAGAACTAGCATCACTAGTCAGGTTGTTCACACACACAGAACTAGCATCACTAGTCAGGTTGTTCACACACACAGAACCAGCATCACTAGTCAGGTTGTTCACACAGAACTAGCATCACTAGTCAAGTTTACACACAGAACTAGCATCACTAGTCAAGTTTACACACAGAACTAGCATCACTAGTCAAGTTTACACACAGAACTACATCATAGTCAGGTTGTTCACACAACAACAGCATCAAGTCAGTTTTCCCCCACACCCCCAATAGCATGACTAGTCAAGTTGTTCACACACAACAGCATACTAGTCAATTTTTTCACACAACAGCATACTAGTCGTTTGTTCACACACAAAGCATACTAGTAAATTTTTCACACACAAAAGAACCAGCATCACTAGTCAAGTTCACACACACAGAACCAGCATCACTAGTCAAGTTTACACACACAGAACCAGCATCACTAGTCAGTTCACAAAAGAACCAGCATCACTAGTCAAGTTTACACACACAGAACCAGCATCACTAGTCAGGTTGTTCACACACACAGAACCAGCATCACTAGTCAAGTTTACACACAGAACTAGCATCACTAGTCAGGTTGTTCACACACACAGAACTAGCATCACTAGTCAGTTTACACACAGAACTAGCATCACTAGTCAGGTTGTTCACACAACAGAACTAGCATCACTAGTCAGTTGTTCACACACACAACCAGCATCACTAGTCAGGTTGTTCACACAGAACTAGCATCACTAGTCAAGTTTACACACAGAACTAGCATCACTAGTCAAGTTTACACACAGAACTAGCATCACTAGTCAAGTTTACACACAGAACTAGCATCACTAGTCAGTTGTTCACATACACCCACAGAACTAGCATCACTAGTCAGGTTGTCACACATACAACACACACACACAACTAGCATGACTAGTCAAGTGTTCACACACAACTAGCATGACTAGTCAAGTTGTTCACACACAACTAGCATGACTAGTCAAGTTGTTCACACACAACTAGCATGACTAGTCAAGTTGTTCACACACACAGAACCAGCATCACTAGTCAAGTTTACACACACAGAACCAGCATCACTAGTCAGGTTGTTCACACACACAGAACCAGCATCACTAGTCAAGTTCACACACACAGAACCAGCATCACTAGTCAAGTTTACACACACAGAACCAGCATCACTAGTCAGGTTGTTCACACAGAACTAGCATCACTAGTCAGGTTGTTCACACAGAACTAGCATCACTAGTCAAGTTTACACACAGAACTAGCATCACTAGTCAAGTTTACACACACAACTAGCATCACTAGTCAGGTTGTTCACACACAACTAGCATCACTAGTCAGGTTGTTCACACACACAGAACCAGCATCACTAGTCAGGTTGTTCACACACACAGAACCAGCATCACTAGTCAGGTTGTTCACACAGAACTAGCATCACTAGTCAAGTTTACACACAGAACTAGCATCACTAGTCAAGTTTACACACAGAACTAGCATCACTAGTCAAGTTTACACACAGAACTAGCATCACTAGTCAAGGTTACACACAGAACTAGCATCACTAGTCAAGTTTACACACAGAACTAGCATCACTAGTCAGGTTGTTCACACACAACTAGCATCACTAGTCAAGTTTACACACACACAACCAGCATCACTAGTCAAGTTCACACCCACAGAACCAGCATCACTAGTCAGGTTGTTCACACACACAGAACCAGCATCACTAGTCAGGTTGTTCACACAGAACCAGCATCACTAGTCAAGTTCACACACACAGAACCAGCATCACTAGTCAGGTTGTTCAACAACTCAAAAGAAACTACTAGTCACACAAGTTACACAAACTAGCATCACTAGCAAGTTTCACACACAGAACAGCATGACTAGTCAAGTTGTTACACACACGAACTAGCATCACTAGTCAGGTTGTTCACAACACAACCAGATACTAGCAGTACACACTAGTCAGGTTGTTCACACACACAACAGCATCACTAGTCAAGTTCAACACACACAAGAACAGCATCACTAGTCAAGTTACACACACAGAAACCAGCACACTAGTCAGGTTGTTCACCACACCAACAAACAGCTCACAGTCAAGTTTACACACACAGAACATCACTAGTCAAGTTTTCACACAGAACAGCTACAGTCAAGTTACACAACAGCATCACTAGTCAGGTTTTCACACACAACAGCATACTAGTCAGGTTGTTCACACACAACTACATACTAGTAGTTGTTCAACACACAACAGCACACTAGTCAGTTCACACACACAGTCACACACACGGGTTTCTTCACAACACAGGAACTAGTCACAGTCAAGTTGTCCACACACTAAACTAGTCACTAGTCGTTAACACAGAACTAGCATCCTAGTCAGGTGTTCACACACACAAACCAGCATCACAGTCTTTTCACACAGAACTAGCATCACTAGTCAAGTTGTTCACACAGAACTAGCATCACTAGTCAAGTTACAAAACAAACTAGCATCACTAGCACACAGAACTACTCACACACAATTCACAAATACATACTAGTCAAGTTTACCACACAACTAGCATACTAGTCAGTTAAATGTTCACACAAACTAGCATCACTAGTCAGGTTGTTCACACACACAGAACCAGCATCACTAGCAGGTTTTCACAAACAGAACAGCATCACTACAGTCAGTGTTACAACCACAGAACTAGCATCACTAGTCAAGTTTTCACAAACACCGACACAGTCAAGTTTACAACAGAACTAGCATCACTAGTACAATTTACACACAAACAGCATCCATGTATTACACAACTAGATCACTAGTCAATTACAACAGAACTAGCATCACTAGTCAGTTTACACACAGAACTAGCATCACTAGTCAGGTTGTTCACCACAACAGTACCACACAACAGCATACTAGTCAGTTTCACACACACAAACCAGATACTAGCAGTTGTTCACACAACAAACCAGCATTAGTCATTTTCCACACAACTAGCATCACTAGTCAAGTTTACACACACAGAACCAGCACACTAGTCAAGTTTACACAACAACACATCACTAGTCAGTTTCACACAGAACACACAAGTCAAGTTTACACACAAACTAGCATCACTAGTCAGGTTGTTCACACACACAGAACCAGCATCACTAGTCAAGTTTACACACAGAACTAGCATCACTAGTCAAGTTTACACACAGAACTAGCATCACTAGTCAGTTGTTCACACACAAACAGCATCACTAGTCAAGTTTACACACAGAACTAGCATCACTAGTCAAGTTTAACACAGAACTAGCATCACTAGTCAGGTTTCACACAAAACAACACACTAGAAGTTTCACACAAACAGCACAGTAGTTTTCACAACCAGAACAGCATCACAGTCAGTTTTACACACACAGAACACAACTAGAGTGACCATATCAAGTTGTTCACACACAACAGAATCATTCACAAAAGCACACACAAGTTTCACACAACTAGCATCACTAGTCAAGTTTTCACACACACAGAACCAGCATCACTAGTCAAGTTTACCACACAGAACCAGCATCACTAGTCAGGTTGTACACACACAGAACCAGCATCACTAGTAAAGTTCCACACAGAACAGCATCACTAGTCAGTTTCACACAAAACCCAGCATCACTAGTCAGTTTCACACAGAACTAGCATCACTAGTCAGGTTGTTCACACAAACTAGCATCACTAGTCAGTTTCACACAAACTAGCATCACTAGTCAGGTTGTTCACACACAACAGCATCACTAGTCGGTTGTTCACACACACAGACCAGCATCACTAGTCAGGTTGTTCACACACACAGAACCAGCATCACTAGTCAGTTTCACACAGAACTAGCATCACTAGTCAAGTTTACACACAGAACTAGCATCACTAGTCAAGTTTACACACAGAACTAGCATCCACTAGTCACGTTTACACACAGAACTAGCATCACTAGTCAAGTTTACACACAGAACTGCATCAATAGTCAAGGTTACACACATAACTAGCATCACTAGTCAAGGTTTACACACAGAACTAGCATCACTAGTCAATGTTGTCACACACAACTAGCATCACTAGTCAGGTTTACACACACACAACCGCACTCATAGTTCAAGTTCACACCCACGAACCAGCATCACTAGTCAGGTTGTTCACACACACAGAACCAGCATCACTAGTCAGGTTGTTCAACAACAGAACCAGCAATCACTAGTCAGGTTCACACACGACACCAGCATCACTAGTCAAGTTCCACACACAGAACCAGCATCACTAGTCAAGTTACACAACACAGAACCAGCATCACTAGTCAGGTTGTTCACCACAGAACCAGCATCCACTAGTCAGTTTACACACAGAACTAGCATCACTAGTCAGGTTGTTCACACACACAGAACTAGCATCACTAGTCAAGTTTACACACAAACTAGCATCACTAGTCAGGTTGTTCACACACACAGAACTAGCATCACTAGTCAGTTTACACACAGAACAGCATCACTAGTCAGGTTGTTCACAAAAGAACTAGCATCACTAGTCAGTTTACACACAGAACAGCATCACTAGTCAGTTTCACACAGAACTAGCATCACTAGTCAAGTTTACACACAGAACTAGCATCATAGTCAGTTTACACACAGAACTAGCATCACTAGTCAGTTTACACACAAACTAGCATACTAGTCAGTTGTTCACACACAACTAGCATGACTAGTCAAGTTGTTCACACACAACTAGCATACTAGTCAAGTTGTTCACACACAACTAGCATGACTAGTCAAGTTGTTCACACACAACAGAACAGCATACTAGTCAGTTTACACACACAGAACACATCACTAGAGGTTTTTCCCCACACACACAGAACAGCATACTAGTCAATTTTCACAACACACAGAACAGCATACTAGTCAGTTTACACACACAGAACACATCACTAGCAGGTTGTTCCCTCACACACCACAGAACTAGCATACTAGTCAAGTTTACAAAACAGAACTGCATATGTCAGTTACACACACAACTACATCACTAGCAGGTTTTTCACACACAAAACTAGCATACTAGTCAGTTGTTCACACACCCCAAACAGCATACTAGTCAGTGTTCACACACACAGACACATCACTAGCAGGTTTTTCCCCACACAAGAACTAGCATACTAGTCAAGTTACACACAGAACTAGCATCACTAGTCAAGTTACACAAACTAGCATACTAGTCAAGTTTACACACAGAACAGCATCACTAGTCAGGTTGTTCACACAGAACCAGCATCACTAGTCAGTTTACACACAGAACAGCATCACTAGTCAGTTGTTCACACAAACAGCATCACTAGTCAAGTTTACACACAAACAGCATCACTAGTCAAGTTACACACAGAACTAGCATCACTAGTCAAGTTTACACACAGAACTAGCATCACTAGTCAAGTTTACACACAGAACTAGCATCACTAGTCAAGGTTACACACAGAACTAGCATCACTAGTCAAGTTTACACACAGAACTAGCATCACTAGTCAGGTTGTTCACACACAACTAGCATCACTAGTCAAGTTTACACACACACAACCAGCATCACTAGTCAAGTTCACACCCACGGAACCAGCATCACTAGTCAGGTTGTTCACACACACAGAACCAGCATCACTAGTCAGGTTGTTCACACAGAACCAGCATCACTAGTCAAGTTCACACACACAGAACCAGCATCACTAGTCAAGTTCACACACACAGAACCAGCATCACTAGTCAAGTTTACACACACAGAACCAGCATCACTAGTCAGGTTGTTCACACATAACCAGCATCACTAGTCAAGTTTACACACAGAACTAGCATCACTAGTCAGGTTGTTCACACAGAACTAGCATCACTAGTCATGTTTACACACAGAACTAGCATCACTAGTCAAGTTTACACACAGAACTAGCATCACTAGTCAAGTTTACACACAGAACTAGCATCACTAGTCAGGTTGTTCACACAGAACTAGCATCACTAGTCAGGTTGTTCACACACACAGAACCAGCATCACTAGTCAGGTTGTTCACACACACAGAACCAGCATCACTAGTCAGGTTGTTCACACAGAACTAGCATCACTAGTCAAGTTTACACACAGAACTAGCATCACTAGTCAAGTTTACACACACAACTAGCATCACTAGTCAAGTTTACACACAGAACTAGCATCACTAGTCAAGTTTACACACAGAACTAGCATCACTAGTCAGGTTGTTCACACACAACTAGCATCACTAGTCAAGTTTACACACACACAACCAGCATCACTAGTCAAGTTCACACACACAGAACCAGCATCACTAGTCAGGTTGTTCACACACACAGAACCAGCATCACTAGTCAGGTTGTTCACACAGAACCAGCATCACTAGTCAAGTTCACACACACAGAACCAGCATCACTAGTCAAGTTCACACACACAGAACCAGCATCACTAGTCAAGTTTACACACACAGAACCAGCATCACTAGTCAAGTTCACACACACAGAACCAGCATCACTAGTCAAGTTTACACACACAGAACCAGCATCACTAGTCAGGTTGTTCACACAGAACCAGCATCACTAGTCAAGTTTACACACAGAACTAGCATCACTAGTCAGGTTGTTCACATACACAGAACTAGCATCACTAGTCAAGTTTACACACAGAACTAGCATCACTAGTCAGGTTGTTCACACACACAGAACTAGCATCACTAGTCAGGTTGTTCACACACACAGAACCAGCATCACTAGTCAGGTTGTTCACACAGAACTAGCATCACTAGTCAAGTTTACACACAGAACTAGCATCACTAGTCAAGTTTACACACAGAACTAGCATCACTAGTCAAGTTTACACACAGAACTAGCATCAGTAGTCAGGTTGTTCACATACACCACAGAACTAGCATCACTAGTCAGGTTGTTCACCACACACACACACACACACAACTAGCATGACTAGTCAAGTTGTTCACACACAACTAGCATGACTAGTCAAGTTGTTCACACACAACTAGCATGACTAGTCAAGTTGTTCACACACAACTAGCATGACTAGTCAAGTTGTTCACACACACACAGAACCAGCATCACTAGTCAAGTTTACACACACAGAACCAGCATCACTAGTCAGGTTGTTCACACACACAGAACCAGCATCACTAGTCAAGTTCACACACACAGAACCAGCATCACTAGTCAAGTTTACACACACAGAACCAGCATCACTAGTCAGGTTGTTCACACAGAACTAGCATCACTAGTCAGGTTGTTCACACAGAACTAGCATCACTAGTCAAGTTTACACACAGAACTAGCATCACTAGTCAAGTTTACACACAGAACTAGCATCACTAGTCAAGTTTACACACACAACTAGCATCACTAGTCAGGTTGTTCACACACAACTAGCATCACTAGTCAGGTTGTTCACACACACAGAACCAGCATCACTAGTCAGGTTGTTCACACACACAGAACCAGCATCACTAGTCAGGTTGTTCACACAGAACTAGCATCACTAGTCAAGATTACACACAGAACTAGCATCACTAGTCAAGTTTACACACATAACTAGCATCACTAGTCAAGTTTACACACACAGAACCAGCATCACTAGTCAGGTTGTTCACACAGAACCAGCATCACTAGTCAAGTTTACACACAGAACTAGCATCACTAGTCAGGTTGTTCACACACAACCAGCATCACTAGTCAAGTTTACACACACACAACCAGCATCACTAGTCAAGTTCACACACACAGAACCAGCATCACTAGTCAGGTTGTTCACACACACAGAACCAGCATCACTAGTCAGGTTGTTCACACAGAACCAGCATCACTAGTCAAGTTCACACACACAGAACCAGCATCACTAGTCAAGTTCACACACACAGAACCAGCATCACTAGTTAAGTTTACACACACAGAATCAGCATCACTAGTCAGGTTGTTCACACAGAACCAGCATCACTAGTCAAGTTTACACACAGAACTAGCATCACTAGTCAGGTTGTTCACACACACAGAACTAGCATCACTAGTCAAGTTTACACACAGAACTAGCATCACTAGTCAGGTTGTTCACACACACAGAACTAGCATCACTAGTCAAGTTTACACACAGAACTAGCATCACTAGTCAGGTTGTTCACACACACAGAACTAGCATCACTAGTCAGGTTGTTCACACACACACAACCAGCATCACTAGTCAGGTTGTTCACACAGAACTAGCATCACTAGTCAAGTTTACACACAGAACTAGCATCACTAGTCAAGTTTACACACAGAACTAGCATCACTAGTCAAGTTTACACACAGAACTAGCATCACTAGTCAAGTTTACACACAGAACTAGCATCACTAGTCATGTTTACACACAGAACTAGCATCACTAGTCAAGTTTACACACAGAACTAGCATCAGTAGTCAGGTTGTTCACATACACACACACACACAACTAGCATGACTAGTCAAGTTGTTCACACACTACTAGCATGACTAGTCAAGTTGTTCACACACAACTAGCATGACTAGTCAAGTTGTTCACACACAACTAGCATGACTAGTCAAGTTGTTCACACACACAGAACCAGCATCACTAGTCAAGTTTACACACACAGAACCAGCATCACTAGTCAGGTTGTTCACACACACAGAACCAGCATCACTAGTCAAGTTCACACACACAGAACCAGCATCACTAGTCAAGTTTACACAAACAGAACCAGCATCACTAGTCAGGTTGATCACACAGAACTAGCATCACTAGTCAAGTTTACACACAGAACTAGCATCACTAGTCAGGTTGTTCACACACAACTAGCATCACTAGTCAGGTTGTTCACACACACAGAACCAGCATCACTAGTCAGGTTGTTCACACACACAGAACCAGCATCACTAGTCAGGTTGTTCACACACAACTAGCATGACTAGTCAAGTTGTTCACACACAACTAGCATGACTAGTCAAGTTGTTCACACACACAGACCAGAACTAGCATACTAGTCAGGTTGTTCACACACACAGAACTAGCATCACTAGTCAGTTGTCTCTCTCACACACCACAGAACTAGCATCACTAGTCAAGTTTCACACACACACTCAGAACTAGCATCACTAGTCAAGTTTCACACACACAGAACTAGCATCACTAGTCAGGTTGTTCACTCTCACACACACACGAACTAGCATCACTAGTCAAGTTTCACACACACAGAACCAGCATCACTAGTCAGGTGTTCACACACACAGAACCAGCATCACTAGTCAGGTTGTTCACACAGAACTAGCATCACTAGTCAGTTCACACAGAACTAGCATCACTAGTCAAGTTGTTCACACACACACTCAGAACTAGCATGACTAGTCAAGCTGTTCACACACACAGAACTACCATAACACTAGACAGGTTGTTCTCTCTCACACACCACAGAACTAGCATGACTAGTCAAGTTTACACACAGAACTAGCATCACTAGTCAAGTTTACACACAGAACTAGCATGACTAGTCAAGTTTACACACAGAACTAGCATCACTAGTCAGGTTGTTCACATACACCACAGAACTAGCATCACTAGTCAGGTTGTTCACACACACACACAACTAGCATGACTAGTCAAGTTGTTCACACACACAGAACCAGCATCACTAGTCAAGTTTACACACACACAGAACCAGCATCACTAGTCAGGTTGTTCACACACACAGAACCAGCATCACTAGTCAAGTTCACACACACAGAACCAGCATCCCTAGTCAAGTTTACACACACAGAACCAGCATCACTAGTCAGGTTGTTCACACAGAACTAGCATCACTAGTCAGGTTGTTCACACAGAACTAGCATCACTAGTCAAGTTTACACACAGAACTAGCATCACTAGTCAGGTTGTTCACACACAACTAGCATCACTAGTCAGGTTGTTCACACACAACTAGCATCACTAGTCAGGTTGTTCACACACACAGAACCAGCATCACTAGTCCGGTTGTTCACACACACAGAACCAGCATCACTAGTCAGGTTGTTCACACAGAACTAGCATCACTAGTCAAGTTTACACACAGAACTAGCATCACTAGTCAAGTTTACACACAGAACTAGCATCACTAGTCAAGTTTACACACAGAACTAGCATCACTAGTCAAGTTTACACACATAACTAGCATCACTAGTCAAGTTTACACACATAACTAGCATCACTAGTCAAGTTTACACACAGAACTAGCATCACTAGTCAAGTTTACACACAGAACTAGCATCACTAGTCAAGTTTACACACAGAACTAGCATCACTAGTCAGGTTGTTCACACACAACTAGCATCACTAGTCAAGTTTACACACACAACCAGCATCACTAGTCAAGTTCACACACACAGAACCAGCATCACTAGTCAGGTTGTTCACACACACAGAACCAGCATCACTAGTCAGGTTGTTCACACAGAACCAGCATCACTAGTCAAGTTCACACACACAGAACCAGCATCACTAGTCAAGTTCACACACACAGAACCAGCATCACTAGTCAAGTTTACACACACAGAACCAGCATCACTAGTCAGGTTGTTCACACAGAACCAGCATCACTAGTCAAGTTTACACACAGAACTAGCATCACTAGTCAGGTTGTTCACACACACAGAACTAGCATCACTAGTCAAGTTTACACACAGAACTAGCATCACTAGTCATGTTCCCCCCCCCCCCCCCATGTTGTTCACACACACAGAACTAGCATCACTAGTCAGGTTGTTCACACACACAGAACCAGCATCACTAGTCAGGTTGTTCACACAGAACTAGCATCACTAGTCAAGTTTACACACAGAACTAGCATCACTAGTCAAGTTTACACACAGAACTAGCATCACTAGTCAAGTTTACACACAGAACTAGCATCAGTAGTCAGGTTGTTCACATACACCACAGAACTAGCATCACTAGTCAGGTTGTTCACACACACACACACACACACAACTAGCATGACTAGTCAAGTTGTTCACACACAACTAGCATGACTAGTCAAGTTGTTCACACACAACTAGCATGACTAGTCAAAGTTGTTCACACAACAACTAGCATGACTTAGTCAGTTGTTCACACACACACAGAACCAGCATCACTAGTCAAGTTTACACACACAGAACCAGCATCACGAGTCAGGTTGTTCACACACACAGAACCAGCATCACTAGTCAAGTTCACACACACAGAACCAGCATCAATAGTCAAGTTACCACCAGAACTAGCATCACTAGTCAGGTTGTTCACACACAGAACTAGCATCAATAGTCAAGGTTGTTACACTACATGAACTAGAATCACTAGTCAGGTTTCACACACACAGAACTAAGCTCACTAGTCCAGGTTGTTACATCACAGAACTAGCATCACTAGTCAGGTTGTTCACCACACACAGACACCTAGCCATCACTAGTCAGAGTTGTTCCACACACGAACAGACCAGCATCACTAGTCAGGTTGTGTCACACGAACTAGCATCACTAGTCAAGTTACACACAGAACGAGCATCACTAGTCAAGTTTACAACACAGAACTAGCTCACTAGTCAAGTTTAACACACAGACAACTAGCATCACTAGTCAAGTGTACACACAGAACTAGCATCACTAGTCCAAAGGTTACACACCGAACTAGCATCACTAGTCAAGTTTACACAACAGAACTAGCATCACTTAGTCAAGTTGTCACACACAACACAGCATCACTAGTCAAGTTTCACACACAACTAGCATCACTAGTCAAGTTTCACACACAAACCAGCATCACTAGTCAAGTTGTTCACACACACAGAACCAGCATCACTAGTCAGGTTGTTCACACACACAGAACCAGCATCACTAGTCAGGTGTTCACACACAGAACCAGCATCACTAGTCAAGTTCACACACACAGAACCAGCATCACTAGTCAAGTTTACACACACAGAACCAGCATCACTAGTCAGTTTACACACACAGAACCAGCATCACTAGTCAGGTTGTTCACACAGAACTAGCATCACTAGTCAGGTTGTTCACACAGAACTAGCATCACTAGTCAAGTTTACACACAGAACTAGCATCACTAGTCAGGTTGTTCACACACACAGAACTAGCATCACTAGTCAGTTGTTCACACACACAACCAGCATCACTAGTCAGGTTGTTCACACACACAGAACCAGCATCACTAGTCAGGTTGTTCACACAGAACTAGCATCACTAGTCAAGTTTACACACAGAACTAGCATCACTAGTCAAGTTTACACACAGAACTAGCATCACTAGTCAAGTTTACACACAGAACTAGCATCACTAGTCAAGTTTACACACAGAACTAGCATCACTAGTCAAGTTTACACACAGAACTAGCATCACTAGTCAGGTTGTTCACACACACAAACCTAGCATCACTAGTCAAGTTGTTCACACAGAACTAGCATCACTAGTCAGTTGTTCACACACGAACTAGCATCACTAGATCAGTGTTCACACACACAGAACAGCATCACTAGTCAGGTTCACACAAAAGAACTAGCATCACTAGTCAAGTTTTACACACACAGAACAGCATCACTAGTCAGGTTGTTCACACACAAAACCCTAGCATCACTAGTCAAGTTCACACACACAGAACTAGCATCACTAGTCAAGTTGTTCACACACACAAAACCCTAGCATCACTAGTAAAGGTTTACACAAAAGAACTAGCATCACTAGTCAGGTTGTTCACACAGAAACTAGCATCACTAGTCAAGTTTACACACAGAACTAGCATCACTAGTCAGTGTTCACACACAGAACTAGCATCACTAGTCAAGTTGTTCACACACACAAAACCCTAGCATCACTAGTCAGGTTGTTCACACACACAGAACTAGCATCACTAGTCAAGTTTTACACACAGAACTAGCATCACTAGTCAAGTTTACACACAGAACTAGCATCACTAGTCAAGTTTACACACAGAACTAGCATCACTAGTCAAGTTTCACACAGAACTAGCATCACTAGTCAGTTTACACACAGAACTAGCATCACTAGTCAAGTTTACACACAGAACTAGCATCACTAGTCAGTTTACACCACAGAACTAGCATCACTAGTCAGGTTGTTCACACACAACTAGCATCACTAGTCAAGTGTTCACACACAACTAGCATCACTAGTCAAGTTTCACACACGAACTAGCATCACTAGTCAGTTGTTCACACACAAACAGCACTAGCATTTATCGTTTCACACACACAGAACCAGCATCACTAGTCCAGGTTGTTCACACACACAGAACCAGCATCACTAGTCAGGTTTCACAACAGAACCGAGCAGCACTAGTCAAGTTACACAACAGAACAGCATCACTAGTCAAGGTTACACACAGAACTACTCACTAGTCAAGTTTACACACAGAACAAGCATCACTAGGTCAGTGTTCACACACACAGAACTAGCATCACTAGTCGGGTTTTCATACACACAAATACAGCATCACTAGTCAGTGTTCAACACACAGAACTAGCATCACTAGTCAGTTGTTACACACAACTAGCATCACTAGTCAAGTTTCACACACAACTAGATACTAGTCAGGTTGTTCACACACACAACTAGCATAACATAGTCAGGTTTACACACACAAACTAGCATCACTAGTCAAGTTGTTCACACACACAACTAGAAAATCACTAGTCAAGTTTTACACAACACAAAACTAGCATCACTAGTCAGGTTGTTCACACACAGAACTAGCATCACTAGTCAGTTTTCACACACACAGAACTAGCATACTAGTCAGTTTCACACAAACCAACACTAGCAGTGTTCCACTACACAACAACTACATCAGTCAAGTGTCACACACACAAACTAGCATGACTAGTCAGTTGTTCACACACAACAACTAGCATCACTAGTCAAGTTTCACACACACAGAACTAGCATCACTAGTCAGGTTCCACACAACTAGCATCACTAGTCAATTACACACACAGAACTAGCATCACTAGTCAAGTTTCACACACACGAACTAGCATCACTAGTCAAGTTTCACACAGAACTACATCACTAGTCAAGTTACACACAGAACTAGCATCACTAGTCAAGTTTCACACACAGAACTAGTCACTAGTCAGTTTTCACAAACAGCATCACTAGGGTTCACAACACAAACACACAGAGTTTCACACAGAACAGCACACAGTGTTACACACAACAGCATCACTAGTAGTTTCACACCCCAAACCAGCATCACTAGTCAAGTTGTTCACACACAACAGAACAGCATCACTAGTCAAGTTTCACACACAGAACAGCATCACTAGTCAGGTTGTTCACACAGAACTAGCATCACTAGTCAGGTTTCAACAGAACTAGCATCACTAGTCAAGTTTACACACAGAACTAGCATCACTAGTCAGGTTTCACACAGAACTAGCATCACTAGTCAGTTGTTCACACAGAACTAGCATCACTAGTCAGGTTGTTCACACACACAGAACCAGCATCACTAGTCAGGTTTTCACACACAAGAACTAGCATCACTAGTCAGTTTTCACACAGAACTAGCATCACTAGTCAAGTTTACACACAGAACTAGCATCACTAGTCAAGTTTACACACACAAACTAGCATCACTAGTCAAGTTTACACACAAACTAGCATCACTAGTCAAGTTTACACACAGAACTAGCATCACTAGTCAAGTTTTCACACAGAACTAGCATCACTAGTCAAGTTTACACACAGAACCAGCATCACTAGTCAAGTTTACACACAGAACTAGCATCACTAGTCAGGTTGTTACACACAACAGCATCACTAGAAGTTTCACACAAACCAGCATCACTAGTCAGGTTTACACACAGAACCAGCATCACTAGTCAGGTTGTTCCCACACAGAACCAGCATCACTAGTCAAGTTTACACACACAGAACCAGCATCACTAGTCAAGTTTACACACACAGAACCAGCATCACTAGTCAAGTTCACACACACAGAACCAGCATCACTAGTCAAGTTTACACACAGAACAGCATCACTAGTCAAGTTTACACACAGAACTAGCATCACTAGTCAAGTTTACACACAGAACTAGCATCACTAGTCAAGTTTTCACACAACAGAACTAGCATCACTAGTCAAGTTTTCACACAGAACTAGCATCACTAGTCAGGTTGTTCACACACACAGAACTAGCATCACTAGTCAGGTTGTTCACACACACAGAACTAGCATCACTAGTCAGTTGTTCACACAGAACTAGCATCACTAGTCAAGTTTACACACAGAACTAGCATCACTAGTCAAGTTTACACACAGAACTAGCATCACTAGTCAAGTTTACACACAGAACTAGCATCACTAGTCAGTTGTTCACACAACCACAAACTAGCATCACACATTTCACAGTCACTTACACACAACTAGCATCACTAGTCAAGTTGTTCACACACAACTAGCATCACTAGTCAAGTTGTTCACACACAACTAGCATCACTAGTCAGTTGTTCACACACAACTAGCATACACTAGTCAAGTTTTCACACACAGAACAGCATCACTAGTCAAGTTGTTCCACACAACAGCATCACTAGTCAGTTGTTCACACACACAAAACCCTAGCATCACTAGTCAAGTTTCACACACACAAAACCAGCATCACTAGTAAAGGTTTCACAACAAAAGCATCACTAGTCAGGTTGTTCACACAGAACTAGCATCACTAGTCAATTTTAACACAGAACTAGCATCACTAGTCAAGTTTACACACAAACAGACACTAGTCATTTTACACAAACTAGCATCACTAGTCAGGTTGTTACACAAAACTAGCATACTAGTCAAGTTTACACACAAACTAGCATCACTAGTCAGGTTGTTCACACACAACTAGCATCACTAAGTTGTTACACAACAGAACTAGCATCACAGTCAATTTTACACACAGAACTAGCATCACTAGTCAGTTTTACAACAGAACTAGCATCACTAGTCAAGTTTCAACAGAACAGCATCACTAGTCTTCACACAGAACTAGCATCACTAGTCATTTACACACAGAACTAGCATCACTAGTCAAGTTGTTCACACAAACAGCATCACTAGTCAAGTTTACCACAGAACAGCATCACTAGTCAGTTTACACACAAACAGCATCACTAGTCAGGTTGTTCACACACAACAGATCACTAGTCAAGTTTACACCACAGAACCAGCATCATAGTCAAGTTCACACACAGAACTAGCATCACTAGTCAGTTTACACAAGAACTAGCATCACTAGTCAGGTTTTCACACAGAACTAGCATCACTAGTCATTTACACACACTAGCATCACTATAAAGTTTTACACACAAACTAGCATCACTAGTCAATTCACACACACAACTAGCATCACTAGTCAAGTTAACACCAGAACCAGCATCACTAGTCAGGTTTTCACACACAGAACCACATCCTAGTCAGGTTGTTCACACAAACAGCATCACTAGTAAGTTCACACACAGAACCAGCATCACTAGTCAAGTTTACACACACAGAACAGCATCACTAGTCAGAGTTACACACAGAACTAGCATCACTAGCAAGTTTCACACACAGAACTAGCATCACTAGTCAATTTTACACACAGAACAGCATCACTAGCAGATTTTCACACAAACCAGCATCACTAGTCAGTTTTCACACAGAACTCATCACTAGTCAAGTTTACACACAGAACTAGCATCACTAGTCAAGTTTACACCAGAACTAGCATCACTAGTCAAGTTTACACACAGAACCATCACTAGTCAGGTTGTTCACACACAAGAACAGCATCACTAGTCAGGTTGTTCAACACAACAGCATCACTAGTCAAGTTTTCACACAAACTAGCATCACTAGTCAAGTTTACACACAAACACCACAGTCAAGTTACACACAGAATAGCATCACTAGTCAGGTTACACAAACCCAGCATCACTAGTCTTTACACACACAACTAGCATCACTAGTCAGTTGTTCACACACACACACAAACACAACTAGTCAAGGTTCACACACAAACAGACATACTAGTCATTGTTCACACAAAACCCAATAGCATACTAGTCATTACACACACAAACAGCATCACTAGTCAGTTACACACAGAACTAGCATCACTAGTCAGTTTCACACAAACAGCATCACTAGTCAGGTTGTTCACACACAACAGCATCACTAGTCAGTTTCACACACAGAACAGCATCACTAGTCAGGTTTTCACACAGAACAGCATCACTAGTCAAGTTTCACACAAACTAGCATCACTAGTCAAGTTTACACACAGAACTAGCATCACTAGTCAAGTTTACACACAGAACTAGCATCACTAGTCAGGTTGTTCACACACGAACTAGCATCACTAGTCAAGTTTACACACAGAACTAGCATCACTAGTCAAGTTTCACACACAGAACTAGCATCACTAGTCAGGTTGTTCCACACACTAGCATCACTAGTCAGTTCACACAACAGCATCACTAGTCAAGTTCACACAGAACAGCATCACTAGTCAAGTCACACACAGAACCAGCATCACTAGTCAGGTTTACACACACAGAACAGCATCACTAGTCAGGTTGTTACACACACAGAACTAGCATCACTAGTCAAGTTTCACACACACAGAACTAGCATCACTAGTCAAGTTTACACACACAGAACTAGCATCACTAGTCAGGTTGTCACACAGAACCAGCATCACTAGTCAAGTGTTACACACACGAACTAGCATCACTAGTCAGGTTGTTCACACACAACTAGCATCACTAGTCAAGTTTACACACAGAACTAGCATCACTAGTCAGTTGTTACACACAGAACTAGCATCACTAGTCAAGTTTACACACAAGAACTAGCATCACTAGTCAGGTTGTCACACACACAGAACTAGCATCACTAGTCAAGTTTCACACACAGAACTAGCATCACTAGTCAAGTTTACACACAGAACTAGCATCACTAGTCAAGTTTACACACAGAACTAGCATCACTAGTCAAGTTTACACACAGAACTAGCATCACTAGTCAGGTTTTCACACACAACTAGCATCACTAGTCAAGTTGTTACACACAACTAGCATACTAGTCAAGTTTCACACACACCCCCCCTAGCATGACTAGTCAATTGTTCACACACACAGACCAGCATCACTAGTCAGGTTGTTCACACACACAGACCCTAGCATCACTAGTCAGGTTGTTCACACACGAACCAGCATCACTAGTCAAGTTTCACACACACAGAACTAGCATCACTAGTCAAGTTTACACACAGAACTAGCATCACTAGTCAGTTTCTTTCACACACAATAGCATCACTAGTCAAGTTGTTCACACAAACTAGCATGACTAGTCAAGTTGTTCACACACACAACTAGCATACTAGTCAGTTGTACACACAGACAGCATCACTAGTCAGTTTCACACAACAAACAGCATCACTAGTCAAGTTTACACACAGAACTAGCATCACTAGTCAAGTGTTCACACACAAACTAGCATCACTAGTCAAGTTCACACACACAGAACCAGCATCACTAGTCAGGTTTCACACACAGAACCAGCATCACTAGTCAAGTTGTTCACACAGAACTAGCATCACTAGTCAGGTTGTTCACACACAACAGCATCACTAGTCAGTACACACAAACAGCATCACTAGTCAGTTCACACACACAGAACTAGCATCACTAGTCAAGTTGTTCACACACACAGAACCAGCATCACTAGTCAGGTTGTTCACACACACAGAACCAGCATCACTAGTCAGGTTGTCACACACGAACTAGCATCACTAGTCAAGTTTACACACAGAACTAGCATCACTAGTCAAGTTTACACACAGAACTAGCATCACTAGTCAAGTTTACACACAGAACTAGCATCACTAGTCAGTTTACACACAGAACTAGCATCACTAGTCAGGTTGTTCACACACACAGAACTAGCATCACTAGTCAAGTTGTTCACACAGAACTAGCATCACTAGTCATGTTCAACACACAACTAGCATCACTAGTCAATTTTTCACACACAACAGCATCACTAGTCAAGTTTTCACACACGAAAGCATCACTAGTCAGGTGTTCACACACACAGAACCAGCATCACTAGTCAGGTTGTTCACACAGAACTAGCATCACTAGTCAGTTTCACACAGAACTAGCATCACTAGTCAAGTTTACACACAAACTAGCATCACTAGTCAAGTTGTTCACACACAGAACTAGCATCACTAGTCAGGTTGTTCACACACAACTAGCATCACTAGTCAAGTTGTTCACACAAAACACAACTTGGTTTTCACACACACAAACTAGCATCACTAGTCAGTTTCACACACATCAACTAGCAAGTTTCACTAGTCAGAGTTGTTCACACACAGAACTAGCATCACTAGTCAAGTTTACCACAGAACTAGCATCACTAGTCAGTTTACACACACAGAACTAGCATCACTAGTCAAGTTTACACACACAAACTAGCATCACTAGTCAGTTTACACACAGAACTAGCATCACTAGTCAAGTTTACACACAGAACTAGCATCACTAGTCAATTACACACAGAACTAGCATCACTAGTCAGTTTACACACAGAACTAGCATCACTAGTCAAGTTTCACAAAACACACAACAGTAAAACACAACACTCATACTAGTCAGTTGTTCACACACAAACTAGCATCACTAGTCAGTTGTTCACACAAACAGCACAACAGCACAACAACTAGTCAAGGCAGTTCACACACACAGAACCAGCATCACTAGTCAGTTTTTCACACACAGAACAGCATCACTAGTCAAGTTGTTCACACACACATAAACAAGCATCACTAGTCAGGTTTACACACACAGAACTAGCATCACTAGTCAAGTTTACACACAGAACTAGCATCACTAGTCAGGTTGTTCACACACACAGAACTAGCATCACAAGTCAGGTTGTTCACACACACAGAACTAGCATCACTAGTCAGGTTGTTCACACACACACACAGCATCACTAGTCAAGTTTACACACAGAACTAGCATCACTAGTCAAGTTTCACACACACAGAACTAGCATCACTAGTCAGGTTGTTCACAACACCACAGAACTAGCATCACTAGTCAGTTTACACACAGAACTAGCATCACTAGTCAAGTGTTCACACACAGAACTAGCATCACTAGTCAAGTTTACACACAGAACTAGCATCACTAGTCAAGTTGTTCACACACAGAACTAGCATCACTAGTCAGTTTCACACACACAGAACAGCATCACTAGTCAAGTTTACACACAGAACTAGCATCACTAGTCAGGTTGTCACACACAACTAGCATCACTAGTCAAGTTTACACACACAACCAGCATCACTAGTCAAGTTACACACACAGAACCAGCATCACTAGTCAGGTTGTTCACACACAGAACTAGCATCACTAGTCAGGTTGTTCACACAGAACTAGCATCACTAGTCAAGTTACACACACAGAACCAGCATCACTAGTCAAGTTCACACACACAGAACTAGCATCACTAGTCAGGTTTACACACACAGAACAGCATCACTAGTCAGGTTGTTCCACACAGAACCAGCATCACTAGTCAAGTTTACACACACAGAACCAGCATCACTAGTCAGGTTGTTCACACAGAACTAGCATCACTAGTCAAGTTACACACAGAACTAGCATCACTAGTCAAGTTTCACAACACAGAACTAGCATCACTAGTCAAGTTTACACACACAGAACAGCATCACTAGTCAGGTTGTTCACACACACAGAACTAGCATCACTAGTCAGGTTGTTCACACACAGAACCAGCATCACTAGTCAGGTTGTTCACACACGAACTAGCATCACTAGTCAAGTTTACACACAGAACTAGCATCACTAGTCAGGTTGTTCACACACACAGAACTAGCATCACTAGTCAGGTGTTCACACACAGAACCAGCATCACTAGTCAGTGTTCACAACACAGAACTAGCATCACTAGTCAGTTCACACAGAACAGCATCACTAGTAAGTTCACACACAAACTAGCATCACTAGTCAAGTTGTTCACACAGAACTAGCATCACTAGTCAAGTTGTTCACACACACAGAACTAGCATACACTAGACAGTTGTTCCACACACACACAACTAGCATGACTAGTCAAGTTGTTCACACACACAGAACTAGCATCACTAGTCAAGTTTACACACCAGAACTAGCATACTAGTCAGGTTGTTCACACACACAGAACTAGCATCACTAGTCAAGTTGTTCACACACACACAGAACCAGCATCACTAGTCAGGTGTTACACACACAGAACTAGCATACACTAGTCAGGTTGTTCTTCAACACACAGAACTAGCATCACTAGTCAAGTTTCACACACAGAACTAGCATCACTAGTCAAGTTTACACACAGAACTAGCATCACTAGTCAGTTTCACACAGATAGCATCACTAGTCAGTTTCACACAGAACTAGCATCACTAGTCAAGTTTACACACACAAACTAGCATCACTAGTCAAGTTTTCACACAACTAGCATGACTAGTCAAGTTTCACACACAACTAGCATCACTAGTCAGGTTGTTCACACACAACAGCATCACTAGTCAGGTTGTTCACACACACAGAACCAGCATCACTAGTCAGGTTTCACACACAGAACCAGCATCACTAGTCAGGTTTACACACAGAACAGCATCACTAGTCAAGTTACACACAGAACTAGCATCACTAGTCAAGTTTACACACAGAACTAGCATCACTAGTCAAGTTTACACACAGAACTAGCATCACTAGTCAGGTTGTTCACACAGAACTAGCATCACTAGTCAAGTTTACACACAGAACTAGCATCACTAGTCAGGTTGTTCACACACAACTAGCATCACTAGTCAGTTTTACACACACACAACCAGCATCACTAGTCAAGTTCACACACACAGAACCAGCATCACTAGTCAGGTTGTTCAACACACAGAACTAGCATCACTAGTCAGGTTGTTCACACAGAACCAGCATCACTAGTCAAGTTTACACACACAGAACCAGCATCACTAGTCAAGTTACACACACAGAACCAGCATCACTAGTCAAGTTTACACAACAGAATCAGCATCACTAGTCAGGTGTTCACACAGAACAGCATCACTAGTCAAGTTTACACACAGAACTAGCATCACTAGTCAGGTTGTTCACACACAGAACTAGCATCACTAGTCAAGTTTACACACAACAACTAGCATCACTAGTCAGTTTTCACACAGCACACTAGTCAATTTACACACAGAACTAGCATCACTAGTCAGGTTTACACACACAACTACAACTAGCAGTACAGTGAAGTTGTCACACAATACCAAGAACTAGCATACTAGTCAGGTGTTCACACACACACACTATAAATCACACAACAGTGCATCCTAGTCATTCACCACACAGAACTAGCATACTAGTCAAGTTGTTCACACACACAAACTAGCATGACTAGTCAGGTGTTCACACACAACAGCATACTAGTCAGTTGTCCTCCAGACCAGCACACTAGCAATTACAAAAGTATTCACAAAATTACACACAGAACAGCATGACTAGTCAAGTTCACACACACAGAACTAGCATCACTAGTCATTTTCCCACACAGACCACAGAACTAGTCAGTGTCACACAGAACTAGCATCACTAGTCAAGTTACACACAGAACTAGCAACTAGTCAAGTTTACACAAAACAGCATACTAACACAGTACATCACGTCAGTTACACACAGAACCAGCATCACTAGTCAGGTTGTACACACAAACAGCATCACTAGTCAGGTTTCACACAGAACTAGCATCACTAGTCAAGTTTCACACAACACAAACTAGCAATTACAAGAACACACACACAAACACCAATAATCACTAGTCAAGTTTCACACAACTAGCATCACTAGTCAAGTTCACACAAAACTAGCATCACTAGTCAAGTTTTCACACAACTAGCATCACTAGTCAGTTCACACCAACTAGCATCACTAGTAAAGTTTCACACACACAAACCAGCATCACTAGTCAGGGTTCCACACCCACAAGAACTAGCATCACAAAAAGGGCCCACACACACAAACCCAGCATCACTAGTAAAGGGTTTACACACACAAAACCCACATCACTAGTCAGTTGCCACAGAACAGCATCACTAGTCAGTTTCCACACAAAACCCAGCATCACTAGTCAGGTTTCACACAAACCCAGCATCACTAGTCAAGTTTACACACAAAAACTAGCATACTAGTCAGGTTGTTCACACAGAACTAGCATCACTAGTCATTTGTTAAAACACAAACTAGATCACTAGTAAATTTTTCACACAAAACACACACTAGTAAATTTTACACACAGAAAGTCCTAGTCGGGTTTGTTAAACCACAGAACTAGCATCACTAGTAAAGGTTTCACACACACAAAACCCAGCATCACTAGTCAGGTTGTACACACACAGAACCAGCATCACTAGTAAATTTTCCACACAAAACCCAGCATCACTAGTCAAGTTTACACACAGAACTAGCATCACTAGTCAAGTTTACACACAAACTAGCATCACTAGTAAAGGTTTTCACACAGAACTAGCATCCACAAGTCAAGTTACACACAAAACTAGCATCACTAGTCAGTTTACACACACAAACTAGCATCACTAGTCAGGTTAAACCACACAGAA